>CM076398.1:15185739-15744782 GCA_038363315.1 Mugilogobius chulae | reverse complement strand
CGCCAAGTTCATTGAGAGCATTTATCCGCTAAATAGACACTCGAAATTCGGATTATTAATCACATCAAAACTATATTGTATCTATTCATACATAATCATATTTTTTTATCATAGACAATCATTATGTTATTAAACCCACAAAATCTACCGCCACTTGGTAAATTTTTCGGAGGTGTGATAGTTTATATGGTCAAAAAGTAAAAATTGTATATCTAGCATCGTCGATAAATACAAGAAGTAGGTTCCGAAAATGTGAACATAATGTGTAAGGGTTAGCAAACTATTATTGTTATTAGCCCTAATAGAAGATTTGAAATACACTACGGTGTGGAAAGTGGGTGATTCTGATGCCATTATGGGAAGAGAGAAATCAGTGTGTAAAGGAGAACTACCCACGATTCTCAATTAGGTTTTCTTCACGAGCGGAATAATGAGATTATACTCATGGTCCTGTGCACAGGCGGAGCTTGACCAGATGTAACACATGGAATGGCATGTAGCCATTTTCACTCATCCTTAAAGCATTAGCTACGAGGTCTGCTGGAGTGTTGTAATATGAGAATAAGGGCTTATTCCTTCAAAGGCAATAAACTGGAAACTATCTATATCCAGGCAAGGTCTTTTTGTAATATAGTTTTAGGTCAACCTTAAGAAACCACAAGGTTTGTTAGGCTAACGGCTTTGGTGTAATATACACGATCACTAACACCGTGTAGTGTTTGGTAGGCACATTTTAGAATTTATAAAGCTGGCAGCCATATGCATATTTTCCAAATGGTGGAGCCTGGGTGATTTGCTGCCAAAGACCGTTGTGCCACTGACACCACTTAAATGAATAATTGAAAATATATGATTTTTTTGGTAATTGTCATTTTATCACTAAAGCAATCTTAATTCTTAATTATACAACCAAGACAGAGATAGACAAATTAATAAATAAGACCAAATTCAAGGAATTGGACGGTAGCACTTTAAAAGACCTCCACGGTACCTACCAGTTAAGTACCGTGTCAGTTACTAGTAACTAACAGTGACACTTACTAGTACTTACTCTGGTACTTACTGTGGTACTTACACTGGTACCTAGAGTGGTACTTTGAGTGGTACTTGTACCAGCAGTTACTGGTACATACCACTGGTACTTACTGTGGTATTTACACTGGTACTTACACTGGTACCTACAGTGGTACTTGTACAGCAGTTACTGGTACATACCACTGGTAGTTACTGGTACTTACTGTGGTACTTACACTGGTACCTACAGTGGTACTTTGAGTGGTACTTGTACCAGCAGTTACTGGTACATACCACTGGTAGTTACTGTGGTACTTACTGCGGTACTTACACTGGTACTTAGTGGTACTTGTACCAGCAGTTACTGGTACATAACACTGATAGTTACTGGTACTTACTGTGGTACTTACTGTAGTACTTACACTGGTACTTAAGGTGGTACTTGTGTCACAGTGACTGGTACTTACAGTGGTAACTATTAGTACACTTACCACTTTTAATAATTTGTGGCACACACATAAGTTTCAGTGGTGGTATATTGGTACTAAATTAAAAAAGTAGAGCTTATAAAATTATGAATAACAACAAAATGCAAATGTTAAAAAGCACCAAGGTCTTATTTATGTCACAAACAATATTAGGTATTGACAAATACCAAAGTAATTATTTGTTTCAGTAAACAAAACAACAGAAAACAATTTACAACAATCTTAGTTCCAACATTTATTGATAAATACCATGATACATAATGGTAAATAGTGGTACTACAATGGTACTTAATACAGTAGTTGACAGTCAACTACTAGTAACAACGGGACCTGTTCTGAAGTGACACATACTGGTACTTCAGTGGTACTTACTACAGTAGTTGACCGTCAACTACTAGTAACAATGGGACCTGTTCTAAAGTGACACATGCTGGTACTTCAGTGGTACTTACTACAGTGGTTGACAGTTAAGTACTAGTAACAATGGGACCTGTTCTAAAGTGACACGTACTGGTACTTCAGTGGTACTTACTACAGTAGTTGACTGTCAACTACTGTAGTAAGTACCACTGAAGTTGCCCCACTGTGGCACCTGAGGTTCTTCTGTGGTCTTCCATCCGAGTACAGCCCAGGCCCAACCCTGCTTAGCTTCTGAAATCTGACGGAATCAGGCTTTGGCATGCTGGTATGACCACGACCATACCAGCATGCCAATACTGGTGGTAAAAGTACCACTGTAGGTACCAGTGTAAGTACCACAGTAAGTACCAGTAACTACCAGTGGTATGTACCAGTAACTGCTGGTACAAGTACCACTCAAAGTACCACTGTAGGTACCAGTGTAAGTACCAGTAACTACCAGTGGTATGTACCAGTAACTGCTGGTACAAGTACCACTCAAAGTACCACTGTAGGTACCAGTGTAAGTACCACAGTAAGTACCAGTAACTACCAGTGGTATGTACCAGTAACTGCTGGTACAAGTACCACTCAAAGTACCACTGTAGATACCAGTGTAAGTACCACAGTAAGTACCACAGTAATTACCAGTGGTATGTACCAGTAACTGCTGGTACAAGTACCACTCAAAGTACCACTCTAGGTACCAGTGTAAGTACCACAGTAAGTACCAGAGTAAGTACTAGTAAGTGTCACTATTAGTTACTAGTAACTAACACGGTACTTAACTGGTACGTACCGTGGAGGTCTTTTAAAGTGCTACCAATTGGACTTATCAATCAATCAAGTTTGGCGTTTAATTCTGAGCAGACATGTACATGTCCTGTAAGATGCACATTAGGGTAATATCCTCCAGCTACGATTGTCCTGACCAAGCCTAGCAACAACATCTGGAGATGGGTCCCCGAGCGCTGCACTGCAGCGATCACTGCTCCTGAGGAGATGCCCCAGAGGCATTGAAGGATGGGTCAAATGCAGAGGACACATTTCCCTACGGGGACAATAAAGTATACCTTACCTTACCTTGTGCTCAGCCTTTTTTCTCTTTAATGTTAAATAACTTTATGTTTAATCTAAAATGTAAGTGGAAATGCATGATGAGTTTAACCTGCAGAAGATATCTGTTTCTGAAATTAAAATATACTGTTTTACTGTAATAATAAATGGCACAATTAACCCCAGTGCAATCTGTCCAAAGGCACAACTTCCCCCACACCTGGGGCAAGTTGTGCCACAAGACAACTTTTTTTCAGAAAGCTGTATTTCTTAAATACTGTACTTCAGATCAAAAATGATTGTTTCCAAAGATGCACCACATCCTGAAATATGTGTTCATGTTGTAGTTTGAAGAATTACTCTCATGGTTCACTTTAAAGTCATGTTCAGTAAAAACTGGTTAGTCATTAGTCGACTCATAATCTTGCAACTGAGACTGCCTAGCCCTGCTCTCTTTCCTTCACCATCAACTGCAAGTCTGGGTGATACATGAAGGCTTGTATATGCTTGTTGCTGGCTTAGTTGCTTATTTTTTTTATTGTGAATACAGAATTCAGAGTCTAAATTGTGTGCTTCAATATAAAAATGTCAGATTTGAGAGAAAAAAAAACCAACTGTATTCCACAGCACTAAATGAAAGAGAAACGGCAGCTATTCATTTAAGTATTCTGAACTTCACAACATGATTCAGAAATGACGATAAAAAGTTGTGTTTTTCTGATAATAAGAATATATACAGTACTTGTGTTGTAGACCACACTTATGTCTGAGTGCCAATGCTTTGTCATAAAGTTGTATTTGGACTGATTCCTGCATGTTTGAGTAATCTTGTATTGTCCTGCTCCTTTTCAAAATTGTAATTCAAAATGTGATGCTTATTAATGTTCATTTTTTTCATTGACGAGGTGGGACTTAACAATTCTGCAGTTTTGAACAGCAAGTCAATGGACCTGTTTATAATTCCAAGCTGTTTTTACAATTATCAGACTTTGAGAAAACTTACTTCTTTTAAAGTCTGCAAAAAAAATGCTGCAACTTTTTTTTTATAAGTCAGTGGTGGCTTGTGCAGTCTTTTATGCTAGAGGGCAGTATTGCGCTGGATAGGCTGATAAAAAAAGGCCTCCTCTGTGATTAGGGCTGATCAGGACTGTGCTGTGTCTGTGGTGGAGACGAGGACACTGAGAAAAATGCTCTCGGTCATGGACAACAGCTGTCATCCTCTGCATGAACTGGTGCTGAAACAAAGGAGCAGCATCATTGACAGGCTGCTGTCACTCTCCTGCTCTACAGAGAGGCTCAGGAAGTCTTTTTTACCCAGAGCAATTAGAAGTTCTATAGTAGTGTGGACGTTCTTTTTGTTGTATTTAACAAAGCACTGCCATATTTATTACATTCTTTACATTCTTGGGGCTTTTATATTTCTCTGTGTCTTGATATGAGCAGATGAAAAATTGAATTTCCCTCGAGATCATGTCCGAGTGTCTATAATAGTATAGTTCATTACTTAATAGTATAGTTCATTACTTAATACAGGGTTCATAGAGATTTGAACTCCATGGTTTTCTATGACTTTTGCATGACTTCTCCTAATTCCCAATGTCTCCATGATCTTGTTTCATTTATTCATCCATATGTTTCAATTGTTCACTTTCAGTAACTGGTTAAGACAAATATACAATAACTTAGGAATGGCTAAGCATAAATAAATGAAATGTTAGACTTCAAATGACTGATAAAGGCACTTCTTTTGATCATAATTTAAGTCCCGTTTCAAACTGTCAAAATGTCTTTTTTAAGTTACTGGCACATTTTTATAAACATGTTTTTCTCCATATTAACATGAGCGGGATTGTTAGCAAATTGTCCAGAAATTTATTTTTGAAGACAAGATATTTTCTAATTTCCCAAAACCAGGGCAATTCAAAATGTTTCCAAGGCCTGGAATTTGGCTTAGAATTTTCCATGACTTTTCCAGGTTTAAAAACACAATATTTCTCCTTTAACTAAACATTCTGCTACATTATTTTGAAATGATAATCTGGATATAATTTTGCAAAAAAGACCAGAACCAAGCAAACTTCTTCACTAAAGTCACGACTTAAATATTCTTTCCTTCAGGTGATCCTCTTACTGAATTAGATTTGGAAAAAACTCCAGTGGAACTCACAGACCAGGCTGCACAAAACTGTTACTGGGAAGAAGTCAAAGGTCAGGGCTGCAAGTTCTACCGCAACAGCCAAACCAAGAGATACCTCGGTAAGAACGATATAAAAATGTATGAAAAATGTATTTTATTAAGAAGCGGCGATGACAAAATAAACCAGACAGGATGGTCTCGGTTCAACTGATGGATATATTTTGTGTTTTTCCCAGGTTATGACTCCGACTCAGAGCAGGTTTTCTCCGTGTCTGATCAGTCCGAGTGTGAAGAATGGCTGCTTTTAGTGGACCAGTCTGACCAGAGTCCAAACAGAGCGGTGATCATCAAAAACAAAAACTCGGGGCGATATTTAGCGATCCAAGATGGCCGCCTCACAGGACTGGAGTCTTATGATGAGGACTGTAAATGGTTGCTACACTAGAGTTCATGTATACCGGCTGTTTTCCCATGAGAAGCAATGACACGGAAAAGTGTACTGACGCTGACAAAGGTATAAAACAAACAGGTTGAAATAAAAAGTAAAAAAAAAATGAAATCAGAAGCGTTTTCTCTTGAGGATTTCTGGTTTC
The DNA here is from genome assembly GCA_038363315.1 of Mugilogobius chulae. Classification (NCBI taxonomy): domain Eukaryota; kingdom Metazoa; phylum Chordata; class Actinopteri; order Gobiiformes; family Gobiidae; genus Mugilogobius; species Mugilogobius chulae. The sequence goes on along the minus strand of CM076398.1, from coordinate 15,739,095 downwards.
CAGTTGACTGGATGGCTGTCTTCAGTCTGCAAAGAGAAAACAAATGTGTTATGGTAACACTTTAAAGTACCGCCCGCTAGTTAATAGGTAACTACGGGGGTACTTACTGGTACTTACTGGTACTTTTGGTGTTTGTACCAGTGGTAGTTACTGGTAACTACAGTGGTACTTGTAGTGGTACTTAGAGTCACAAGTACTGGTAACTAAAGTGACAGTTACCAGTATATTTAGTATTAACTACAGTGGTAGTTACTAGTACTTAATTGACAGTTACTAAAATAGCGCCCACTAGTTAATAGGTAACTACGGGGGTACTTACTGGTACTTCTGGTGTTAGTACCAGTGGTACTTACTAGTAACTACAGTGGTACTTGTAGTGGTACTTACAGTCACAAGTACTGGTCATTAAAGTGACAGTTACCGGCTAGTTAAGTATTAATTATAGTGATAGTTACTGGTACTTTTGTGGAATGATAATTAGGGATTATGGTGGCATCGTTTGTACTAATTAGTGGTACTTATACGGGTACCTCTAGTGATACTTAATTGTGTACTTGGTGGTTCTATTTGTGATGCTACACAAACAAGGTAAAGACTGTTATGAAACAAGTTTATTACTGCAAATATTGTGTATATTACAGATTATGATAAAAATCAAACACTGGGCAATCTAATACAAAGAGACACCTCTTTATTATGCTCACAGCCACAACAGATATGAAACACATTAACAATTTACAAAATGTTTATCAATAAACCCCAAAAAATATTTGCATACTACAGCTGGTTGAGCTTTAAACAGTAGTTACTAGTAAATAATGTATTGAGCACTAGCTAAATTACAGTAAAAGTTGGTAGTAGTTCCAAAAAAAAAAAAAAAAACACTGACAGCTGGTCTTCTTGTACAGTTTAATACAGTGGTACTTCACTGGTAGTTACTGCATTAATTAACTGTTAATTAACACTGACAGCGGGTCGTACTTTAAAGTGGACAAGGTAGTACTTCACTGTCAGTTACTATAGTAATTGATAGCTAACTATCACTGACAGCGGGTCGTATTTAAAGTGGACAAGGTGGTACTTCACTGTCAGTTACTATAGTAATTGATAGCTAACTAACACTGACAGCGGGTCGTATTTTAAAGTGGACAAGGTGGTAGTTCACTGTCAGTTACTACAGTAATTGATAGCTAACTAACACTGACAGCGGGTCATACTTTAAAGTGGACAAGGTGGTACTTCACTGTCAGTTACTACAGTAATTGATAGCTAACTAACACTGACAGCGGGTCATACTTTAAAGTGGACAAGGTGGTACTTCACTGTCAGTTACTACAGTAATTGATAGTGTAGCGGTATGGTCTTACACATGTCCTGAGCGGGAGTCGAACCCGGGTCTCCCACGCGCCGGTCAACCTGACAAACGCATTGAGCTAAAGGGAACGCTCCCCTTGGCCCAGTTTGTTTGTGGGTTCCTATACCTGAGGGAGTGAGTTTACTATAGTAACTGACAGTGAAGTACCACCTTGTCCACTTTAAAATACGACCCGCTGTCAGTGTTAGTTAGCTATCAATTACTATAGTAACTGACAGTGAAGTACCACCTTGTCCACTTTAAAATACGACCCGCTGTCAGTGTTAGTTAGCTATCAATTACTATAGTAACTGACAGTGAACTACCACTGTAGTTAATACTAAATATACTGGTAACTGTCACTTTAGTTACCAGTACTTGTGACTCTAAGTACCACTACAAGTACCACTGTAGTTACCAGTAACTACCACTGGTACTAACACCAGAAGTACCAGTAAGTACCAGTAAGTACCCCCGTAGTTACCTATTAACTAGCGGGCGGTACTTTAAAGTGTTACCTGTGTTATTGTAATGTACAACACTTCCATAATGGAAAACACTTAGTTAACACACTTTCCCGTGAGCAGAAGAAATGGGCAAGCCAAAAAAATACTAGAATGAAATTGTAATTACATGAAAATTATGAAGTTGTATTGAGTGTCATTCCCCAATCAGTGTCACTTGTCAAAAATGAGTCAGTCAAGCTAAGTGTTAGCTTGATTATAATTTGATTATTTAAACTTCCAGAAATGGTTAAAAAGGTCTGTCAGTTGCATTCTTAGATTGTCAGTCATATGAGATAGTTGTCAGTCCAGAACGTTTCATAAGGTTTATTTAAATGAAGCAAAGTAAAAACATTACATTTAGCACTAATGTCAGTGACCTTTAAGTTTCACTCCTGGGCACTGACTTGAATTATTAGAGAATAATATGCAGTATTATCCAAGGAAAGACAAATGCAGCAGCTGTTGCTGTTTTTCAAAAATTGCATGTGTTCTAAGGAAAGGACAAGATCACGAGGAACAGGATCTCGCGAGATAAAACTGTCCCGATACTTTGTGCACACATAAAGAACTATCGCGTGGGATTTTTCTTCTGTTATACATATTGGGAATGGTAAAGAAATGATTAAGTTGGGCATCTTTGAGCAGTTTTAGTAAAAAGTCTCATTCACATACAAACTTGTAGCAGACATAATCTCAGAAAACAGATAGATTTACTTTGGAGTTATAGTACCAATAGTGATGGAGATAAATGGTTTAAAACTTTGTTAAAATTAGTGTGAAATAATATAGTCAAATATACACACGCATATTTATTTTCATATTTATTTATTTTTTCTGTCTACCATACTTACAAGGCGGTTCCAAATCTACAACAATTTTCAACCAAATTCTCTATAAAACCATCAACTAAATGCCGTATTCTCTGCAAAGTCTTGTGCCTTAAACTCACCGCTGAGTCGTCCTCCTTGTACACTTTGATGGTCTTGTCGGCCTCGGCGGTGATCAGACGGCTCTCGGAATGATCGAACACGCAGGCGAAGATCCCGGATTCACTGTCCAAAAAGCCGGGCTGAACCGCGGCATGGATCCTCTGGAAGTTATAACCTGTCCTCCAGTCCCACATGTGGATGGTGCCGTTGTCCGCTGCACGGAATCACAAACGAAATCATTAACAAAACAAAATGGGCAGGATTATAGAGTTAAAATCTAAAGCTATTTTAAGAATTTATTTGATTAGGATTAAGACCAGACCATGTTCTTTAGATATTTTAACTGTAGTGCTAAAAAGATAAACAAGAAAATGTATTTAAGGTAGGGCTGGGCGATATGGCAAAAAATGTATATCACAATTTTCTTGGAGCCAGATCATGATTTCGATTTTATTCTTGTAATTGCTTTTTTGATTTCTTTGATTCTTGTAATTGCTTTTTTTCAAGTTGCTTTTGAGGTAAACACAATCATCTGCTTTTGTAGAAAGTTCCTTCAACTATTCAATAAAAAACATAATTAAAATAATTTAATCTGAATTGTATATCTCTCCTCAAAAACAAGTTTCTAGCCATTTTTAACATTAATAACGACTTTTATATGAAAATATGCTAAAAGTCCATTATATTTTAAAATCAGACCTGAAAAATAGCTAAAATCCACTTGTTTTATGACTTAAAAGTACAGCCCTAAAAAAAACAACCTTAAAAAAACCACAACTTTCAAAATTCATAAGAGACTATTGATAAAAATATAAATAAATAATTAAAAACAGTCTAATGTTGCTGTAAAGAAACAGTCTTGACAACTCTGAGGCTGAGAAAAGGTTGAAAATTTTTTTTTTTGTATTTTAACAGGATTGAATTGAGAAATCATGATGTGACGATTTCATGAAAAAAGCAGATTGTCACAGGAATGAGCTCACGATTCGATTTTTATCACGATATTGCCCAGCCCTAATTTAAGGTACCTCCGGACACGAGCACGCTGTCAGAGTTGACAGCCAGTGTGTTGATGATGGCGTTGTGGCCCGACAGGTTCTGAATGAAGTTTCCATCAGGGAACATCCACTGTTTGATGTTGTCGGCAGAACCAGAGGCAAACGTATATCTACACACAAACGCACAGACAACAAAATTATAAATTACCCAATCCTGTTTTCTGCCTTAACCCTGCAGAGTGGACTTACTGTCTGGGGTGCATGACCAGGGTTCGCACAGACTTCTTGTGGTCGTGGCTTCCTGTAACAAGTGCATGGCATTAGTGAGCTGTTGTGGTGGGATGTACACAGACAACAAGTCAAACTGTAATGAGGGATAATTGGTCAGATCAGAAAGAGATGCTGTCCGTCTAGTTGGTTGGGGAAACTTCTTTGGTTAAAACAACAATTTAGTAGCATAACTTTTGTTTTGATAATTTCTTGGAGTTAGCTGACAACAGCGCGGCTCAAGTCGTTGCCACAGCTTGTTCAATCAACAGCAGCTCTTTTGCATACCAGGTCTGTGCGCATATCCCGTGTTGATAAAGAAATAATTAGGGCTGGGCCATTAATCGAAAAATCGAAATCAAATCAAATGGAATGATCAATTAAATGGTTGGTGGTTGGTTTTAAATCGAAAAATCGAAAACCCATCTTTAGTCAGTAAAAATGTGTAGTTTGAAGCAAAAATCAAACTTTGAAAATTGATATACAGTTAAAAAAGAATAAAAAATGAAATAAACGGGACATCTTAAAAGTTTTGGTTTTGTTTATTTTCATGAATGGCATTTTTCCTTTATTTTTGAAAAGCTAAAACAAAATCAAATCGAAAATCGAGATCGATCAATATGAGAAAAAGAAATCGTGATTATATTTTTTCCCAGATTGCCTAGCCCTACAAATAATCCCTCTATAGTTTAAGATTTGATTGATTTCCAGTCCTTGTTTATACAGTATAAACAAGGGCTGGAAATCAATCAAATCTTGTAAATGAAACCTTATGAATAAAACTATTTTTTTGGTTTATACCAAATTAATATAAATTTATTTATGGGACGAGATCGCACGAGATCAAACGTTACGCGCACACCTAAAGAACAATCCTGCAAGATCTTTTTTGTGTTATATGTACTGGGAATGCTCATAAAGGGTTGAGTTGCTGTAGTAAAAAGTCAGCTTCACACATAGACTTGTAGCGGACATAATCACACAAAAGACAAATACTCAGTTTTTATATTATAGTGGTGGTGCTAAACTTTGTAAAATTTAGCTAAAAAGAATATTGTCAAACACAAATCGAACTCACCGTGGGATATCTCAGAACAACGCAAACAACGCACTGTTTTTCACGCCAATATGGATACACAAAGAGATATTTTGCTCTGTGTCATCAATAACTTGGTAAAAAGTACGACAGACTTGTATGGGGAGTCCTGACCTGTGATGACCTGAGGCTCTGCAGCCTGACACCTCACTGTGGCCACTGTGTTGGTGTGTCCGGTCAGAGTGTTCGGATGTCCCACACCTGCAACAAATCAAATCAGATCAGATATCAGATCAATATATTTTTTTTGTAGCCCAAAATCACAACACTCTGAGGAGATTTTTTAATTTAGCAAAGATATAACAAGCAAAAAGAAACAAATGCACACATTTTATGAAGATATTCACCAAAAGCAATGACAGGGTTTCTGCAAGGAAAGAGAGGTCAAACCTGAGACTTTTTACAACCTTTTAAGACTACAAAACAGACCTAGTCATGAGTTGTGACCTTCAGAATTTAACAATGCTGCTTCTTTTCCAGAGGGCTTCTTAAAATAACATTTTATATTTTGCCACAATTATGAAAAATCGAATGGATTAAAAAAATAAGAACGCAATTTATACAGCAACTGAGCATTCCATCAACTAAATAACAGCCGAAGAAACTCACCATTGTTTTATATTATTGAGAAAACTATTGAGATTTTTAGGACAAAGCTGCAGTAGTGTGAAATAGATCGGTAAATCTGACAGAAGTTGCTTCATTAAAAAATATAGGCCTGTGCAAATATTTTTAAGGCCTACAATGACAAATGTAAGATGTTTTAAAGCCTTAAATTCAAACGTTTCAATGTAAGACTTTTTAGCCTTTTTAAGACCTGACAGAAACACTGAATGACTTGGTTTACATCTGGTTTACACACTGTTGACCATCTGCACAGTCATGCATGTGAATCATTTTACTCAAAAGGTTCAAATTGAATAAAAAGGTTCAACTTTTGAGTAAATTCGATGTGCCTCTCACTCAATTCATCCTTGACAGAGCGCTTTAGGGCAGTACTCACCCTGGCTGAGGCGTCTCTGCTGCAGGTCACCAGCACGTCGATGGTTGGATGGAGATCTAAGTCGTACACAGCGCTCAGGTGTCCATGGTAATGTCTGATCACCTAAAATATAATTATGATAAATAAAATTGCAGGCAACTTGACATTTTAACATAACTATTCATAAAAAAGGGGATTTCACAACTTATTCCACTTCAACTAATCAGATTCAACTACTCGTCATAATGTTCCGTCTGTTTTCGGACTCTTTTCAGCGACAATCTATCCAGCTATCCAGATTGATGATGAGAAGTAATTCAGTAATAAGCACATAAGTCATGGCAGTTTCACAAACTGGCATTATCAATTGACAAAAAACAACTTGCAGGTTAGATTTACACTGCAAAAAATGAATTTCAAGACCAGTTAAAGTTGCTTGATTCTAGGACTTAAGCCTAATTTCAAGCATTTTGACTCATTTAACCTCAATTTATTCCTAGAACATTGTCCTTGTAAAACTGTTCTTACCCCGTTGGCAAATTTTTGTTCTTGTTTTAAGCCAAATTCTCTTATAACCAGTTTAAACATGTTTTGAAATATTCTATACATAAGCAAATACATCTTATCCAGTTAAAACAGCTCAAATCTGGATTAAAAATGGAGCAGGCACAGCGCATAACCAGCCCCGACATAACACTAGCTCAAAATAGCTGAGAACCAATGTCATAAAGACACATAACAGTGAAAAAGCTTATTTTTCAAAGGATTCTTAACTAAAATAAACTAGTAGATCACTAGATAATAGATAACCTTGGGGTTAATAACAGACTTTCTACAAAGATGAAGAGGCCAAAATTAAGATTTTTTAAGACCTTTGTATTTATTTACATTATTTATGTCAATTTGACTGATCAATAATCTCATAGATAAATATGTCTATAAACATAGAGGTCCAGATATCTTGGATCTCATTGCTGTGAATGGCCATGCTAGTTAGGTTAAGTAAAGTAGATCAGATTGCTGCAGAACAAACAACAATTTATAAAAAAGCAAGAGAAAACTGTGTCATTTTACGTAAAATGCCAGATTCAATGATTCACTCTCAAATTTTCAGTTAACCCTCTCCATTCTGTTGTAGTATCAGATTTCCTCAACAACACATTAAGCACATTTCACAGTAACTTCCATCTTCCGTTGCTTCATACATTTAAACAACTCTTGGAAAAAGAGAGAGCAAAATAAAGTCTTTATAAGGGGATATTTATTGACCCTTTTGAAGTTTTTCTGTCAAGATCCAATGTGAGTCTTTAGTCTTGTGTTCTGCTCAGCTACTGTTCAAGACTCACTTCTTCTGGACTTTCTGACTTCATTTCTTTGGCACAAGTCAGACTGTGGCTGGCACAGGACACTAGTAGTAACAGAGTTGACAGATTGGCCATTTTGTCATCCGTGAGTCCATAGTCATGAAGTTCGATGCTACAAAAAAACATAAACAAAATTAGATTTAACAAGAACAAGACAGAAGAGCAGGAAAGAACAGGTGTAAGTTTAGAAAAGTCACATACTTGTTCAGGATGTAGCTAAAGCACAACTGGGCAGAACTGAGGCAGGAGCAGGTCTGAGGCAGGAGCAGGTCTGAGGCAGGAGCAGAACTGTGGCAGGAGCAGGTCTGAGGCAGGAGCAGGTCTGAGGCAGGAGCAGGTCTGTGGCAGGAGCAGAATTTCTGAAACATACAACACAGACAATGTGAGCAGTTTTTCTGAGACAGTAATATTTCATGTTGTGAAAAGAGATTGGGGCACATCGTTAGTACATGAAAAAATTCTCACTTGTGTCGTCAAGCAAAAACTGCTGTTTTATGTCTTTGGATCTGGGCTCAGCATTAAACTTCCAACAGGAGCAGGACTCGGGCAGAACCAGGTCTGTGGCCAGAGCAGAACTGTGGCAGGACCTCGACTGAAACATACAACAAACAAACAATGTGAGCTACAGTAATCTTTCCTAATGTGAAACAAGAGTAGAACACATCATTAGTACAGAATTGACTGGATGAACAAAAAAAAAATCTCACTTGTGTAGTTGAACAAAAGCTGTTGTTTTATTTCTTTGGATCTGGTCTCGGGATTAAACTTCCTCTTCATTCAATTTATTTGATATTTTACGGCCTGAAAAGGCAGAACAATTTTAGTCAAACAAAAACAAAGACAAAATACTTTCAAACACTGTAGACAATGAGCAATAATGAGCAGTCCTAATCTAGACTTGTCTTAATTCTGTTTTTGATTCCACTGATTTGGTTGTGGTGAGTGTCTAAGTTTGGGGTTTAATTCTACATTACTTACCTTCCACCTGAAGAAAAAATCAGTTTCTTTCATGGATCCACACAAGGAGACGCCTATTCCAACTTCTCTGAGATCTAAGACAAATGACAAAACATTGAGAGTTTTGATGTTAGTGAAAAGAGTTAAAAGTGTGGTGTTTGTCTCAGTCTGTGGTCTTCACATAGACACACACGGTGGGACAAAGGGACATGTCCTACCTGTAACTTTGGACATTAAACTGAGGATGGTGGTTGTGCTCTAGAGTCTCCAAAGCGATGCATCAAAGTGTTAAATACACAATCACAAGCAGCTACTATGGGATGGAAAAAGAGATTTGTCAAGACAGCATTTATTTAAACATTGGATCAAGTGAAAGAGACAATCATAATATCTTACCTGGTGTTTTTGTTGATCTTCTCCATTTTGCAATACAAAAAACAACAACAACATACAAAGAGTCAAATGTTTTTATTGTGTAAAGGCACTGGAAAAATGCTGTGAATAAGTGCTTGAGCTAAGATACATTCTTGAATATATTCTAGATCTATAATAGTTTTAAAAGATTTGACTTTAAACCAAATAGTTACTTTGTTATTTGAAGAAAGATTTTTGTTGTTGCCAATTTGAAGTGAGAAAAGGCTTGTCTTTTGTCAGGCACGTATTCACTTCTTTAATGTAACTGCTCATTCTTTCAAGTGCAGGACATAAAATACATCAAAATACAACCTAAACAGAGACAACCAGGGACTGTCCCACCAACTGGAGTCAGTGAACGATCTCCTCTCTGCATTGAATGAACAGTACAGAAAAAGACAATATTTATAGACAGTCTACAAACAGACTGTTTACAGAGTTTTACAGCACAACAAGATGTGACATTACAAAAGGATACAAATAAATAAATAAATAAATAAATAAATAACTACACAAAAACATTTACACAGTCTACAAACAGACTAGTGTTTGACATCTAGATGCAATAAACAAATATATTATTATTTATTTATTAAAAAATTCTAAACAATAACATGACTATCACTGTACAGTCTACAAAAAGACTGTTCACAAAAGGCTCAATAATAGTTTTAACACATTCATAAAGGCCGACTGATGGTAGAGTTTCTATTTGAGACACAGTAAAAAGAATCCCTGGAGTGAGCTGAAGATCTGGAGGTGAATTTGGAGTTGTATCTTCCTTTTAACCTACAATCTAGTTTCCACATGTGTTCAGAATAAACTGTTGTTTTCCTTAAGTGCTTTAATGTGAGCACAGTCTTGTGAGAGCAGCTTGGATCAGGTCATAGAAGTTTATTGTTTCTTGTTTTATTAGGATCACCATTAGCTGCCAGTGTCATGGCCGCTAGTCTTCCTGGAGTCCTCTAAGAAAGCTGGAGCAGTTTAACGTTATTGAACCAGTTTAAGTTGAAGGTGTTTAGGAGCGCGACTTGAGGCCTAAAAAAATCTCTATACAGGCTGATATTTGTCTTGGTTACTTGGCGACTGGTTGAAATGAAAAACACACTTTGCCTTTAGCATTATGGACGCTATAAGATTACTGCAATACAGTCTACTGTGTATTGCTGTTAGAATATATTAATAATGTTATTATCTCGTAGCCAGACTGTAAATACAACATCGGTCAGAGGGAGGCGCTGTGGTCAGTGTCTGTGGTAAAGGTTTTGAGGCTGTTCTGGAGTGAAAGCTTGTGTCAGTATTTTTGTTAAGCCTAAATCTATCTTCTGTGGCAGTGCTCTGTTCAGAGTCTAACTTACAGGACAAATCAATATGATTTAATAGAATCCACTGAAGGAAATGAATTTCCCTCCCAAAGGATTAATCAAGTATCTAAAAATACTATTAAGCAACAGAAAAACAAGTTCAAAGTAAATGTAAGGTGTACTATGCAGGACATTCTGTAAAGAGTCACGTTTTACTTAAATTATCAATTCAAACTTAAGAGAAGGTAAGAGAAATATTGGCATTTTATGTTATCAACATGTCTTTACGTTTTATGAAATCCTACATAATATTCCTTACGTTTATGTTTTTACTGCTACTACTAGTAAAATTCAAAGTAATCACAAGGTGTACTGTGCAGGAACTTCTGCAAAAGTAAATACTCAATCAACTAGACAGTCAATTACAAGTTCAATCAATCATTATTAGAATAATAATGATTTTTTTAAATTAAACTAAAACATTTCGTGTCAAATTTTCTTGTGTTTCTGAAATCCTAAACAGTATTCCTTGCTGAAATGTATTTTTGGTCTTTTGTGTTTTGTACGATGTACTATGCAGGAATTTCGGTAAAACTGTAAACTCATATTTAATTTGGAAAATCAATTAGAATAAATAAGAAAAGGTTAAAGTTTGTGATCAATGTTTGTATTATAAATGTTTTATGAAATCCTACATAATATTCCGTACATTTAGGTTTTATAGTTAAAATTCAAAGTAATTGCAAGGTGTACTGTGCAGGAATTTCTGCAAAACTGAAGCACTCAATCAATGATACAATCAATTAGAAGTTAAATCAACCATTGTTATAACAATGATTTGATAAATTACACTAAAAAAATGTTGGCAAATTTTCTTATGTTTCTGAAATCCTAAACAGTATTCCTTGCATTTTTAGTAAAAAACAAATACAGTTACAACTAAATACAAGATGTACTATGCAGGAATTTCGGTAAAACTAGACTCCTTTAATCTGGAAAATCAATTAGAAAGAAAGGTTACATTTTAGTGATGATGTTTGTATTAGAGTGTTTCATGAAATCATGCATAGTATTCCTTGTTTTATCTAACTGTATCTATAAAAATGTCCTTATCTACTTCTACTGAAAGTAGAATCAATCAATCAATCAATCAAGAAATCAATAAATGTGATGAGATGGGCCCAGCTGAAGATGGCATATGCAGCTGCTTAGAGCGGCCCAAGCCCGGAGTCTCAGATGTAGTAATGGAAGTAGTTCCTGAAGACTCCATAAGGGTAGGGGCCGTCGACGGCTGCACCATAAGGGTGGAGGGGGTGGGCAGTGGTGGGACCCAGGTGGAGGGTTTGTCTTCGTAAGAGAGGTGTGGCCGCTTGGAGCTGGGCTCCTCCTCCTCGTCTTCATCTTCCTCTCTGGGGCGCCTGCCTCTGCGGAGGGGACTGTTGTCCAGGTCAGAAGTCTCAGAGTCTTCATCTTCTTCCCTGGAGGGCAACCTGGGGAGGGACTGTTGTCCAGTCGAGTCAGAGTCTTCTCCCACTGGGGCGCGCCCTGCGGAGGGGACTGTTGTCCAGGTCAGAAGTCTCAGAGTCTTCCTCTTCCTCCCTGGGGCGCCTGCCTCTGCGGAGGGGACTGTTGTCCAGGTCAGAAGTCTCAGAAGCAGGAGGGGAGGAGGATCCAGGACCGACGAGGACAAGAGGTAAAGGCTCGTCCAAGAAAGTCCTGCGGTTTGGGCTCTGCAGAGGAAAGATGTACTCATCCTCACTGTCTTCCTCGTCAGTGTCGCTCAGGTCTTCAAAATACGACGTTAACAAGGGCGAGTGACGCAAAGGAAGAAGAGGAGAACATACCTCCAACTCACCTGCGTCCAACTCACCTGCCTCCAGCTCACAACGTCCAGCTCTCCAGCCTCCATCTCATCCAAGGACAAGGTCGGATCGTCCTCCTCCAGATGGTCCTCAGACCCTGCAACAGGTGCAACATGGTTAAAATGTGCTCTTGCAGAGAGTGTCTCAGGAGCTAGTGAAACTAGGACCTCATAACAAAAAGCCATGAATGTAGGCAATGACTATTCTTCTTAAATTGACTTCACAAACTCACTATTTAAAGCTGATTTATTATTGTGTGCAACTGTCATAATGGCTAAGTATTTGTTTATGTGAAAACATTTCTTTTACTGTGTAACCTTCATTTCAAACACTTTTGGTGTTAATCTCACTGACTATAAAGCGTTTGTCTTCAAGGCCTAGTTGATCCTTCTACACAGGGCAAAAACATTCATAACAAATGTAATCAATAAGAGTAATGAATTGTAGATTATTAGACATTTCATTCGGGACGTTAAGGTACAGTGTACTTTAGACTAGACTCTTGTTTCTCTGTCTGTCTGCACAGCATCTTCACCACTGTCTCTAAGGAGAAACTTGTTTTTCTTTAAACTTTCCAGCTTGCTCCGACTCAGCGCCATGTTTTTTTCAAAAATGTCACCCAAACCCGATGAATTTCGACGCCCAGCAAACAAAGTACAAGCGATTTCCCAAAAAGTCGCGATAACTTTTGACTTTGCGCCCCTACTGACACATTTAGGCCTGTTTCACCAAGTATTGATCATGCCCCAAACAGAAAGCGTCGACTGAAAGTCAAAACTTATAAAACTGATCAATTTTCACAAAACATGTTGTCACTTTAGTCTTTAGCGCCGTTCAAACGGCTTTAGGAAGACAAAACTTTTCTTGTCATGGTATGTTTAGGCAATTTCATCACTACTTGTCATCAGTGATTTGATTATATTTTGTTTTACCTCCAAAGAAGTCATCCGATGGGGTTTGGGGGCGGCGGGGGAAGTACCACACGAAGACCCGAGCCATGTCGTTTATAGTTTTCAAACCTTTAAAAGTATTAGCAGAGAGTTACAAAGTGTTGTGAAAGTGCTTGGCCAACAGGTGAGAGGCGAATGACAAACGGAGATCAAAGCCACGTACAAGTGTGTTCACTGGTGTCCACTGTCTGTGTCGAAGTGACAACTGACTGAACGCAGCCGCTTTATATAGTGCGCAATTCTGTCTCTATGGCAACGACGCACCGCGCAACGTGCGCGCTTTACAGCAAGACTTGTCGACTTTTCGATTCATTTTTGCTTTTCCTAAACCAAGGGCAGACTTTTAGCTTTGATCATTTAATTGCAGCGGCCTAATGCGCAATGAACTGGGGAAAATGACGAAGCCAAACAGGCCTGTGCTTTTACGTAGCCTACATACGTAAATTAGACTGCGCCTCTGGTCTGCTCAGAGATTTGACATCAAGAGTATGGTGACTGATTTTCTTTTTTCATACTTGTGCTTATGTGGACAAGGTTTAAACAGCATAAACAATAGGCCTATCAGAAACTCAGCGTGCTTATTTGTACAAGTTTGTAGGATTTTCCAAAAGACAAAACGTATCAAATTAGCCTAAGTTTTTCATTCATTCATTCATTCATTCATTCATAGTTAAATTAACAAAATATGATGCATTTGTACAGTGCAACAAACACCAAAACAAGATAGTTTCTGATTAGAGTAAAAAAAACGGATGTGATCAAAACAGACTTGAACATGGAATCTTACAAAGGAATTATGAGCGCGTGCCGTGTACAAAACGTTCCTACTTACTCTTTTCATTTGTTCTGAGCGCGTTGAAGCCTGTCCAAGAGCGCCCAAGACGCACGTCCGTCCCGTTACCATAAAGCTGTTCATCACATTTTTGTCGAGGGTCAGATTTTTCAGAGAGCCATGCCACTGGACCGGGTAATTCCCCAGCACAGGACCAATGTTGCCAATATTTAGGATTGTACAGGATATCCATCTATTTTAATATGTTAATCACTACTGCTGTAGCCTCTGTGTGATTAGAATTGCTCTAATGACTAGACCAGAACTAGCTTTAACCAAGAGTAACCAGCATTAGGCCAAAGCAGGTCAGGTCTAAAGAAGAATTACACCAAAACTAAAAACGGACCTACTCAGGTCCAAACAACAAATATACTGTATGTATACAGTAGTTGTGATATCTGAAAGAAGGGTTGAGGGCCAGATGAGATCTTTGGATCGCCAATTTTGCCCTCAAGCCTAAAGTTGAATTGGCCTGCCCTGCACTGACTCTCCAGTGGTGCCACTAATATGTATAAAAACACAATAGATCTCAAACTTTTGCTTTTTGATCTGAACCATGTCTCTCATGTGTGTACCTTGTCACAACTTTATTCTCAGAAAAGTGCATTTTTCTTTCTCGTATTTATATGAGGGACAATTGTAACACTTTTTTTTTTTTTCCAAATTTGACATATCATCTTAATCTTAGTTGAAGTCCTGCTTAAAACTACATCAAATGAAAGCTGCAGATCTTGGCTTGACATGTGAACAGGTTTGGATTCTCTAGAGCATTTATTTTGAAGCTGTGATCATTTCAAGACAAGAAAGTCAAGTGTTACAACTGCCCCACAACATGGGTCAATTGTAACACACCAAGGGGCAAATGTAACACATGAAATTACAATAATAATATTTATTTTTTCTTTATTAAAGATAATACATTTGACAGACTGGAAGGTTGTCCACATTTAAACCACCTTAACTCTGTAATCTTATATAATAAAACACAAAACTGCTGTGGAAAAAAAAAAAAAATACAGTCTGCTCTACCTTTACTTATGTCTTTCTCAAACTAAATGAGAATTATTCTGAAAAAATATTAAGGCTCTGATAAAAATCAGTCAAAAAAAGATACATGAACTTTTTGGACAAAAACATAAATCTAAATAAATCCATCCAAAGTAATTCATAAAATGGCCGAGGGGCAGGTGTAACACATTGTTACATTTGCCCAGATGAGAGCGGCCATATTTGGAGGGATTTGTTTCTATGTTAGCATTCATATTTGTTGTTGTAAAACTTACAGACCACAAAACCTATATTTAACCATATAAAATGACCAAACTAATTATTGTGTAACTTATACTATTTTTTTTTTTAATGTAAAAAGTTTCCTGAAATCTCAAATATCTTTCCTTTCAAACAGCAGGTGGAGTGATGAAATAAGCAGGTTCTGTGCAAAGCTTAAGCGGTCTCCCCTACCCTAATATATCTCATTGTTTTATTAATTAGGTCTTTACTTTCAGAAATGCTGCCACAGATGAGGAGAAGTTTGAGGCGTGTCTTCAGTCTCTGGAGGCGGAGCTTATGTTTAACGCTGGTCACTTGATCACAGTGGAACAGCCTGAAGTAGAAGGAGATCCTGAGGAAGCCAAAGAACAGCTGAAGAAGAAACCAGGACGTGCATTCTGCCACGCTCTGTCTCTGCTCTACATCTGTGACGCAGTGACAGCTTTTCACACACTCACCTAGTCTGTGTTTGGTGTCCAGTCCAGTTTGTCATCCAGGAACACACCAACAGACTGTATTTGTAGTCCTCACCACTTCAGTGTTCTCTTCTTTATTACTGACTATTTTCCATCTGCAGTCACAGTAAAGGTACATTACTTTAGTTTTGATTCCACAGTGACATGAGTCCATAAGATTAGCTCAAAATTTCACAATTAAAACACTTTGATTACAAGATGCTTTCTTAAAATGACAAAAGCACAATTTTAACACAAAGTACAATTCATAAACATTGATCTGTCTCATTATGGGCTATCCTGAACACTGTTAAATGAATAAGATCAGGACGTCTAGGGATCTTTTATAACAGAAAATAATGTGGACGCCATGTGAGACCTAAGCCTCCTGCTGTTCATCATCATAATGAAGAAAGGTTCCACTTAAGGGTTTATTTTTAATGTATAATTGTATATTCTAGATTGTCTAAATAAAAGATTGAAAAGTATTGTGTAATATCAATGTTATGAGCTTTAACGTTGTTAAAACAGGTAGTGGAAAGTGGGGTGATTTGTGCCATTGGGGAAGTTGTACCACCCCCTGTTTCTACAGAACCATAGAAGAAATTGGTCATGTGACCACATTATTGAAGGTTTAGCCATTTCACTCATCCTGTAAAGATTAGAGGCTGATTGCATGAGAAATAAGGGCATTATTTTCAAAGTAAAATTTCTATGATCAAGGTTTTTTGATTGTTGTAACTGAACAGTTTTAGGCAAGTTTGTAATAAATCACACATGTGTTAGTGCTTTGGTAAGCGACATTTTGAATCTTTAAAGCGGGCATGATGTTAGCTCAAATCTGACAGATGATGCATTTTTTCCAAAATGGTGGGCCTGGGGTGATTTGTGCCAAAGAGCCTGGGTTAAGTTGTGCCACTGACACCACTTTAATGAATAATTGAAAATATATGATTTTTTGGTAATTTCATTTTATCACTAAAGCAATCTAATTCTTAATTATACACCAAACAGAGATAGACAAATTAATAAATAAGACCAAAATTCAAGGAAATTGGACTTATCAATCAATCAAGTTTGGTGTTTAATTCTGAGCAGACATGTGCATGTTGTGCTCAGCCTTTTTTCTATTTAATGTTAAATAACTTTATGTTTTATCTAAAATGTAAGTGGAAAATGCATAATGAGTTTAACCTGCAGAAGATATCTGTTTCTGAAATTAAAATATACTTTTTTACTGTAATAATAAATGGCACAATTAACCCCAGTGCAATCTGTCCAAAGGCACAACTTCCCCCACACCTGGGGCAAGTTGTGCCACAAGACAACTTTTTTTCCAGAAAGCTGTATTTCTTAAATACTGTACTTCTGATCAAAAATGATTGTTTCCAAAGATGCACCACATCCTGAAATATGTGTTCATGTTGTAGTTTGAAGAATTACTCTCATGGTTTCACTTTAAAGTCATGTTCAGTAAAAACTTGTTAGTCATTAGTCGACTCATAATCTTGCAACTGAGACTGCCTAGCCCTGCTCTCTTTCCTTCACCATCAACTGCAAGTCTGGGTGATACATGAAGGCTTGTATATGCTTGTTGCTGGCTTAGTTACTTATTTTTTTTTATGGTGAATACAGAATTCAGAGTCTAAATTGTGTGCTTCAATATAAAAATGTCAGATTTGAGAGAAAAAAAAAACTGTATTCTACAGCACTAAATGAAAGAGAAACGACAACTATTCATTTAAGTATTCTGAACTTCACAACATGATTCAGAAATGACGATAAAAAGTTGTGTTTTTCTGATAAGAATATATACAGTACATGTGTTGTAGACCACACTTAGGTCTGAGTGCCAATGCTTTGTCATAAAGTTGTATTTGGACTGATTCCTGCATGTTTGAGTAATCTTGTATTGTCCTGCTCCTTTTCAAAATTGTAATTCAAAATGTGATGCTTATTAAAGTTCATTTTTTTCATTGACGAGGTGGGACTTAACAATTCTGCCGTTTTGAACAGCAAGTCAATGGACCTGTTTATAATTCCAAGCTGTTTTACAATAATCAGACTTTGAGAAAACTTACTTCTTTTAAAGTCTGCAAAAAATTGCTGCAACTTTTCTATAAGTCAGTGGTGGCTTGTGCAGTCTTTTATGCTAGAGGGCAGTATTGTGCTGGATAGGCTGATAAAAAAAAAGGCCTCCTCTGTGATTAGGGCTGATCAGGACTGTGCTGTGTCTGTGGTGGAGACGAGGACACTGAGAAAAATGCTCTCGGTCATGGACAACAGCTGTCATCCTCTGCATGAACTGGTGCTGAAACAAAGGAGCAGCTTCATTGACAGGCTGCTGTCACTCTCCTGCTCTACAGAGAGGCTCAAGAAGTCTCAGAGCAATTAGAAGTTTTATAGTAGTGTGGAAGTTCTTTTTACTGCATATACTGTAAGCACTGCCTTATTTATTCAATGCTTTTATAATCTCTATTTTGTACATTTCTCTGTGTCTTGAGCAAAACTGAATTTCCCTCGAGATCAGTAGTTCATTACTCAATGTAAGGCTGGGCAATATGGCAAAAAATTAACATCACGATTCTTGTAGACCGCTTATTTTCCTATCGTCTTAACGGTAAACACAATTCACTATCAACAGCTAAATCCAGCTGCCAAAATACGACATGTTGCCAGATTTTCAGAGAAACAAGCATACTCAGTCCTTCAATAAAAATATAATAAAATAATTGATCAATTAGAACGTGTGTTGCTCCAAAACAAGTGCTTGTGTTTTTCTTAAATTAATAGCAACTTTTAAACATGAAAACATGCTAAAATCTATTATATAAATTGATATAGTTTCATAAATCAAACCTGAAAACTTGCTAAAATTAGTTCCTTTTATGAACTAAAAGCGCAGTCCCAACAAAACTTAAAAAAAAAAAAAAAAAGCCCAAACTCTCTATAAAGACTAAGGACCAGATTTATCAAGCATTTGCTCATGTGCAAACAGGTTAGGGGGAGCAAAAACTTGGCGCAGCGCACATTTTTCTTTCACACAGACACTAAAGATGAGGTGGTGCATATCTGTTTTGTGTAATATGTTGTATGTACATCTTCTAATATTAAAGTTTGCATAAATTGCTCACAAATAACATGAATTCTGTATTTCCTTTGCACCCACAATTTAGCACCTGGCTTCATAAATCAGGCCCTAGGAGTAATAGGTTGGACTAAATAATCTATATTTGAACAGACAGATGCATCAAATAGGGGTGCACGGTAGCCAGTGTTAGAGCTCTGGCTTCCCAATAAGGAGGTATGGGTTCGACTCCCGGTCGGACCATATCAACATCTCACGATCTCTCTGGGTGGAGTTTGCATGTTCTCCCCGTGTCACCGTGGGTTTTCTCCGGGTACTCCGGTTTCCTCCCACCTCCAAAAACATGCATGTTAGGTTAATTGGGCATCACTGTAAATTTCCCTTAGTGAGTGAATGAGAGAGTGAATGTTTGTCTGTCTAACCCTGCGGCAAGTGGCCACTGTCCAGGGTGTTCCCGCCTAAGGCCAAAGTCACTGGATAGGCTCCAGTCACCCGCGACCCCTAACGGGATTAAGCGGTAGAAAATGAATGAAAGATGCATCAAATAGAGAAAAAGGAAATCACGATGTGACGATTTCACTAAAAAAGCAGATTGTCACAAAGATGAGCTCACGATTTGATTTTTATCACAATATTGCCCAGCCCTAACTCAATACAATACTAAAAACACAATATTTCTTCTTTAACTAAACATTCTGATAGATTATTTTGAAATGATAATCTGGATATAATGCAAACTTCTTCACTATAGTCACAACTTAAATATTCTTTTCTTCAGGTGATCCTCTTACTGAATTAGATTTGGAGAAAACTCCAGTGGAACTCACGGACCAGGCTGCACAAAACTGTTACTGGGAAGAGGTCAAAGGTCAGGGCTGCAAGTTCTACCGCAACAGCCAAACCAAGAGATACCTCGGTAAGAACTATACAAAAATGTATGAAAAATGTGTTTTATTAAGAAGCGGCGATGACAAAATAAACCAGATGGGATCGTCTAGGTTCAACTGATGGATGTATTTTGTTTTTTTCCCAGGTTATGACTCCGACTCAGAGCAGGTTTTCTCCGTGTCTGATCAGTCCGAGTGTGAAGAATGGCTGCTTTTAGTGGACCAGTCTGACCAGAGTCCAAACAGAGCGGTGATCATCAAAACAAAAACTCAGGGCGATATTTAGCGATCCAAGATGGCCGCCTCACAGGACTAGAGTCTTATGATGAGGACTGTAAATGGTTGCTACACTAGAGTTCATGTATACCGGCTGTTTTCCCAAGAGAAGCAATGACACGGAAAAGTGTACTGACGCTGACAAAGGTATAAAACAAATAAGTTGAAATAAAAAGTAAAAAAAAAATGAAATCAGAATCGTTTTCTCTTGAGGATTTCTGGTTTCCAGTTGACTGGATGGCTGTCTTCAGTCTGCAAAGAGAAAACAAATGTGTTATTGTAATGTACAACACTTCCATAATGGAAAACACTTAGTTAACACACTTTCTCATGAGCAGAAGAAATGAACAAGCCAAAAAATACTAAAATGAAATTGTAATTACATGAAAATTATGAAGTTGTATTGAGTGTCATTCCCCAATCAGTGTCACTTGTCAAAATTGAGTCAGTCATGCTAAGTGTTAGCTTGATTATAATTTGATCATTTAAACTACCAGAAATGGTTGAAAAGGTCTGTCAGTTGCATTCTTAGATTGTCAGTCATATGAGATAGTTGTCAGTCAAGAACGTTTCATAAAGTTTATTTAAATGAAGTAAAAACATTACATTTAGCACTAATGTCAGTGACCTTTATGTTTCACTGATCTGAGCGGTTTGCTTAAGTTTATTAACAATTGTGTTTTCACAAACGTTGAGCCTAGATTTAACTTAAAATAAATCTATTTGAAAAATAAAATGATGAGTTATGTTTGTTTCTGCGCACATCGACTTCTGACTTGAATTATTAGAGAATGATATGGAGTATTATCCAAGGAAAGACAAATGCAGCAGCTGTTGCTGTTTTTCAAAAATTGCATGTGTTCTAAGGAAAGGACAAGATCACGTGACACAGGTTCTCACGAGATAAAAGTGTCCCAATACTTTGTGCACACAAAAAGAACTATCGTGTGGGATTTTTCTTCTGTTATACATATTGGGAATGGTGATGAAATGATTAAGTTGGGCATCTTGGAGCAGCTTTAGTAAAAAGTCTCATTCACATAGAAACTTGTAGCAGACATAATCTCAGAAAACAGATAGATTTACTTTGTAGTTATAGTACCAGTAGTGATGGAGATAAATGGTTTAAAACTTTGTTAAAATAATATAGTCAAATATACACACGCGACTAATTCCGTTGCGGTTTTTCATTTCTATGGATCCACAAAGAGATATTTTATTTTTTGTCTACCAAACGTACAAGGCTGTTCCAAATCTACACAACGACTTTCAACCAAATTCTCTATAAAACCTTTAACTAAATGCCATATTCTCTGCAAAGTCTTGTGCCTTAAACTCACCGCTGAGTCGTCCTCCTTGTACACTTTGATGGTCTTGTCGGCCTCGGCGGTGATCAGACGGCTCTCGGAATGATCGAACACACAGGCGAAGATCCCGGATTCACTGTCCAAAGAGCCGGGCTGAACCGCGGCGTGGATCCTCTGGAAGTTATAACCTGTCCTCCAGTCCCACATGTGGATGGTGCCGTTGTCCGCTGCACGGAAACACAAACGAAATCATTAACAAAATAAAATGGGTAGGAATATAATGTTAAAATCTAAAGCTATTTTAAGAATTTATTTGATTAGGATTAAAACCAGACCATGTTCTTTAGATATTTTAACTGTAGTGCTAAAAAGATAAACAAGAAAATGTATTTAAGGTACCTCCGGACACGAGCACGCCGTCAGAGTTGACAGCCAGTGTGTTGATGATGGCGTTGTGACCCGATAAGTTCTGAATGAAGTTTCCATCAGGGAACATCCACTGTTTGATGTTGTCGGCAGAACCAGAGGCAAATGTATATCTACACACAAACGCACATACAACAAAAAATTATAAATTACCCAATCCTGTTTTCTCCCTTAACCCTGCAGAGTGGACTTACTGTCTGGGGTGCATGACCAGGGTTCGCACAGACTTCTTGTGGTTTGTGAGAGTGGCTCGTGTTTTCCCGGCGATCAGGTCCCACAGTCTGATGGTGGAGTCGTGGCTTCCTGTAACAAGTGCATGGCATTAGTGAGCTGCTGTGGTGGGACATGCACAGACAAATAATCAAAACAAATAATCCCTCTATAGTTTAAGATTTGATGGAATTCCAGTCTGGGAATCAATCAAATCTTGTAAATGAAAGCTTATGAATGAACAATTTTTTGGTTTATACGAGGGATGGGACGAGATTACACGAGATTAAACGTTACACGATACTGCCGCGCACACGTAAAAAACAATCCTGCAAGATTTTTATTATTTTATTTATATGTATTGAAAATGCTCATAAAGGGTTGAGCGGCTGTTGTAAAATGTCAGCTTCACACACAGACTTGTAGCGGACATAATAACACAAAAGACAAATACTCCATTTTCATTTTGTAGTGATAGTATCAATATTGATGGAGATAATTGGTGCTAAACTTTGTCAAATTTAGCGCGAAAATATATAGTCAAACACACATCGAACTCACCATAGGATATCTCAGAACAACGCAAACAACGCACTATTTTTCACACTAATATGGATACACAAAGATATTTTGGCCTATGTCATCAATAACTTCAGAATTGAAACAATAAACATAATTTCAAAATCTTGTCTCGACATTGTGAACCCAATCTAGTGTCTCGTCCCATCCCTATTTCTTCCACTTAAGAAATGAGACTGGTATGGAGGGGTCCTGACCTGTGATGACCTGAGGCTCTGCAGCCTGACACCTCACTGTGGCCACTGTGTTGGTGTGTCCGGTCAGAGTGTGCACGTTAGCTTTGGTTCGGATGTCCCACACCTGCAACAAATCAAATCAAATCAGATCAATATGTTTTTGTATAGCCCAAAATCACAATAACAGAGAGAGGTCAAACTTCAGACTTTTTACGACTTTTTTTAAGCCTACAAAACAGACCTAGTCATGAGTTGTGACCTACAGAATTTCACAAGGCTGCTTCTTTTCCAGAGGGCTTCTTAAAATATCATTTTATATTTTGCCACAATTATGAAAAATTTTATGGATTAAAAAAATAAAAAACAAAACTTATACAGCAACTGAGCATTCCATCAACCAAAATTTGTTTTCTTTCATTAAAAAAATACTATTGAGAATTTTCCGACAAAGCTGCAGTAGTGTGAAATAGATCGATACATCTGACGGAAATTGGTTAATTAAAAAATTTAAGACCTGTGCAAACATTTTTAAGGCCTACAATGACAAATGTAACATGTTTTAAAGCGTTAAATTCAAACATTTCGTATCCTTGCACATAAATGCCTGACCCTCCTGACAGAGCGCTTTAGGGCAGTACTCACCCTGGCTGAGGCGTCTCTGCTGCAGGTCACCAGCACGTCGATGGTTGGATGGAGATCTAAGTCGTACACAGCGCTCAGGTGTCCATGGTAATGTCTGATCACCTAAAACGTTAAATGTATTTATGATAAGCAATATTGCAGGCAACTTGACAGTTTAAAGTAATTATTCTTTTTAAGAAATCGGAAGAGATTAAAACAGCGCACCGCCTAAATAAGCCAAAACAAACATGACAGACACAGACAGACCTACTCTGGCATAAATTTAACAAAGAAAAAGGGATTTCACAGCTTATTCCACTGTTGTGAAGCGTCAACCAATCTGCTTCAACCATTCATCATGACACTCCTTCTACAACAATCTATCCAGACTGATAATGTGCAGTGGAACCAGGGCAGTTCCACAGACTTGCATTATCCATTCACAAAAAACAACTTGCAGGTTAGGTTTACGAAGAGACAACATAGCGTACACAACTTTTAAACCAAACAAATGAACCCTAAAACTTACAACAGGGCTGGTGCAGATCCAGATTTTAACTTTAGATTTACCCATGACTTTTCCATGAGTTATCCAAAAAAATTCCCTACATTTCCATGACTTTGTCTAACATACTTTTCAATCAATTATTATTATTTTTTTAATTTAATATTGATAGGCTTTCATTAACTGATTAAAGAGCAAAACACAAAGATTTTATGGATTTCTAGAGGTAAAAAATGAAAATGTTGAATTTTAACAAATTCATCTCTAAACACTTTAAAATAGTGATTTTTATTACAGTTTCAAACTAAGCCACGAAGATATTTTCTAATTTTGGGCACATATTTAAAAACATGATTTTTCTCTATCTCAACTCAACATGAGAGAGACTGTGTCAAAGCAAGTTGTTTTTTAATCCAATATTTTTCAAATTTTCCAAAACTTTTCCAAAACCAGTACAATTCCAAAACTTTTCCAGGTTTTTCATGACTGTACAAACCCTGTTACAAACTGTAGTGTTAGCAATAAATAAAAATAATTGAGTAACTGAGAAGTCAAAATAATGTCAGATGTTGTTGAAATACAACAAAAACTAGTTGAAGAAAAAACAAAACATGCTAATTGCTAGCTAGTAAACAAGTAAACTAGTTGCTATTCAATGAAAAATTTTGCTAGCACAGCTAATAAAAAAATAAACTAGTAGCAACTGGATATTAGATAACTTTTGAAAAATGGGTAAAAGTTCCCCAATGCAGTTAATAATGTTTCTACAAAGATGGAGAGGCCAAAATTAAGACTTTTTAAGACCTTTGTAACAAAACACAAAAAAACCTTTTCGTCAGTCATGACCTATAGCAGTCTTTCCAATCGGGGTACGCAACCATTTGCCAGGAAGTACTTGGGATGAATGCAGATTTAAAAGAAATAGAATTGCAAGTATTGCAAGGTAAGAACTGTTATTTGTGGCACATTTTAGATGTTAAGAAGCAAATTTGACATGGAAAAATATTAAAACAATAAAATGTTATGAATATAAATGAAAATATAAAAGTAAGGATTAAAAACAAACCAAAAAAACATATGACATAAGGGGTACTTCGTGTGAGAGATCATGACATTGGGATTTGGAACCACTGAC
This sequence comes from Mugilogobius chulae, assembly GCA_038363315.1. Lineage (NCBI taxonomy): Eukaryota > Metazoa > Chordata > Actinopteri > Gobiiformes > Gobiidae > Mugilogobius > Mugilogobius chulae. The sequence goes on along the minus strand of CM076398.1, from coordinate 15,714,346 downwards.
CTATAGTATTACACAATGATGCTTCTTTTCTAGAGTCTTAAGATATAATTACATTTTGGCCACAATTATAATAAAAAAAATCTAATGAATGAACAAAAAAGATCACAATTTATATAGCAACTTGAAATCAATCCAATAGAGACTAGACTCTTTTGTCATTTCTGTTGCTGTACCTTGTTATACTCCAGATCCCAACATTTGACCTGCTTGTCCTCTCCACACGAGAAGAGGTAAGGGCTGCGCGTGCTGACGGCCACTCCTCGGACTGTGCTGATGTGACCGGTGAGGGACAGCTTCAGCTTTCCACTCGCCAGGTCCCAGATCTTTATGGTCCTGTCGGCAGAACCGGTGACAAACCACTGATTTCCAGGTTCGACGGCCAGACTCCTGACCCAACCCAGATGTCCACTGATCACCTGGAGAACAAAACACACAAACGTTAGGTAGTAGCTTAACTTGTACAGTACCAAGATGGTGCTCTGATGCTTATTGTTATTTGTATCAACGCCTATGTTTTATCATCTTTTTATTTTGTTATTATCTTTTTTCGTTTTATTATCTTCACTGACAAATTTTTATTCTGTAAATTGGATTCACATAGTGTCAAAAATAATATCTCTCTCTGGTAGAATTAGCCAATCTAAACAATTGTATTCTAGGTGTTTTGACTTAGTTTGTATGCAGTACATTTCTTTAGTAAAAGCATAGCATTCATTATTTGTAATGTTATTAACTTTAAACATGTACGTGAAAAGAGTTATATAGAATTTCAGATAATATTGTGAATGTTGTTTTGGAAATATACAAAAAATGAACAGCAATCATAAAGGCAGTAGAATTTACTATAAAAATTAAATAGACAAGACAAGTTTATATGAATTTTTGCATACTTCACAAAAGAGGGAAATTAATTTGACAGATATTTGTTTGATAATTAAACACATTGAAAAAATTACCATGTTAAATTTGATAAGAGAATTTGTGGCTAAAATAAGTAATGTTTTACATGTTTTGTGCAGATTTTGGTTGGTTTAAACCACGTGTGTCAAACTCAAGGCCCGGAATAAGGTTGTCTTAACCTAATGCAATGATTTGTCTGAAACCTAAAAAAAAAAAGAGTAAATCATATTTCAGAATAATGTGGATTCATATTCACAAATTATCACTTCAATAAATATTCAATAATCAAATATTATTTGTTATTTGTTGTCTGTCAAAGATAAGTATGGTTAATTTGGTTACAACTGGCCCTTCGAAGACAACCCCGATGCCAATGTGGCCCTCGTTTCAACTAAGATTGCCAATGGAACAAGCATAATATTTTATTTAAAATAAGAAATATACGCACAAACTTTAAAAAATTAGGGAAAAAAATAAAATGCTTCTGTTCTTGAATAAAGCAAAACCTGTTCAAATCATGTTAACACTAAGTAATTCAGCCAATTTTAAACTTGTTGGCAAATTTAAGGTTGTTGAATGAATAAAACAGATTGAATTTATATAGGGCTTGAGCATTCCATCTGTTCTATCAACCAAATAACAGTAGAGAACAGAGCGTAGATTTGTAGAATTTTCTGTTTGGATATTTAAAAACAGTGTTTCACCCATACATGACATTATAAGTACAGTCTATATATAATTTATAGCCCTGAACTTCTATGAAAACCAAAGTTATATGCTGCGTACCCTGAACAGTTTCCATGGTGGATGCCACTGAGGCTTGGGCATTGTTGGACCTCTTCTCGTCAGTGCGTTTCTCGTTCCTCCTCCTTCTAAAAGAGCCTGCACACAGAGAAATGTTAAGTCTGTGTGAGTCTACGTGAGGGTAACAAACTAAGAAAACATGTAAATACAGTAAACAGTCCTTTACCATAGTGCCAGCCTGAGATCTCTCTCCTCCGTAGTGTCGATGGATCTCTGCCACACTGGCTGCTGTGCGACTCGCCTCTTGCCTTTAAACAGAGACATTTAGAGATCAAACTGTACAACTAACTGAAGCAAGGATTTCAGCCGCATGACGTCTTACTGAAAAAAAGGTGTTTAGCCTAAATAAATAAATAAGGATGAGCTCACAAGATCATAACTAAAAAACAAATATATTTATCTGGGGTAAAAATATTTTGTGGTGTTGTTATGTAAATATAAAGAACAATGTAAGCTTAATTGTTTGTATATCATTTTTATTCTTTAGTCTTTCAGGACAAAAAGAGACTGACATATGTGAGAACTTCCTCTAAAAATATCAACAGTTGTTTTTTTTTTACCGGTCCGATACTATAAAAAATATATATAAATATCTTAGATACAGACACTGATATATCGCATGTATTTAGAAACAAAGCCATCATTTTCTTAGTAGTGTACCTTGCTTGTGAAGGAGGCAGGGCAAGAGCCACTGTCTGAACTCCGGCCTCACTGGGTTTCTGTGGAGTTTGGTCTCAGCGGTCAGAGCCACACCTGTTCCACACAATATCATACATCAACTCACAAAGCCATTAATTGTGCATTTTGGTACAAATCAGTGCTTCTCAAACTGTGGTAGCGTACATGTCCCACTGGTGGTATGCAGGCAGTTTGAATATTTGCTTTACAGGGTTCCTGCACAACTTATAGAATGAAATTTAAGACTTTTTAAGACTTTTTTAAGACCTTGTATATCAAAATTTAAGACGTTTAAAAACATTGTTTTTTCTAAAAAAAAAAAGTTTTTGTTTTGTCATATGAGCACTATTTATTGGCTCACAAAATTACATACATTTCAGTTATTTCTGATTAAAAGTAACATTTGCAGAGGCCCATCCTAATTTGATGCAGTCATGCCTGCACTTGTCACATGATCACTGACAGGTGCTGCATTGACAGGTGCGCAGGTCTGCAGTGACCAACTTTGTGAGGCAGTGGCTCAACTTGTAGCTAATGTGGAACTAAGCGGAGAGTTCTTTGCACGCGACATTCAAAAGCTGATGCTTACACATGTACAATCTATTGCACACCTAAATAAAATCAAGAAAATGTAACGAAACACCCGCAATGAGGTGCACGGCTCATTACAGCCTGACGTGTTGAATTTGTGTTAAAAGCACAGTGAGTTTAACTTAAAACTCACTCTAAGTGAAACGTGCCTTTCGTTTGATCAAGTTGAATAGTTCTTGTTTAGTCCCAAAACTGCTAAGCTAACACTGAGCTCATGCGATCTAAAGCCGCACCTCTGTTCGGCGCTGTCGCTCTGACGCATATTTACACAACAGGCATCACAGCAAATGCAATACGTCCCACACAAACACGCACATTCTTCATTTAACTTTGATAAATCAGCTCAAAATACAAGGTCTTAAAAAGCTACTTAAAATTTAAGACCTCAAAATTTTGACAAATTTGAAACGTAAGACTTTTTAAGACTTTTTATGGACTCGCAGGAGCCCGGCTTTATTTAGATAAAAACCTATTTCAATTTCAATTTCTTTATGTAATGCCCCCTTTAGATGTGCCACCTCGTTTTAAGGGGGTCTATTCATATATTGTGCTGCTTTTTAAGCTAATTATCATTTACAAATGCCTTATCCAGGTTTGGTCTCATATTAGGCAGTTACAAGTCCATAAGGTCATATAAACAAATCAAACTTGCCAGGTCCAGAGGGGTACGCGTGTGTCCCAGTGATCAGGTACTCTGCTTCTTCACCTAAAACACAAGACATTCAACACATCATATCACAAGACATGCACAGGCACAAGTAATCTTTGTATATTTCAGTGTTTTTACAGGGATCGAGAGGTCAAATTTAAGACCTTTTAAGACAAAACATACAAATGAACACCCATTCGTGAGTTGTGATCTTTAGTATTTGACAATGCTGCTTATCGTCCAGAGAGCTTCTTAAGATATAATTGTATATTTTGCCAAAATTTTTGAAAATCTATCGAGTTAACAAAAAACAACACAATTTATGCAGCAACGGAGCATTCCATCTGTTCCGCCACCCAAATAACATTAGAAGAAACACACCAATTGTGTTATATTATTGAGACTTTGCTTCATGTAATAATTTAAAACCTACAACGGCACTTTTTAAGACTCACCCTGCTGTTCCCCTGGTCATAGGGAGCTGGTTAACATGTTGCAAAGATATTCTTCCAAACTTTAGTGCATAATTTTGTTCTTTGTGCATTCTAATGACAATGTAATGACTTTGCTTAGCTGAACTTTGTTGATCTATGATCATGGTACCTTGCTGAGCGTATCCTTGGAGGTGGGAATTCCTCCAGGCATGTGCTGGACTCGCTCCTTGTTCTCCTTCAGAACAGGCATGTGTAAAACTGGGCCATAATCTGCTTTCAATTTGACGGCCATCTTGATTTTGTGACTGAAAGAGACAACAATAAAACAAATAGTGAGCACTAAAGAAGACATATTATGATTGTGTTCATTTTACTTAGAATTTAACTATAATCAAAATAGATTATAATTTTACATTTTGTTCATTGTAAAACTCAGAATTACTTTATTTAATTCCAATGTGAAGTCTTTTCAAGACAAACATGCAAGTATCCAGCAGAAAAGAACAGAAGCTACCAAACAAATAAGGAAAGAATTGAGAAAAAACAAAAACATTACTGTCACAAAAGAAGAACATTTAAAATGTATTATTATGTCTTGATGTTTTACACTATGTAATATATTTTGCAATTGTATTTTAACAATAGACCCCAGGAAGACTAGTGGCTACCATGGTAGCAACTAATGGGAATCCATTTACCAAATAAACATTTCTCTTATCTTTTATTTAAAAAAAAAAAAAAAAAAAAAAGAAGAAGAAGAAAGAAAAAAAACATATTGCTCAACCTCAACCAAATCAAATTGTAACTCATGAAGAAACATTGTTCTTACAAGTTAATTTGTATAATATCCCTTTAAGTCTTAAGTAATAACAGACAATAATATCCTAATCAAGACAAGGTTGTAGTATAAAACCTTACCTTTCATCATCTATGGCCACAGGTTTGGCCTGGTCAGCCACAAACATGTCATGGGTTCTTTTCAGAGACCTGAACACTAATGTGTGCACCGAGTGTTTCTGCACCTCCTGTGGAATGGAAAGGAATGTGAGGACACTACACAAAAGGCAAAGTCAAACAAAAAACATCTAAACAAATATCTTCTAAATGATTTAAATGACTGACACAATTTATACAGCAATTACAGTAGACAAAAAACTGTCATATTATTGAGAATATAATTGAGAATTTTCTGCCAAAACTGCAGTAGTATAAAATAGATTTGGGAAATCAGACATGGCTTCATTAAAAATATGAGACCTGCATAAATATTTTTATGACCTACAATAGCAAATTTGAGACTTTTTAATGCCTTAATATCAAGTGTTTCTATTTAGGACTTCCATAGACTTTTTAAGACCCTGCAGAAACTTGACTTACTGTTATATTGACCGAGCTAACAAAAGAAGCATACTTTTTATTGGCACATTTGAACAATTTAGCTATCATTACCCAAAACACATACATTTTCATGTTATAAACCTAAAATTACTTCTTTTAAAAGTTGAAGTTCATAAAAATGTTTGATCTGATTTAATGATCTCATTTCACTCCATTCATTTCAAAATGTGAAATAAATGGCCCCTGTGGAAAAAATTTGGACACCCCTGTACTAGAGCCACACAAACGTATGTGATGCAGTTAATACATTTGTAGTCAAAATTAAAATAACAGGATTTTATTTCATCATGATAACAACTATCTCCAAATAATAAAAAACACTAAACAGCATCAAACCAGACTCTGATAAAACACGGTTTTCTTTAGCCAAACGCTGCTTAAACGTTCATATTTTGCGATATTCCAAGTTTCTCCAATGAAATAGCATCACCTTTCACTTAAAATGTGCTCCATTATAGACTTTACAATGTTTTTCACAGAGCAGATTGTTGTATCGTCCACATCACGTTCAGAGAAGAACAGACATCAGCGTTAGCTTAGCCTCGCGTCTGAGCGGGAGCATTAACTAGACCCGGACAAATGGTAAATAACCTTTGCTTACCTCAGTCATGTTGCCGCAAAAGTTCCAAGATTATTTCCAAGTAGATTTAGGCACGAGATCCTTTAAAAATGCTAAATTTACACGACCATGGCCACAATATGGGTGCACCGGAAGTTGTAGGTAGAGATGTTCCGGAAGTACAAATAAAATGTGACTATTCTCGAGAAGTGCGCCCTCTCCAGGTTCAATCATAAGCTTTACAAATCCATCAGATATGCCTTTAGAATAGATCTCACTCAGTCACATTACTTTTTGTACCCATCTTCTCATCCCTTAGCCGTACGCTTAACCATATAGTTCACCCAATTTTGTTACAACTCTAAAGCTTTTTCAGAAACAACCTACATTTGGAAAGTTGAATACATTATTTATTACATATTAAGGGATGGTTGTAACACCTTCAAACCACCCCCACTTCATTAGTCATAATTAAACTATTGTAGCAAACAGGTTGAAAATGAGCTGTGAGAAAAAGCACCATGTTGTGTCGGAGAAGTTACTTTTTGACCTTCCTTACTTTGACATCCCCTCATGTGGGCCCTAATCTTATCTGCGCTGGAAAATTGGACAGAAAAATGACTTTCTAACCTTAAAATCCTTTCTGCTGATAAACATGCATCTAGTTCCAGTATTGAAATTTGCTGTGTTATCAAACGCTGATATGATGATATGATGACATTATGTCTATCATGTCCCTGATTGTCCTCCACTACGTTGATTGGTCTTAATGGCATTTTTCCCCAAATCTGTCAGGGTGCTTGTTAGAATATGATGAAAGAAACGTAATAATAGGGCTGGGCCATTAATCGAAAAATCGAGAGATCGAATCAAACCGAATCATCAATTATTTGGTGGTGGGTTTTGAATCGAAAACAATTCTTTTGTCAATACAAATATGTAGTTTGGAACAAAAGTCAAACTTTGAGGCAGAATATTGATATATAATAAAAAAAAAAAAATGGACATATCAAAAATCGAGATCGATCAATATGAGAAAAAAATTGTGATTATATTTTTCCCAGATCACCCAGCAACAATTTCTTTTTTAGTATCTACTTCATAACTTGCTGGATCAGTCTACAATAGAATGATAAAATGTCCAGCGCACCTTCATATAGAAGATGTCTACAGTAATCTGTATGCAGTAGACACATGTTTTTTTTATAAGAAAACAAGTGAAAGACAAACAAGTGAAAAGGCTAATTTCTCTGTTTTATTGGACCAGGCTCAGCTCAGTGTGGATTTCAAGCTGTTGCTGTGCTGCTGCGGTTGTAGTTTTTGTTGTTGGATGGGTTAGATGCTCATAAGTCCAGTACTTCTACGAGACATTTAGTGTTGGAGAACTGAACCATGGTAGAAACACCTGCAAGGGCAAAGGTAGCTGCTGTCAAGTCATCTTGAACAAGCTTGATAGCTGATGTTTGGATGCAGTTTGGAAACAGTTGCTGAAGAATTGAAGAAGAGCTCTGCCTAAGCTATATTTTATTACCTTTTTGATACAGGGAGGTAGAGCCATGCTAGTTGGAGTTGGAGAGCTGAACCATGACCAGGCAGAAACTGATGTGTGGGATAGTCTTAATAGCTGATGTTTGAGTCTTATTTCTGGTGGATTACATTTGGAGACACTGATGTTGAAGAGGAGATGGCTGATGCTCTGGCTGATGTCAGGGTCGTGAGGTTTCAGAAACTGGATCTTGGGCTGGCGGGCTGCAGCTGAAACAGGCCCTACTGCTCTGCACATATTGGCCTCTTGGCACCACCATGTTGCCTCCATTCATTCTAGCCTGCTCCTGCTTCAGAACTAAGCACACTGCACAATAAAGGACTGCAGATGCTGTAAAAGGCAGTTGGCAAGAAACCTTCACGTGCCCCAAGTAAACCCACATATTATATCTACAAGTACATGAAAGAAAAAAGAAATACAGGACAATCTTTAAGTTCAATATTTTTAATCAAACTTACTAGAGAAAACTCAATGGTGAAATGACACAGTACAGTCCACTGACACTTCCACGCATTGAAAGTTCAGATTTTATAACTCCAGAATTGATATTTTTGGATATAGAGCTCCTGCAGCTGACATCCCAGCATGCACCGCGTACTCTGGACCGGCACTAACGACTCCATTGAGTTCACCAGCGATGGCTGAGATGATCAACTTTATCAGAGTTTTGCTGATTATGTATTATTTTGCACACTGGGACTTACAAATGATCAAAGTCAGAAGAAAGCCAGGCCCTTTCCACGAGCTGACAGATGCCATTTCGACAAAAATGTGGATTTGTGCTCTAAATCGGATAGAACTGAGTCAAGACTTACAAAAATGATCCTGCAGATATATTGATTTGCGTCTTAATCTGATTGATAACTTAACTATCTTCTTAAAACATCTCTAATGTTTAATTTGATTTGACGTACTATTATTTACAGCCTATTTTAATGCCAAGGATATTTCTTTTGGATTCAATTTCTATTAGATTCAATTGTGTGACGGGTTATTTCCCACGCTCTATTTGATAAAATGTCTTATGCTTTAGCATTAACCATTGTTTACTATGAGTTTATTCTATTGAAACACTCTGAATTTAAAACCCATAAGTTCACATGAGAAATATCCCAGTTACCATTTGTCTGAAACACCATTTCTGAAATTTTGCTTGGAGCACCCTAACAGCTTGCAGCAGCCCTGCTAAGAAATAAAAGTCATTATAAGATTCTGACAGTCTGATTTTGTTGCAAAATACTACATTTACTGTTTACTCTTTTGCAACAAACAAGTCAGCTACTCCAACTTCAGGACGCAGTGAAATTTTTGTTACAGCTAAGCTTAGACTTATTTATCATCACACTGTGACTGCAATAAAGTTTACTTAGTAGTGGACTCTTTATGCATAAATGTTACTTATAGTGAGCTTACTGCTAAAGTGTACTGGTAGTGACTGTACAGCATAAAGTGTACTTAGGTAGTGAGACTCTGTTACTGCATAAAAGTGTTACTTAGGTAGTGAGACTCTGTTACTGCAATAAAAGTGTTACTTAGGTAGTGAGACCCTGTTATTGCAATAAAGTGTTACTTAGGTAGTGAGACCCTGTTATTGCAATAAAAGTGTTACTTAGGTAGTGAGACCCTGTTATTGCAATAAAAGTGTTATTGAGACTCTGTTACTGAAAAGAAACATTACTCGAATAGTGACTAAAACTACATGTCATAATTTCAACAGAAGCACAATATTTTGATGAAAAAATGTACTCAAGTAACCGAGTCAGTCTGCGTGCCACCTACCTGTAGTTATTCCTCCTCCTCTTACTCAATAGTCTCACACTACAGCATCATCTTAACACACATCTCCAATATTTATACTTGGCTGTGACTGTAAACAATGCTTTGGTTTACTTCCTGGACTTGGAGGTCATAGAAGCTTTCATATTATGGTGTCAACCTCATGGATCAGGTGGGAGAGAATAAAGGTGAGACACTAATCTAATTAATCAGTGTTTTTATTGTTGTTGTTATTGTTGCTGTCAATATGAAGTAAATATCTGAATAAAATAAAACATTCTACATAGAAGTAATTGCTTACTTTTTCCAGTAAATTGACTCACCAGATTAAAATTTCGGGGCGAATTAAATAAAACGTGTACTTCTAATTTGCAAATAGTCCGGTGAGTGATTTTGGGCAAACAAAATAAATAAAGATTACTTACTTACTAAAAATGCTAACATCTGGCCGGCATGTTCATTTCCTGTTTAGTTCATCAGCCTAAAATTAAAAAATGACTAAAGATCGGGCAGTGAACAGTGAGTTGTTGGTGTTTTTTTCTGAAAACATGTTAAATACTTTACAAATCAGGAGAATATATCACCAAAGTGTGTTTATAAAAAGATGTGTTTGTCTGTCAATGCTAACATTTTCCAAATGCATATTTCAACAAAGTGTGGCAGACTGTATATCTTTGTTTTTTGTCCTGATGGATTCTTAAAGTTTTGTGAAAATCACTAACATTGATCTAAGGACTAACTCAGAGTGTCATTTTAGGTGTAGATACCAAAGGCTTTCTGTTTATTAACTCTCACACGACCCACTGTCCAGTCCGGTGAGGTGCTCCGGCCTCTTTCCAACGGAAGGAACTTTCAGTGGATCACTGTAGCCCTCTGCATCCCCCTGCACTACTCCACACTCCTTTTTACTGTGCAAATAATCAATTCCCATGAGAGAGCATGGCTTCACATGTGTGTGATCAAAGGGGATGATGTCAGCGGGATCAGAGGAGCAGCGGACTACATGTGAGCTATAGACCCCTGAGGACTGGATCAAGAAAGGACCTGAGCTTAGATATGAGTTAGATATCAAAGTCTGTTTCTACCTAATTCCCTGCATCCGATTGCAGGCCATTGATCTGATTTTACTTTCTGAATACTTGAGATATGCAGTTGTATCTATAGGGATGTTCGCCGAGCCAACATGTGACGTCAATTGGTTGGCAAAACTAGCTAGCTTCCGGCTAGCTCTTGTTGTTTTCCATTAAAGAAATTAAAAGCTTTCTTTTTGTGTGGGCTTTTTCTGAACACGTAGGAGCTCTATGAATTGCTCTTATCAAACCTGTTAGCACACTGAGTCACACAGCAAGAGACAAACACAGTCTTTCTTCGTGTTGTTCAGCTTGCCGCCAATACGTTTTAACTACTTCTGCCAACCAACGCGTCACGTGATCGCCATTTGACGTCACGGCGAACATCCCTATACATTTGGAATACAGATGTAACCAGGTAGATACCGATACAAACTGAGTTGTCCCTGCCAGCAGATGGCAGTAGCATGTGGACTATAAAATGGTGGTACTTCCTCCTTCTTGTCCTCTTTGGCTTCACTCACTTCCTGGTTTGCCTGATCTGTGTTCCCCATGTCTCCATGTGCTCAGTGCTGTGATGATGGCTCCAGTTGCTCCTCCAAACTGGTTACCTGTGGGAACGTTGTGTGCTCCGCAGTCAGCCATGCATCAGGGCTCAAGAGCACGGCTGCCTTGTCTTCCTCGTTTATCTTCGTTAAAGTAAAAATATGTTAAAGAAACTGAATGGACAACAATGTGAATATGAAGGCTGGACCTTTTTCTTAATCTTATTGTTTTGATGGAAATGGACTCTTGTGACAAAAGTAACCTATTGAAACTAAACTGGGACAAGTAAAATTGTGACAAAATAAACTTGTAAACTGGAACTATGTCATTCTCCTCTGTTTAATGGGCTTACCTGTGTCTTTTTCTTTTGTATTATTATCTGGTTTAAACAAGCTAAGGTTAAAGAAACATCCACTCTGCTACACATAGTTTTGTGAAGACCTGGCTATTTCATACAAGGCAATGGAAGACACACGCAAACTCAAACTCACACATAGAACAAATTTTCCAACTCCGTTTATTTTTCCTCCTCCAGCATTTAACATCATGTGGCATTTACAAGTACAAAGGACAGACATTTAGTTATTTGTTTTAGCTACTCTTTTGATGTGACACAACAAGCACATATAAGACAGGACACACTCAGATGCTCTTCATAAACCCTTAAAGACACTCTCATTGACACTGTGTTTACATCCCTAGTCCTCCGAACTCTTTGACGCCGCCCTGTTGGCCTGCTGTGGCTGTGATGCGGGTCAGCGGGATCAGCTTCATGGTGGTTTGCTTCAGCGAGTACCAGCGGTCGTGCCAGGTCGCCCAGACGATGCCGTTGTCAAAACCGTATTCACCGGCGTCTTTCGCTGTGTACCTGCCACCTAGACAAGAGAACATACATCTGTGAGTTTATTTACAAAGGTAACACTGACTTAACTTTAATAAATTATCTTTGTTCTGCTCTCCTTTCTTCATCAGATGCCACAACTGTGACAATGGACGACAGAGCTGTGATATGAGCCTCACAACAAACATGAGGTAGCACTGATTTCATGTGAGTTGACCAATATTTGAAGCTGATTGGTTGAAGTGTCACAACACTACAACAAGCTGAGAAAATAATTTCCATTCCATTGAGCAACTTTTTGATATGAAAATGTGATAAAAGTGTGTTTTTGTAATTTAGATGTCTTTGTTGCACTATAAATAAAAATATTGATCTGTTCTTTGACCGGGCTTACATGACCACAAAATGTTTCTTTTTATATATTTATGCTGTGGAAAAAACATATTTAAATTAAGAATTTTCTGAAGTATACATATAGCTTTCTTTTCTATTGAATGGTGTAGTTGATTTTTCACCTCCAGAGAGTTAGATTGCACCAACTGAGAGGAAAGCATGAAGACCTTCTGTGTCCACAAATGCCCAGTGTGGCTCTGTGTGCATGTTTTTGTGTGTACAAAACAGACCGAAGAAATATGTGGGTGTCGACATATATGTTTTGGTTTGTTTGTAGTTGCACATTTTGCCCAAACTACAATGCTGCACTATAGATGATCCACCACATAATACTTCAAATCTTACAGCAGAAGTTCGGCCAGATGGAGTTTGTAAACTCACAAATATTGTGAGAATTATTCTGGCAGGGACTGACTAGATGGGGTCAGCCCAACATCTTCTCTTTTAGAGAAGTGGTTCTCAACCTGGGGGTTGGGACTCCCATGGGGTCACAGAATGATTTCTGGGGGTCCCCTGACTGGTTAGTTTAACATTGATATCTTTAACAAGGTTAGACACCATTGAACTGTAATGACATAGAGGCAGAATTCTATTGAAAATCTATCAATAATGTATCTAGGCCTGTGGCTTAAAAAAATAGACTAAAGACTACTTCATCACATTGTCTCCATGTAGTGTTTGGGGGTTTTGGTGGTCACAACTATAAAAGGTTGATAACTAATGTTCTAGAGCTTATAATTAAAAGGAATGTGAGGAAGATGAGGTCTTTGACTTGAGAACTGACTTGTGAACTATGACCTTTACTGTTTGCTGCTTTCCAGTGTAAGAGGCACAAGCAAACCTCGCCCTGACAGAACTGAAACACTGCAGTAAAAATCCCACTATCATGGTTGTACCTTGGTAGTATTTTCCGTTGAGATGAGCAGCGTGGCAGCGGTTCATCCACCATCCGGACCCGTCCTGCTGGGCACAGTTCCCATCATATTTGTCGTTGTCCTTGTCTGGGGTGCTGAACTGCTGCCCATTATGCATGGTGTAGAATTTGTCGCTGGGGTCATCTCCAAAGTCAAAACCTGAGAAAGCATCACCAGCGTCTCCGGCCATGTAATAGCCATAGGTGAGACGGAACATGTCCGCCTCCGGACTCAAGGCAAACATGGTGTAATCTGCATATCTGTGTGGGACAAGAGAACAGAGACAGGTGAGAGAAGACACATGCAGGCTTTTCATCAAGGTAATCATTTACAAGTTATTTGTTTTATCTAGGCATGGTGAGAATTAAGATTGTGAGAGACTAGAGGACTGGTACTGTCCTAAATGTGATGATTGAAGTGTTTTGTTGATATTGAAAATTGTATGTCAAATTGAGGGGTGTGAGACTCATTGAAATTATTTAAGTATTTCAAAAAGCACATGTCAGTGTGTTCGCTGAAAATAAAATGCCCCCTCGTCCTGATGGTCCGCTGGGTATGCCATACATCCACACCACATATCAGGCTTAAATGCAGTCATTAAGTTACTGCCTTCTCTATTAATCCTACATGCTTATTAGCACAGCCAGCCCAACATCGCTTTGATAACGTGCTGTGTTAGAAACAATTGGCTGCACACACTCGCAGACTCCAGCACGCACACACACACACACTGTGGGACGGACTCCCAACAACAAGTGTTTGCAACATGTAATCTGGCAAAAATCCACCAAACTACTGTAAAGACCGAGAAAGCTCACATTTGAGGTTATATTCAGCTTTGCTCATAATGAGGAGGAAGCGTTTAAAAGTAACTAAAAGATAAGAGACAGTATAAGTTATGAAGTAAGACCTCTGTGAAATTTCATTTGACCCAATAAGGCTTTTGTGCAATTTACCTATTGTCCTAAAAATAGCAGTCCAAAAAAAAAAAAAAAAAAAACTGGAACAATGACATGAAAATGTTTTTAGGCATCTTGAAGGAATCATGATGAACTGACTTGTGGTTCTGAAATGGGAATTGAACAGATTTGTAAGATTCCTGAATTATTACAAAACTAATCAGAACACCTAACCTGGGTTGCCCCAAGGATCATTCCTGGGACCCCTTCTATTTAACTTTTACATGCTCTTAGGCCAAAGTACAGTTGCGCACATGAAACTAATTCTATGTCTTCGAAAAGAACTTGAATAATAATGCTAAAAACGAACTACTGATATATTTATGCTGTCAGGGTTGAACAATCTTACCAAACAAACATTGTGAAATATTGACAAAGAGAGATAGAAAACAAACTTGAAGTTGTGATCTCTGGAGAGTAAGTAGTGAAATGCAGCCTGCTGTATCAAAGTTCATATTTGCTGCCTTTACAAAAGCTGGTCTTATGTAAGTAGAGTTATTGATCGTACTTTTTGTTGCCGTCCCAGTCCTCCAAATCGATCCGCAGCACGGTGGGGATGGGTAAACCTGCGGTCAGCCAGTGGATCTTCTCGTTCCCCAGCCAGAACTCTGTGGTGTCGTCAGGGGAGAGGTACCCGAAACCATTTTTATACTGATTCCAGTTTTTGTTGAAATCCACGCTGCCATCTCGTCTCTGTACATAAACAAATAAAAAATAAATCTCCTCATGGGAACATATGCAAAATCACTTTAAGGAGTTTTACTGTATCTTGTTTTAGTGTTTCTCACTATTAACTTAGATTGATTCCTGCTTCAGTATTTATCAAGTATATCTTCCTGCTGCTGAGGCTTGAGATGGCTACTATAAGGAAATTCCTGATTTATCTGAACTTTGGCATCTGATTGGTCACTTTTTATTAGAGAAAAATACATTAGGATTGCATAGCGTTAGAAAAGAAAGTGAATGTAAGCTAGAGATTTTACTTCCCATATTTGTATCATTTTAACTATTAATATAAACACAAAACAATAGGGATGTTCTCTCAACCAACATGTTTGCAGAAATTCTAAGCGTTCTTCTTGATGTAGGCTTTTTAAGAACATGGTAGAAGCTCTTGCATTGCTCTTATCAAACCTGTTAGCACACCGACTCACGCAGCAAGATACAATCATTGGGTCACATTCATGACATACGTACTTACAACAAATTTGTTAAAAACAATCTGCTATTCAGATTTTTTTGCCCAAATAATTCAGTCAAAAATGTAATTCCTACGTAATTGTAGATTAAGTTGTTTTTTTGCATATTATTGTATGTAAACAAAATTCCAAACAAAAATGTTATCAGTTATGCTAAAAAAGACTGGAAAACCTGCAGCAGCCTGTCCCAGCCTCAGAGCCTCTGAGTCCCCCACAGACTCATTATCCCCTATGTCACCCCCCAGAACCATATAATGAAATAGCTTCCTTAATGCATTATTTATTTTTATGTAAATAACTGTTTGTAGCTGGAGTTGGTAAATTTGGCGTAAAGGCTGTTAAGAGGAAATTTGGCTCCTTATGAACACTCCGTGAATCTGACGTAGAGTTTTCTCAGCAGCTTTCTATAGTGAAAGTTACAATTTTTAATAACACTTTCAAGAATGAGGCCCATTGTCTTTTTTCATGTTTGTTCAGCCTGCTGTTAATTGCATTTTAAATGTTTTGCCAATTAAAGCGTCACCTTGATCAACATGTGACGACGAAGTGAACATCTCTATAAAAGCAAATTAGTAAGAACAGAAACAATTTGGAACATGATGGTGCGCATGACGTTGTCCACTGTAAGTAGAGTCTGCAGGTCAAGCTGAACCAGAAACAGTTGCTGCCTGTTACCTTTAGCTCTGTATCCACTTTTTATAAGCCTGATGCTAAAACAATCGCTGTTAAGTTTAGTTTTTCAGAGAAAGTTTGTCCACCTTTCTAATACAGTACAACTAAATAGTAACATTTTTCAAGTGCTATAACTCATTTTACATGTTATTCATTAAAAAACACAATTCTAATGCTTTTATGTTAGCAGTAGAAACTTCCTTTTCAAAACTGCAGAACTGAACTAAACACAAATGATTATCTCCATCACTTAAAACTGACTCCTACATAACAAGCAGCCTACATTACCCTGAATGTAGGAATCCAAATCTTTAATCACAACGTCTTACCCTTTGTATTACAGTGAAGCCTCGTCTATATTCATCGATTTCACAATAAACCAAGAATGGTTCTGGTGCTGCGGCAGGTTTGACGAAGTACAGGCCGCTGGTGGTGGCTCCTTTGTTGGCAATGTCTTGGCAATCTAAACACAAAACAAGTTACAAAAACAGCTTAGTATTGTATTTAAAGCACTTAAGGCAAACTCCAACATTCTTACAATGACTCTACCCAAACCTCCAAGTAGTTTTCCAAAAGATTTTGGAATTACGCTTTATATTTGATATTGTAGAGTGATTTACAATATGCTTAATACCATTATTATTATTTTTATCAGTATGGAATTACATATGTACAGTTTGTTGTTGTAGATGAGTAGATTTCTGTTACTGATTCTTATCTAAATGTTATTGTCTGATGCTGCTCAAATGAATTGCCCTTTGAGGGATAACAAAGTTATCTGAATCTGAATCTGTACACTGTTCAGTTTGTTGGGACTCTCACTGCATTGAAAAGTTAGAGAACCATTGATTTAGTTTATGCCCTTTTAAATTTGAATTTTGCTGTGTCTGAATAATAATGAAATGAAATAATGAAAAATAATGATTTAAATAAAACTAATAATGTAATAGTTTAAAAGTTAGATACAGTATATTTCAAAACCTTAATTTGAGAGAATATTTATTTGTATTTATATTATTTATTATAAAGCAGGAGTTTTTTAGAGGGCTATGTTTGATCAGAAGATGGAACTATGGAAAAAAAAAAAAAAAAAATCTATCTTTAGTCTATTTATGAATACATATAAAAAAAAGCAGCAATTTATGACAAAATAGTCAAGTCTGTTATGGAGCTCAACACTGACCCCTCACTTCCTGGTTCCACAAGTCCGTGCTCCCATGTTAAATCCCCAAAGGGATTTTGAAAAAAAAAAAAAAAAGGTGGTGATGAGTCATGATCTGATCATAAGATAATGCTTTGGATGTATCAGGTTTTCAAGACACCCAAAGACGCTTCACATTATGCCATTCATTCCATTCTCGATGGTGGTAAGCCACAGCTGCCCTGGAGCAGACTGACGGAAGCTCCAGGGCAGCTGCTATTTTGCACCATCGGCCCCTCCGACCACCTCCAACCATTCATACTCACACATACAGATCCAGACTTGGCAATGTGGGTGAAGTGTCTTGCCTAAGGAGTTTCTCCTCTGATCGTCACTGTGGGTACTTCCAGAGGTCTCCCATCCAGGTACTTCCCAGGCCCAACATGCTTAGCTTCTGAGATCTAACGGGATCAGGCTTTGGCAAGCTGGTATTGCTGGTATCTTCACATATATTTACAGATTCTGCAGCCCTATAAACTACAAAGTTATTACGACTACGAATTTATTTATTTTACAGATGTGCTTTTTAGACTGAAAACAACCGCACTGGATCTGAGTTAGCACATAGCTGGCTAACTTGTGACATGCCTTTAAATCCTTACTTTTCAAATTTTTGAATGGGAGTTTATAATGGGGCACTGTACTTCCTGAACCAGGAAGATCTTTCACTGTTGAGCTCCATCAAGCTTTTTACATTTCAAAAACCAGGAAGTGCAATGTTAGCAGGCTATATTTTTGCTAGCTTTGCTGTGATAACACAAATAAACTTATTGTGGTGAATTTTTATGAGGCTCAGATTGCATTAGTTAGGTCTATGGAGTAAAACATGTGGACTGATCTAAAAATATAAAAATTTGTTTTGTTATTAAGACTAAAAATAGGGTTCACCTTTAATGTAGTTATTTAAGTCATTTGCTGTTATTGCTGAGCCTGTGCATGACTATAATTGAGTGACCCCACGAAGAGCATCTCACACAGTTCCCGTATAGACCCTATTTGCAGGTCATAGCTCTCTACACGCTCTGTTTACTTGGCATCAAAGTGGAATATTGATGGAACAGTGGTCAAGGCTATCTGCTCCGATGAGAGAGATTGAGAAAGTGCTTGCGAAACTGGAACATACTATGTTTTTGGTGCTAACCTGCGCCTGTGGTGGGCTGGATTGTCACAGAGTCCCGACATGGCTCCTGGCACTTCTGCTTGAGCTGTGCTGACATGCTCTCCAGCTCAGCCATCCTCCTCTGATTGGACGCAAGAATGTTCTGGAGCTCACTGAAACGGGAAAGTAGGTAGCGGTAATAAAGCACATCTATCTCCACATTAATATTATATTACATTGCATTACATTACAATATAGCGTATTGACTATTTACTGTATTCTTGCATTTTTGATTTTGTTGCATGTCTCAAAAATACAAGCCTTGGTGCATGGGCAACAAGGAAGGGCTGAGCCAAGTAGAGACTGTAGTTCAAATTGTTATGTGCTTTTATCAGCAGGTCACTATCAATAATAATCAAAATCATCCGGTGGCTGCATGAAATCATCTGAGACCACATTTGGCCCCTAGGTCACCAGTTTGACATCCCTGTCCTAAAAAATGACAACGCTATGAGTCAGAGCCAGCTTTTTCTAATAATTACCATAAATATCTTTATCTAAAAAAAATATTTCATACATTTTCAATCTAATGATTTCTATTAGTAACTAGAACCATTCAAAGTTTGCTTTACAGATGTTTGGAAGCTAAAATGAATATTGTGTATGTATTAGTGTATTTGCATAAAGTCAAATATATATATATACCTTTATATGTAAAGAGTTTTGAGAGCAACGACCGATGATTGAGATAGAGAGACAACATGATATACATATTTTCTGTTTGAAAGCCTAACCCAACTTAAAAGATTTTAAGTCATAAGTTATCCATAAATATAGACATTCGTGAGGAGATCCCAAACAAGACAGATAAGGCTAAATTTATTAAATATGCTACAGTTTATCATTCTATAAAACACAGTGGGTAACCCCTGGCCCGCTATCTAGAATTTCAACACAAACTAGTGACAAACATCACACATACAACAGAGATAGGCAAAAACAGCGAGGCAGGCATGGCTTGATTCTCGTAAGAGATTATCTCATGTTTAAAGGGTCTATATGTGACGACTTTTTGTCGGATTGTCACAAGGACATTTACAACAGCCCATCATAGCGCCAGCTTTTACGCTCATTTCATCACAATGAGTCAGAGTAACCAGCTCCTTATTGTCAATAATCCTCTGCTCCTCTGTGGATTTAACAGCCTAATTCAAATACACCTGATTTAAAGGTACAAATCAAGTTTTGTAATAATATCTCACATGAAAGCAACTCACATCGCTTGCCTTGTATAGCCAGTTTTTTTATTTTGATTCAGCAATCAATAATGTGACACTTTTTTCATATTATAGAAACCTCATCAGAACTCAGCAAATCTGTGGCATCTCTTTTCTTTTTTCAGAAGACAAATAATCCTTGCCAAAGGTTTTATGTCATTGGCATGCACTTTTTTAAGATTTTAAACTCCTCTAGTAAGTAGGAAGCTTAAGGACAAAGGTTTGAACACTATGGGATATGTGTATGGGTTGGGACTCCCTTAAAAGTTTAGCATTTCATTCATCAATACCTTTTCTCATCATAAAAAACAAACCAAAAACACTGACAGTAGCTTTGATTGTAGAATCTTGACACAAAGTCTATCAAACAAGACATTCAAAACTTTAAATGATTGCATATTCTTCTTAGCGTCTGAGTGCCTGTCCAAATATCGAGCGTGTTTGTCATGTGTGTGGGCTTGAACTTTTCAGCGTGGGTGATGTGTGTGCTGACAGCCAAAAAACAACTTGTATTCCAGAGTACATTGGGACTTACAATATTTGCTGTTCTTGTGCAAAGATGGTCTTCTCAAATCGAAGGACATCATCCAACATGCTGGCTGACTTTTTTATGTAGCTTTCTGAAAAAAAAACACAAAAAACATTCTTAAAAAACAGAAAATACGTGTGAGCTCACAGAATTCTATAGTATACACAGTATAACATCAAACTTCAAAAACTCAATACTGATGGCAATTGGTGTACAAAATACAAAGCTATTAACTGGAAAAGCTTCAATGTTACTTCAGGTAAATAATCACATAAAAATGTATGTTACTCACTCACTGTTTTGAATACAATGTACTTCAAATGTATTGTAATAACTGTTTTGTTCTGGAATAAATTATTTGCATTGACTTAAACCAGGAACCTTTGTTGTTATTATTAACTTACAACATTTTTTATTGCCCACTATTGGAGGCTAGCTATCTATCAAAACAAAAAAGGTTAGTTCTACTGGCAGTCAATACTAAGGTAATTAAAATGTGGTGTTCCTCAGGGAAGCTGTTTAGGGTTCTCGCTGTTTGCAAAACGTCTTTTAATACAGTTAAATCTGGTACAGCAGCTTTAGGATTTCTGAATGTTTGTTGTTGTTTTGAATGTGCACTGTTTTATTTGTATTTTCTACCATTCATGTTTGCTAAATTACCAACCTTGGGAAGTCCTTAAAGACGACAATTGTTGAGATTTGGGCTATCGGGGAAAAAAAAAGTATGTATCTAGAAATTTTATTCCAGTTTATTGCCTATAATGACAAAAAGGTTCTTTTTCCTTCTACTGAACAGTAGAAGTTATACAAACAAATTTTATTTTTGGATTTATCTTGTAATTGAAAAATAAATTAGAAACAAGCATTTTGGCCTCTACACTGATTGTAATCTCCATGTTTTTGTCCATTTTTTTCTAAGTAGGAAGCACCATCACAAGCAGTGGAGCCTGGCACTGTCTGGCTGCTTTGATTGGTTGTGTTAAAGCTCCTCATAACATGCTGAAGCATACAATCAAACAATGGAACAGAATCACACAGACCAACAAACATGACATGACTGACACACCTCCATGAAGTTGTGAAAAGGCAAATCAGGCTAAGAATCAGATTTAAAACTCACTAAGTTTACATACAGTAAAATACTTCAGATCGGCAACCAAGGTGCTGATATAAAATTTGTCAATGTTTTAGCGTGATTAAAAAAGAGGCAGATCAGTGGTTAATATTGAAAAGAGCAAAGGCCCTAAACAGCTGCCCTGAGGCACTAAGCATTTCAATGACCTTAAAAGTCAGAAACTATGATATTTATAGGATTTTTTTTTGTAAACATAACTGGCAAACTACCCAATGTTGTGGAAAAAAGTAGCAAGTTTTGCTAGCAATGTTATAAGCAGAACTGAAATCTAATACAGTAGCTCAAAAATAAATATATACATATTTTCAATTCAAGAAAAATAATCTTCTTTAATGGCTTTACTTCTAATTGAGATTTTTGCACATTGGAAATGCTCCCTGACCTGACTGAGAGCTCTTCTGTGCGGATGTGGCTGAGTCCTTCATGTAGTCCACCTTCTCCTCTGTGTCCATGGTGACGTTGGCGATCACTTCCAAGTCCCTCTCCATATACAATAGTTCTCTGCTGACTTCTGGTAAGTATCGGAACAAGTAGTCGGCCACTCCACATGTGGTAGGGCAGTACCTTCCCTAAACACAGCCAACATAAGTCACAATGTGAAGAAAATAACAATAACAAAATCACAATTTAACATTTGTTTATGTCCTTAAAACCTAATGTGACATATCAGATTTTTGATCAGTTCACGTCCTTTTCTAGAATGTGGTGATGTCATAAGGCCAGATGTGGGTTGTTAGTGACGTACTTTGTCATTAAATATCTAAAAGTAATTTCACAAAGATTAATCTGGTGATCTATTAGTGTTCAAACCTATTCACTTTGTAAACTACAACAAAAAACTGCATAAAGAATGCCCTCCATATGTAATAGCGTATATATTCTTAGCTTGTAGAATGTTAGCATGTGAAAGCAACAATATTCAGAAATGTGCTTGGACTTTAACATAAAGTATGAGAAGTGATAAAGAATGTGCCCCTTGACTTTTCATTCAAGTGTTTAGACATCTGAGATCTTGTAGGTTAAAGGTAGACTACTGTTATGTAACTTTTCAAGTGGAAGATTTGAAACCTGTTTGGAGATTTTACTGCTTTGCCAATATTAAATATGTATGTCCATGAAAAGAGAAATCAGACTTTCCTTGCACACACATTTTCTGCAACCCTTTCAGCAGGATCCAGAGGTGTTCTTAGGCCAGCTAAGACATAATCCCTCCAGTGTTTCTTGGTTGCCTTTTTGCTCATGTAAAGCTCTTTATGAAAAACTTTAGAATGTGTTTTCACATTGTTTGAGTCAATTGGAATCAACAGTATAGAGCCTATTTTGTTGATTCAAACTGACTAAAGATTGCAGAACCATTCTAGGTCCATCTTAGTTTAAATATTTAATATTCAACCCAAAACTTACTCAAGATTACAAAAAAGTTTGTGCCTCATAAACTAATAACATAGATTTAAGTTTACATATGCATAAAATCTTGATTTTATCATGTAGAATACCAGAAGAAAAAGCAATTTAATGCTTTCTAACAGCAACAAAATAAATAAATAAAAGAAAAAAAAGAAAGAAAAAAATCTTTTGTTTTGATACCTGCTTGAATTGTACATTTCGTTATCAAGTTTGTTGAATTTGAAGCAGCTTGAGTCAAAGTTGATTAATTGGGCTAACTAAAATCAAGCATAATCAGAACATAAAACTAAGGCAGGGCAATATTGCCACCATTTTCATCATTATATAGGATAAAATATAGCTAAGGCCTGATAGTGTGATTTCAAAAAAGACTAAATGAAAAGCAGATTGCACACATTAATTAAGTAGTCACACAATATATCCCTTGATAGTTTGAAGGCAATTAAATAAATACATTATATTTTTAAAATATATTTGATTGGCATAATGTAATCTCAATAGTCATGATCAGAATGGAAAAAAATACTTTAAAAAGTTTCTATTCAATAAGAATATAAGTATTGTTTCAAACACTTACAAAACCGTCATTTTGGGAGCATGTTGCCAAGTTATCTCCTCGTACTTGCTGAAAAAGAATCATAAAGATATTTAGCAAAAGAAAACACTTTCCAACTAATAAAAAATGTGAGATCAAATCAGTATTTTGTAGTTTTGACTATAGCTAAATCAATTATTAGATTACAAGTTTCAAAATGATTCCTAATACAAAATATAAAAATAAAACAATAAAACAATCATGAAATTTCAACTACGCTAGATCTGGTTTTCAGCCTCTTAAACTTTGATATTTTGGCCTCACCGCGTTGGCAGAAGCGAGGAGAAAAAGGAGTCCCACACAGGCTTGGAGAATAGAAGGTGCCATGATGCTTTGACTGTGGAGAATGAGAGGTCGCCGAGCAGACTGGGATATTTATCTGAACAAAGTCCTAGAGCAGTGTTTGATAAAGGCTTCATGTGTAAACAAAGTCAACACGATGTGCGGACAAAACCATGACTCAAATCTCCGTGTCCAAAGTCATTTCCCAGATGTGACATACGACAGGGACGTCCCGTTTCACCATCGTTTTATTTTTTATCACTTTACCAACAAGTAATCGAGCTACAGTAGTTTAAAGGTGACGTTTTTTGTTGGACGCTGTCACATGCTTTTGTTCTCCAGAGGTTATTGCTGAAATGTATGTTTGATATAACAACCAAGATGCAAAAGATTAAATTTGATTAACTTTGATCAAAGAGAAAACACACATGTTACAAGAACATGTCTATGTCTTTTTTCTGTCCTTGCATTGACGTTCTCACCTTGACGTGCTCTCTTTTAGATCCTTTTAGGTTTCTTTTTTAATCTTTAAGTTGATTGATCCTCCAGTCTTTGGTTCACTCCAATTTTGGTTGTCACTAGTGTCTTACCAAACCATCCACTGGTGATCTCATCCAGTGTTAAAACTCGGAGACAATCTCAATGATTTGCAAACCATACAAGATCAGCTCTTTGACAGTTCAGAGGTCAACTGAAAACCAGTCCTTTGGAATTGTCGGTGCCCACTTCGTACCTCTGCCCACTTTGTACGTTTTAACGCAACTACGCATGTGCAGGCCGAAATTACGTCTTTTAAACACATTATTTGTAAGTGTACAGTTATTATTATTTATTTATATTGATATTTAGGAATGTATTGTACAAAAGTTTGCCAATAGAAAGCCCAAAACAGCACATTTATTTATCGACATTTTAAGCTAACAGATAGCAGCCAGAACTAGCTTAATCAAGCATTTACGGCTTTAAACAGTAAAAAATCTCATTTTACAATCGTTTACTTTGTTGAAATCTGTAGGGAATTTTATGTTTAACAGTTTAGTTTTGTCTGTGTTTAATTAAAATTTAAATACGAATAAAACAATGTAAAAGAAGTAAGGCTAAAGGTACGAAGTGTGCTTCTGGTACGAAGTGGGCAATAACAGGAATGCTTTCTCCAATACACATCAGCCCTTAGCCTAGTTCTTACAAATGTTTTCTAATACATAATTTAAACCATTTGAATGACTACAAGTTATCAACACACTTAAACACACATATACAAATATTTATTTCTAACAATATGACTGCCAATAACATTCTTCTAACTTTTCCATTGGCAATCAAACGGTTATCAAATCTTCCTCAATGTATTCCTCAACTGTTTGTTGAGGTAAAATTGAGACAATTTAACCCAAATAAACAGTAATAAAATAGTTTAAAATCAATTTCCCTCAGAACAGAAATCTTGTTAATGTATCGATTCTGGTGGAAGTCCACAATGTCCTGGCTACGTCTAATTATGTTCCGTTTGTTCACCCATCTCTGCTAAGTTTGTCTGTCCTTAATGTTAGCATGGTGGCTAACTCCCTTTAGCATAATGTCACTCCTAAAAGAAGTTAAGTTGCAATTTATGAAGAAATTGACAACTAATAGTAAAATATTACAGGAAGTAATTTAATTTAAGTAATTTGCTTATTGTGTTAAAATCATTTTACACAGTAAGCGCACTGCACTAGAAAATGGTTTTCATAGCTCTAACATACACAGTCACTAACAACACAGATCACTCTTTGTCTTTCTTAATTTTCCCTGGTTTATCTCGTACTTAAAATGAACAAAGCTGCTTTTATAGAGGTTTGATTTGAGAACTTTTTCAGTCGCCGTGGGAGATATGAAGCCAGCGCAGACAGATTTTTAAATGTAAATATGGGACAAATGTTGTTTGTGTGATGGAGGCGTTGTGTGAGTGCCAAAGTCCCTATAATCCGTTTGTAGAAATCTTATTAGGAATGCCGTGCTAATCTCTCTGTGAGTAAATGAATGGGTTTTTTCCAACCCATTTTCAGTTCCCAAAAGTTTACTTACCTTCAAGACGAACTATAAACAACTTTGCACATTTTAAAGTGTGTATGGTTGGATTACTATATAAATAAATGCATTTATGTTAGGTATAAGGACAACATCACACACATCATCTGTTTTACTTAGTGACAAAGTTTTTTTATTTTATTTTTTTGAAGATTTCTTAAAAATGTAAACAGAAATATTTACTTTCATGTACGTATTTATTATTAATTTCAGTGGTCTATATGTTTAGCTCACTTAGCTAAGGTTTATATAAAACTAAAACCTTTTTGAACTGGATAAAAAAGTTTATGAATGTGAAAACGGTGGAGAACGCAAAACAAACATAGAAACGCTTTTATTTAACAAAAAAGAGACTTCTCGGGTTCAGATGCTTCGACCAATCAGAGTCATTTACTGCCATGGCGCTCTGTTTTTCCCTTTCAGATGCAGTCATTCCAGATTGATATTGTGTGGAACTTAGTTCAGAGTTATACACATACACACATAAAATCTGGCCTGAGCCAGGCTAGGAGAGTATGGCTCAGCTACACTTTCTGCACCTTTAAGTGAAGGTGGCCATAAATGAATTATTAAAAAAAAGAGATGTACATTTAAATACTGCTTTACGTTAATGGTTGGATGAGTAATGACACCTGACAGCATGTCCTTGGCATGTCCCACCACTAGAGGAGACACATCCAGCTCGAATTCATAAACAGCTGGAGGAAGTGTCTGGGGTGAGGGCGAGTCTAAACTGCTGTCTGTTTTGAAGCTTTTGTCTGCATCTGGGAGAGAAACAAGTCAATGTATTTATGAGACACTTTCTGAAAGTCATGTTTGTACAAATGGCTGTGTTTTGCTACGGAAACTGCAGTTATTTCAGAACTACAAATGACTGAAGATAAGCTACAATTTCCAAAATAATGTAGTGTTTTGTGTGTCTATAAGCAGCAGGTGTGTCGTGTTAGAATACTACACTTTTTCTCTCACAAGTTTTGGGACATGAACCTGAAAAGCTCTTGTTGGTTGATGACTGCATGTTTGGATTTATTAATGTTTTCCAGCATTTACCACCTGGTGACATCATACAGTGTTTTGAGCTTTGGAATAAGCACACAAGCAACAGTAACATGCATTAAGAAAAAAACTCTAGATATGTTTTAGCGACTAAACAAACGGTTTTAATAGAAAGTGAATTTAGCCACACTTTCCATAGTAAAGTCAATGGCTGAGATGTTCTGTCTTCTTAAAGTTGGGAAAACAACTAACTTGAGACTGTGTTTTTATCAACTCTTTTTTCACTTCCCTGAATGTGTATGAGCCTTAAAAACAAATTTCATTCACAAATATTGTCACATTTTAATAGTGTAGTAATCAAGACCGCATTAATCAAGACCAACGCTCTGTCCGAATTCATCAAATTGTCCCCATAGCTCCTAGCTCCTTAAGCCAAAACCGGATGCACGTGACCACACGCCATATTAAGTGCTGTCCGGATTGTCAGTTCAGTTAGGAAGGAATTAGGAGAAGGAGCCTGTATGCTTCCTATCATAGCTCCTTTAGCATAGGAACCATAGAAGCTTGTCACTCCCCGATCGGTGTCACTTGCCGAATTGGAGTCAATCATGCTAGTTGTTAGCTTGACTATATTTTCATTGTTTAAACTGCCAGAAACGGCTAAAAACGTTATTTGTCAGTTGTAACTTTAGAATTATATGAGATTAAAAAACGTCCGTTAAGAAAGTTTAATAATGTCTATTTTTGTAAAACGCACGTAAAATCTCCTACTTTCTACACTCATAAAAAACGTTACATTTAACACTAACGTTGGTGACCTCAAATTTCATTGCTCCGAGCAGTTTGCGTAAGTTTATTAACAGTTAAACATTGTGTTTTCACAAACGTTAAGCTCATTTGTAACCTAAAATAAACATATTTAAAAAGTAAATGATAAATATAGCATATTCTATGTTGTTTGTCCTCGTAGGTGTTGCCGTAGTTAAACACTAACGTGTATGCGCCTGCGCAGAAGCTTCTTGGCATGCGCACATCAACTTTTGACTCAAATTCGGCACTGACTCCGATTGGGGAGTTGGACCTTTCCCAGACAAAACTGAGGCAAGATCAAGACCACTGAGGGTCGAGATGGAGACTTTTACAGGTCAAGACTGAGACATGACCAAGACCGTAGATCATTGAGACCAAATCAAGACCATCTTTGTGATTTTATACAATTATTAGGACTGCACAATAAGATCAGTGCATGATCTTATTGTGCAGTCCTTAAACAAAACTGTGCCTGGGACATGTTACTGTGCTCCTGGTGCAATATAGCAAAGTGTGGTGGAAATGAAATGTGCTCTCGGTGTCCAAGACAAGACCGAGTCCAAGATAAGGCTGAGTCCAAGACAAGACCAAGTCCAGGCACCCTCAAAACCAAGACAAGAACAAGTCTTTATGTTCTCAGTCTGAGATCAATACCTTTGAAAAGCCGTGTTGAGACACATCTTCAGACCAAGACTGGTCTCGAGTACACTACATTTTAGGGAGTCTTTCAACCCTGGTTCAGTGAGCTGCAACAAAGGAAGTTTGTGTTAGTGTGGCTAGAAACAAAAATAATCAGACATTTTTTTTAATTAACTTTTAAACATTTCATTAGAAATGTCATTACTCTCTTCCCCATCATCTGGTTCTTTGACACAATTACTTTCTAGAACATGAACGCAACCACTGATGCTATATGGGGAGTTTTCCCAAGTTTCATATACGTAGTTTCATACTACTGTGACATTTGATATGCAATATTTAAAAAGTACAGTATGGATTAGGGATGGGACGATTCATTGCAGTCACGATTCGATTAAGTTTTCAATTTTTTAGCCCCAGTTTTCTATTTTGTTCATTTTTATTAGTTTATCTAAGACACAATAACACATAAATTACATTTAAAACAAAGCTACTGTTGTTTGTGCTCAGACTTGTATTTTTTATGAACATTTGAACAGTAAACAGTCATATTTATTGTCCATATTTAGAGATCCACCATCAGTTGTTCACGCAACATAATAATACACATTCAGTCAGGTCTTGTGAGTGATTAATGTTCACTCACCATTCTCAAGCAAGACACTTTGTTCTTCTGGTTTGTTATGAATGTACGTGTGAGTTTTTAGCCATAGTTGTAGGAGGCTGGTGGCACGTACTGTTCTTTGCTCACAACATCGCTGTAACTACCAGTCCTGCGCATCATTTCATTCTCAGGCTCTTATTACATCCAAACAAGCAGCTCTGCGCCACAGGATAAGGTTTAATACTTGCCTCTGTGGATGTTACTAGTTCATAAATCAGTGCCTACATGAGCACCCCGGGCTGGGATGTTTTTGCGGCCCATGAGGAGCAGACCCGGGGTGCTGACCTGAGCGTGAACCACAGTCGGTGAACCTGAACACAGCTGAACTCCTGCTGACCTGAGGCGGCAGATGGAAAAGTGTCTCTGCTTACACTTGGGCACAAACTCCTCAATGTGGAGAACATGTGTCAGGGGTCAATTGGGGTCACCACTGTTTACACTTTTATCAAGTATTTTGAATGCAGTTCTTACAAGTTGTTTTTACAGAAATAAACTTTTCTGACCTTGTAGATAGTTGTCTCAGTTTACTTTAAGTTGTATTGGGAGTGACTCGTGTGTGTTTGAGTAATCTTGTATAACCTGGCTCTAGGCAAGGCAAGGCAAATGTATTTGTATAGCACAATTCATACACAAAGCAATTCAAAGTGCTTTACAAGACAGGACATTTTGCATCAAATTTCAGATCTTAGCTGCATAAAACTGAAACGCTGATTCCCCATATTTAGTTCTGACTCTGGTCCATGTTTAGTCTTGACTCTGGTCCACGTTTAGTCCTGACTCTGGCCCATGTTTAGTCCTGACTCTGGCCCATGTTTAGTCCTGACTCTGGCCCATGTTTAGTTCTGACTCTGGCCCATGTTTAGTTCTGACTCTGGCCATGTTTAGCCCTGACTCTGGTCCGTGTTTAGTCCTGACTCTGGCCCATGTTTAGTTCTGACTCTGGCCCATGTTTAGCCCTGACTCTGGTCCGTGTTTAGTCCTGACTCTAGTCCATGTTTAGTCCTGACTCTGGTCCGTGTTTAGTTCTGACTCTGGTCTGTGTTAACCCCTTAAGAGGGGGGGCATTTTTGTTCAAACGCCTGACTAAAATCATCTAAAATTCAAATGGAAACTGTTTCTGAACCCTTTGGAGCACAAACAATTGGCTGGACTCTTTGTGAAGCTGAAGCTCTGTAGTTTTAGCCTCTGATGTCTGACTGACTCTTGTTTTAAGTGAGAAGGAGCTCTGGACAAAAGAACATCAAGTTTTAAAGTCCGCCTAAAATTTTTTGGGTAAATGTAAGAATCAGTATAGCTAGTGTCATTAGCCTTGGACAGAATGACACTAGATTTGGCAAATTTTGGGTTTTGACAATTCCTCTTCAAAAGCTGAAGCTATTTTCATCATAAAATTGTTTTAGGGACCTGTATTTACTTAAAAAAGTTTAGGCGGAGCTCATTAAAAATTCCTATTAAATTGTGGAGAATTTTTGAGGTGTTTTTTTATTTGTAAGTTTAGAGTAAAAACTGATTCTGATCCATCCCAGAATGGTTGATTTGGTTGTAAATAAGAGGGTTTCAATTTGATTTTTATTTATATCATTTCAGAGAGTTTTAGAGTTGATTTTTATGAGATGATAGGAAAAAATGAATTAATTAAGAAAAAGTGGGAGGCCCTCCACCTCATAAGGGGTTTTAAGTCCTGACTTTGGTCCGTGTTTAGTCCTGAATCTGGTCCACGTTTAGTCCTGACTCTGGTCCGTGTTTAGTCCTGACTCTGGTTCGTGTTTAGTCCTGACTCTGGTCCACGTTTAGTCCTGACTCTGGTCCGTGTTTAGTCCTGACTCTGGTCCACGTTTAGTCCTGACTCTGGTCCGTGTTTAGTCCTGACTCTGGTCTGTGTTTAGTCCTGACTCTGGTCCGTGTTTAGTTCTGACTCTGGTCCATGTTTAGTCCTGACTCTGGCCCACGTTTAGCCCTGACTCTGGTCCGTGTTAAGTTCTGACTCTGGTCCATGTTTAGCCCTGACTCTGGTCCATGTTTAGCCCTGACTCTGGTCCGTGTTAAGTTCTGACTCTGGTTCATGTTTAGTCCTGACTCTGGTTTATGTTTAGTCCTGACTCTGGTTCATGTTTAGTCCTGACTCTGGTTCATGTTTAGTCCTGACTCTGGGCACCAGCAGGAGGTCAGTCCAGTTACACTGGTATCGGTTAATATTATTGGGTATTGGCAGATATTTAAAGTCAGTGCATCCCTACCCAAAACCCTAAATCTCAACAAGTGTTGTCTCTGAGGACTTCCCAAGATTGTTAAAGCAGAACTAGGCAACTTCAGGGTTACTGCTCCCCAGCTAGCCTGAATTGAATCTTAACAATATTTATTTATTTTCTCATTTTTGTGTAATTTAAAGATTGAAATAGGGCAGCAAAATACATCCAAACACATTTTACACTGCTAAATAAAATAAAGAGCCAGGATTTCTCAAGAGGGAAATTCAGATCGGGAACAACACAGGGAAGGGGGCTGGTAGTTGCCATATTTGCTACAGGAAACAACTGAGACATTAAACCAGGTTAAAATATGACTTTGGTCTACTGTAAATGAGCAAACATCAATGGTAGAAAATAAAACAGTAAACATTCAATAAAAAAAAAAAAAAAAATCAGAAACAGTGATTGATCATGTTGTTGTTCTTACCATACTATTTTGCAGCAAGTGTAAAAGTTTATTTATGTAAATAATTTTTATAAAAAGCTGTCCTACTAATTTGAAAAGTTTAGCTAAGCATACATTTGAGGCATTAAAATTACTGACGCTACAACCAAGATCGATTGACTGTGCGCCTTGACATTTCAGTTGGCCTGCAAGAAAAGTAACAGTGACTAAATATTTAATCTTATGTAAACTTTTTGCCTGGTTTATGACAGAAATATACATCAGCAGATGGCGCCAACTGCCCCAGCACAACTCTGGAGTGGAAAAAAAAAAAAGATAAAACTACAAAAACAATATTTTTGTCATAAGGACTGAGCAAACTGCAGTGATAATAAACTAGTGTCAGTCATGCCTGCTTTTACTCACTTGGATTTTATGTTTGTGAGGAAAACAAACTGGATTTGGCTTTTGCCTGGGAAACTGTCAATGTTTTATCCGCTAAGCTAAGCTAAGCTAAGCTAAGGTAAGCAGCTAACGCTAGTAGCAACTTTAAAACGTGACCCTTATTTATGAGTGTTTTTATTGAATACACACTAGAACAGTCATGAAAGCAGTGTTTATAGAATTTTGCTTAGTCGTGTTGTGCACAGTTCAAAGGCCTGTCAATGTTGTGCTACTCTCAATAAAAAAAAAAAAAAAGTAGCCTACTTTGTAAGGAAAAGTGGAAAAGCTAATTGCAGTTGTCAAAATTGCAGTATCAACTGGATTTCGCTAAATAGTGTAGCCCTAACTGAAAGTTCACTGAGTTGATTTTGCTTTTCTTAAGAGCTGCTCCTTTCGCGACACAAGAGGTTAAGATAAGGCTATGGTCTCGGTCACTAATCACCATCTACTTTCAAGGCTGACCAACAAAGTGTGCACAGTTTCCAAAGTATTAAATTTAAAGAGCAGCCCGGGACTTGGGGGCGGTAGGAGGGGTGTAAATCTCCATGATGAGGGGCAAAGGTTCGCGCTCATACCCCTGAGTTCAGGACGCGGTCACAGCCTAAGCCCACTCAGCTGAATGAGGTGTGACCAGAAGGCTGTCACCGCACATGGACAAGTGCTCAACACGCTAACACGAGCTGATCTGGTGTTAAAGAAAAAGCAAAAATGCTGCTTTTAAAGAAGACCTATCATGTGTTTTCTATGTATTTAGTAATACGCTATGACAGATGTAGATCAATCCTTTACATTTTGTTCATTGTGCAACGTAAATTGCTCTAATTGCACATGGTTTTATGGAATGTGTCTCCAGAGCATGTCATAAATAGCTTCCCCATGAAGTGCAACATTTTGAACACACAGGGAGGTTTTATTTTGGGTTTATTCAAATCTGAAATTACAAAAAATGCTAAGTTCAGATCTGGTGCTTGGTGTTGGTCAAGATTAGTATTAGGATATTCTTTCAATCATAAATAATTCACCTTCAAACACACCACAGAAATGAACTAATTTAACAACGCATGAATCAAATAAAATACATTTTTGTATAGCCCAAAAACAAATCGTTAAGCTCTTCTGTTTTATAAAAGTGATTTGAATAAATGGCCATACCTGCTTATTAAAGATCCCAGCAGAGGCTCAGCAAGTTAGGGCCGGTGTTCTGTCGAGATGGACTCCGTCAAATGGTCCCCTCACTAGCTTTGTGACTGTTCGTGACGTACCAAGCTTCCCGCTGTAAATAGTTTACAATTACTTCGGCTAAGTTTAGGCATAATTCGAAGGCTAAGTTTAGGATTGGGCTTGGGTGAGGGTTAGCAAAAGTCATTTGAAAATAAAAAGATATTACTGATTTTCTAGCACTAATTTTAAACAAGGGGGGTCCAATGTCGACGGGGAGTCCTATCTCGACAGAACACTGGGTCAGTACTTGGATGGGAGATCGCTGACACCACGTGCCACAGTGAGACAGCAAGAGTGAACTGTTGTTGTGTCCTTCTGCAAGACACTTCGTGTAAAGTGCTTTGAGTGTCATGAAAGGTGGAAGAGCACTATATAAATAGTGATCATTTACCGAGACCAAATACATACAGACGTCAACATGTGCCTCATTACGTGTCTTTTTGGGGGCAGCACTACACCTAGAAATACAGGGACAGTGATGTCCCTTTATCAGGAAAAACACAAACAATGTACTATTCTAAAAACTAAACCCAAAGACATTTTACTACAAGGTCAGTTCTGTGAACTCTGTGATCATACTTTTGTAGGCTATAAAACCTCCAATCGATACTGGAATTGTCCATGTTTTTTTTCCCACCATCAAAGACGGCGAGCATTCAAGCTCTAAAAGTGTTTCAGGTTAGCGCAGGCCAGTGTGTGTTTTAAAAGCTTAAAGGGATCAAGGACGTTTTCAAACTCTGGTGTAAAAAGTAACAATCTGTAAAAGAAAGTAAGTGTGACTCGTGCTGAAATGTGGGAAGATATATTCTTCACAAATGGAAGTGAAGAGCTGTGTGACTGCTCACCTCTGTTGAGAAGAAGCACTCAGACTTAGAGGTGTCTCTGGTACTTCACACACTGTCACTGACAACACAAGGTTCTATCTATCTATCTATCTATCTATCTATCTATCTATCTATCTATCTATCTATCTATCTATCTATCTATCTATCTATCTACAAATAAATAACTCAAAATCCTTTCCCCTCAGCACAGATAATAGAAATCCACTTATAGCTGTTGTTGTTAGCATTGCGGCATTTGCGTTTTTGAATTTCTGTTTTTGATTTTGTAGTTTTGTTTTTTTTTTGAGTTTGTGTTTTTGAATTTGAGTTTGAGTTTTTGAATTTCAGTTTGTGTTTTTGAATTTGAGTTTGTGTTTTTGAATTTGAGTTTGTGTTTTTGCTACAGGAACAAAATACTTGATGGAAAAGACAAACATACAACTTTACAGCTCAAAAAGTGATGTACCCCAGCCTCAGAAGCCTATTTTTTTCCCCAAGATCCCAATCATAAAATCCTTGTCCAGGAAGTGTCCTTATTATTGTTGCACAGAATGATAAAAAATAAATGGTAAAATGAAGGCAATTTCTTTAGAAGATTTCTGACCTATTCTCCAGCTCAGAGTGCATGTTTTGATAAAGCATTAGTCTGCAAATTCAGCATGCAGGTCTCATCAGTCTCCAGGAGATCAGAATGTGTCAGATTAGTTGGAAACATGCAGGTTAGCAGTGCTCATCCATCATGTCCTTCTCTAAAGGCGTTTGTAGGTCAGCAGCAGTGCCCAGGGGCTCCAGTGGCTGCTCAGGCTCTGGAGGCTCCAGAGGCTGCCGCTGGGAGAGCTCTGTTTCTGGGTCACACTCCGGGCTAATGAGAAGCTTTCTCCTGATGGCTCCAGCACCAGGTGAAAGTTATCTCCTCTGAGCTGCTTGCATAAGGCTCATCCTCACTGGACATTGTGGATCCTACACGCTTCACTTTGTGCCAGGCTAATCAGGTTAAAACACCACAGCAGATTAATGCAATGAGCTTATTCAGGGTCAGCGCTGTAAACACAACTTCACAATAGGTTTGTGTTTGCATTATTTTCATGTTTCTATGTAATCATGTTTGTCTATGTCAGCATGAATGTAAATGAAAGCTTAGCTCTGATCCATCTCCGAAGTAGGACTTGTCTCCTGACCCCTCACTGCAGCCCCGTCCTGACCCCTCACACCAGCCCTGTGGAGACATGTGGGTCACAGCTCCTGAGCGGGACTAACGCAGACGGTGAGAGCAGGACAATGCGCACGTGCCCAAATGGCCAATGGTATGGGGCGCGCGCCTTGTGCCCGCACGGATAAAAGGCCGTGGGAGCAGAGTCTGGTCAAAACAACATGCTGTCCCTCTGGACCTTCCTCGTGCAGAAGCTGTCGCTGCTCACGCAGCTCGCGCTCTTTGAGTCCAAGAGTCTCAAGACAGAAGACCGCGCTCCGCACCAGAATGGCCCCGTGACCCTGCGCCGCGGGGACCTGCTGGAGGTGCCCCGGACCATCTTTACGCACTTTGGCATTTACCTGGGCGACGGCCGTGTGGCGCACCTCATCCCCGACATCCTACCCGCGCTCACGCGTGACCCTGCGCTCATACGCACAGTCATCACCAACACGCGCCTCATCATAGGCTGTGCGTTCAAATGCGCCACTGTGCGCGTGGACACACTCGAGGACTTTGCGTATGGCGCAAGAATCCTAGTGAATCGTATGGACACCGACGTGAAGTCCCAGCCACTGCCCAACGAGGAGGTGGCGAGGCGCGCGGAGCGGCTGCTGGGGAGTACGCCCTACAGCCTGCTGTGGAACAACTGTGAGCACTTTGTCACCCACTGTAGATACGGCTGTGCGGCCAGCAAACAGACTGACAAGGTACGGACTATGGAGCTGTAAACTACAACTGTCATATGTATACAAATATACTCTTAACATAATACACAAATACAGTTATAGCTTTGCATCCAAAACTAATATAGGATCTTCTTTGTTTCTAACCAAAGTGTTTGTTTTGTGTGCAGTTTTGTGAAGTACTGAAGTCTGTCATCAGAGACCAGCGCAGTGCTCTAGTGTCGGGGCTTCTGGGCATTTGCTCCATCATCTCATATGGTATGGCACTTTCAACTACATTACCCACAGTCCTCATCCCCTTCACTCTGTGGATGGCTGGCTGAAGATGTTCTGCTTAACCCTGCATCAGTGAACTGTTCCGTTGCTTTGGCCTCTGCTCAGACCTCCATCATAGATCATAGAGTTATAGTTACTGTCATGACTCATGAGGCAGTGAGAACATGTGTGTCAGTCCACATGAGGGCACAGTCTGCTGCTGCTCAGTGGGATTAGTCTGGGTGGAGTTTGGAGGTTCTTTGGCCAGTGTTGGCTGGACACTCAAGTCTCCACCATAAGAATGTCTCCAATCCATCTGCACTGAACAGCAATGTAACATTAACTCATGACAAATCCAAATACTCTGGCCAAATGCAAAAAAGATTTTTTTTAAATTAGAACTTTCATGTTTGATGCAAATTGTGCAAGAAGTCATCCAAAATGTTCAATTTAATCTTAGTTTATAACATTTAATTGCAGTTCAATCTCATCTTAAATGCTTTTTCATTTTATAGACGGACACAACCGTGTTAGAAGCTATATTACAGGTCATTTCAAAGTTCTGAGTGGGTACATTTTCAATATTCACATTCATGACTGTTTCAAGGAAAGACGAACTCTGCCGGCCACAGCAATTTATGAAGCAATTATGAAATAGAATATGTACAAGTACATGCGCTCAATGCACTTTGAAGTGATGAGGAGAAATGATGTATGCTATGTATACCTATGAATAGATGTAATATTTCAAATCAGAATATTCAAATGTGCATATATAAGTGAAGATGTGGCCTTGGTGTCTGTGCCGTTTTATTGTAAATATTTTTATTAAAGACTTTATTTTTTATCATCTGACTTCTGCATTTCTGTTTTCTGGAGTGATTTTTCAGTAAATAGGTCACTGTTTTGCGTCAACACTTGTCTCTTCCTAATCCCATGTACTGCACTTCAGAAATATGCTGAATAACGCTGAATAGATCCAACACCAACATACATACACTCAACCGCAAACAAAAGCCAATTGTTTAGCCTCTGATGGCTCAATTTGTGCGACCTTTCAAATCTGCGCCAAGTCATTCAGCTTACCGCGCACTCCTCGGCCTCTGAACAATACCCAACTTTCAAAATGTGATTAGCGCAATCCTCTTAATTTCTGTCCAAATTCACGCGGAATATTGACCAACTTCTAATCCTCCTGACCTCTTTGGACCCTCCTTCTCTTTCCATATAAACCTGTTGAGCTTGTAGACACGGGGAAAAACCTACCAACATGTTTCTCTTCCAAATCTTCAACGTCCTCTTCTCCGCGCCTTCGAAAGAGGAGGAATCCAAGTACGACCTTTCCCTGTACAAACGCGGAGATTTGCTGGAAGTACCGCGGACTCTTTTCACGCATTTCGGTATTTATTTGGGCGATGATCGGGTGGCGCATCTCATTCCCGATATCTTGCCCGCGCTGACGACGGACAAAGCAAAATCGGCAAGATGGTGACCAATAACCGTCTGATTTTGGGGGTTATAACGAAGACGGCGAGCGTGAGGGTGGATTCTGTGGTGGATTTTGCGTACGGGTCGGAGATTCTGATCAACCACATGGACAGTGTGTGTAAGCAGCCT
This sequence comes from Mugilogobius chulae, assembly GCA_038363315.1. Classification (NCBI taxonomy): domain Eukaryota; kingdom Metazoa; phylum Chordata; class Actinopteri; order Gobiiformes; family Gobiidae; genus Mugilogobius; species Mugilogobius chulae. The sequence goes on along the minus strand of CM076398.1, from coordinate 15,676,846 downwards.
CCTCTAGACGGGGATGAGGTGGCCCGTAGAGCGGAGAAGTTGCTGGGTTCGGTTACGTACAGTCTGCTGTGGTACAACTGTGAACATTATGTTATGTACTGCAGATATGGCATGGCTGTCAGCTACCAGACTTACCAGGTATGAAGCGTAACAATAAGAGATGTTGTAGTAGGATTAATATTAACAAAATGTACGTATTAGGCTACTAGTCCAATACATATTTGTATATCTGAATGACGGTGACATAAATTTACAATGTTTACAGTTTACAATGACTAAGCTTAGTTTTGGTGTTAACCAATTCAAAGGGGGTGTGTCTTATCATGAAGCTTTAATTAAACAACACTGGCAATGTTACATTATATTTCCCAAACTGATACATTCATAGACAGAAATGCTACACTTACCGATGCGACTCGGACACTTCTCCACGGAGAAGTGAAGCTACATGTGCAACTTTTAATTGGTGATGTTTATGTCATTTGTCTGCTTTTCTCACTAGTAACATGAGAGCAACGACGTTTACTAAATGAATTCGTTTTCTTCTATATCAGACAAGTATCAGTAAGAGATGGTTTATTACCTGACTAGTTTCGACGGTTCACTTCGGAAGTGATACTTGTCTGATATAGGATAGAAGAAAACAAATTCATTGAAATACTTTAAGAAGACATGATGAACATCCCTAACCAATTAAAACGACGTTTACTGTTCATAAGAGTCTTAAATGATGCTCTAACTTAGATCAGAAATCTCTATTTGAAGTTTGCTAGCTGTTAGCAGTTAGGTTAGGAACAAAACACTAAAAACTTTGTTAAGTTGTAGTGCGGCTTTGACACTCTGCACCTTTCATAACTTGTGTATTTTGACGACTAATGCTAACGGCTAAAGGAAAACAAACATACTGGGCTAGCTCAAATGCTAAGTGTTCGATAGCATCAGAGTCGAACTGCGCGTCTACTAATTATAAGTGCTGCATTTATCATAAACTTTTTAGTGGGAACAAAAAAAGTTGCTTTTATAACTAAAGAAGTTAATTACCCCAACTTTTAGTGCTGTTTCTTAAAATGAGAGCATTAGTTTTCTAGTCTAGCCTCTGTAATTAATAACCAATGAAAACGTTTGCTAATGCAGCCAAGCGTAAGCATTCATCACTATGGCACAGATTCCAAGAAGGAAACAAGTAGAATTGATACTACCAAAGAAAGTACTTCCAATAAATGTCTACATCAGCATTTCATTAAAATAATATAGACAAGTGACACATTTAACACAGTAGGCAGGCGCTGACACTCTATAAACCTCTATATAACCTCACACCAGTCTCAACTCCATCAAAACAATGCCCACAACACTGTCTTGGATTACTGTTGTCAGCATTTACAGTGGTGTGAGGCTGGGGGTGAAAGGTCAGAAAAGGGAACAATGCAAAGTACCAGAAGCTCAACTCCCATTGGCTGAACGTGTATGTGGCAACACTTTAGAATAAGGAAGAAAATGTGAGCAACATTTGAAGATAGCATTATGTGATCATCGCTAATGAAATTACTGAAATATTTGTGTTGATACAACTTGTTGATGTGAGTCAAAGATTTTCAACTGAGATTTTGAAGTTATAAAGAACAGAGAGAGACAGAGAAGAGAGAGAGTGAGAGAGAGAGAGAGAGAGAGAGAGAGAGAGAGGAGAGAGAGAGAGAGAGAAGAGAGAGAGAGAGAGAAAGAGAGGAGAGAGAGGAGAGGAGAAAGAGAGAGAAGAGAGAGAGACATAGAGAGAGAGAGAGGAGGAGAAGGAGAGAAAGGAGAGAGAGAGAGAGAGAGAAAGAGAGAGAAGAGGAGAAGAGAGGAGAGAGAGAGAAGAGGAAAGGGAAAGAGAGGGAAGAGGAGAGAAAAGAGAGAGAGAGAGAAAGAGAGAGAGTGAGAGAGAGAGAGAGAGAGGAAGAGAGAAGAGAGAAAAGAGAGAAATGAGGAGAGAAAGAGAGAGGAGACAAGAAGAGGGAGAGAGCAAGAGAGAGAAGAGAGAAAATGAGAGGAGAAAAGAGAAAAGAGAGAGAAGGAGAGAAAGAGAGCAAAAGAGAGAAGAAAGAGAGAGAGAGAAAGTGAGGGAGAGAGAAGAGAAAGGAAGAGAAAGGAGAAAGAGAGAAGGAAAGGGGGCGTAAGAGTGAGCGAGACAAAGACTGAGAGAGAGAGGAAAAAAGGGATATTAGAGAGTGTGAAGAGAGAGGAGAGAAAGGGAGAAAAAGATAGGAGAGAGAGGAAGAGAAAGAGAGTGAGAAAGAGAGGAGAGAGAGAGGAAGAGAAAGGAGAGAGGGGAGGTGTAAGAGTGAGCGAGACAAAGACAGAGAGAGAGGAAAAAGGGATATTAGAGAGTGTGATGGAGAGAGGAGAGAAGAGAGAGTGAGAAAGAGAGAGAGGAAGAGAAAGGAGAGGAGAATGGAGGGAGAGACACATGAGAGAGTCGAGAAAGAAAGGCGGAGAGCCAATCGAGATGAGAAGAAAAGAAACGAGTACAGATGAGAAGGAGCTAGAGAGCTGAGTCAGACGAGAGAAACGTGAGGTGGCGAGAAAAAGAGAGAAGAGAAGTAACGTGAGGGGGCGTGTAAGAGATGTCGAGAAGACAGAAGACTGCAGAGAGGCTGCGCGCGCCGCGTCTGTCTCGCCGCTCGGTCAAAGAGAAGTGGATCTAGGTCAGCGTGAGACAGAGCGCGCTGAAGCCAAATAGTACACAGAGACGAGGAGCCTGTAAAGAGGAACCGTCCATCACCGTCTACTCACCTTACCAGCCTTCCTCTAGCCTTGATGGATCCAGCTCTCAGAGACTGCGGAGAGAGCACCAGGAGAGACAAAGAGGGTCAGGGGGAGAGAGCCAGGACGAGACAGAAGAGGTGCCGCAGAGATACGACGACGTACAAGAATGAGAGAGAGAGAGAATTCTGAGAGAGAGAATGATTTCCACTGATTTATCTAATTTATCTACATATCGTCGGGCCAACGATCAGCCAGTTCTCCTTGTTGTGACTTACTTTCATAATGATAGCTTACATTGTTACCTATGCCAAACACTCACTATACACTGGTCCAAGATTTTTTGTTCGTTGTTGTTGTTCCAACTTACTAACTTTTTACGTCTCTCACGATTGATCATTGTATTCAAGCCAACGTTTACTCAAGAAATTGACAGCAACGGTCAGTATGGATTTCTGTGTTTTCCATTGAGTTACGCTTCAGACTCTGCACGTAAGACGTTTGTTCTTCTCTCTCTGCTCTTTTCTTATCTCATCAAGTCTGATTTCCTCTTTGTCACCCCATCTTCATCTCGGCGAAGCAGGATCCATGCTTTATCTCCTCTGTCACGTACCGTTCTATTGATCCCCATGCCTAGAAGCCATCTCACAACGTCCTTACTTTGGAAACCTCTTCGTGGTTCTTTCCAATTACCACCTACTGTCGCCACACCGATCAATATTCACCGTCTCCTATCCAAATTTTTTTCCCACATCATAGAAATCGAATCACTTAGTGCTGATGAACTTCTATATTGTAATGTTTGCTTTCACTAATGAAATATTGTGCGAATTGGTCTACTTCCTATTGAAAATATTAAGTGTTTATGTGGTTCTCTCTCTAATACCAGTAACTTTGTTCAATTTTTTTCTTCTTTATACGGGCAATAAATGCAGCTTTGACAGTTTTTTTTTCATCCAAAGCTCAACCTACTCTTGTTCGGTTTGGCTTGGCAGCTTTTTTGTTGTCTTTTAACTTTTACTGCTCTTCTTGGTATCGATTACACTTCATTTATTTTGTCATAACTTAGCAATTGCCTTGATACCACTCATCTAGCATCTATTCTTTGTAGGGCTTGCAATAGATTGTTTATCAACCTGCAAACCCTATTCTTTTTGCGGTTGCCAATTGGCTACCTCTGGCTCTGGCCGGGCAGAGTATGGCTCTTCAGGGCCCCCATTTGGCACTACTGTTTTTGAAATGTTGCTTGGATTTTTTCCCAAAGTACTGTGTCCAAAAAAAAAAAAAAAACAAAAAGTTGGCTATGCAACTCTAGGGTGATCAAGTGAATGTGTTATCGCTGAGCTCTTACGCACCATCGGTACTATTTATTTTGACATTGTTAAATTTCCCAGGTCATGAGCACTGCTAATAATATTATGTAATACTGAGTTTACTATATTCAACTGAAAAAAACACACTTTTTTTAAATAAATATATAAATTTGTCTAAAATTATGCACTCTAACGGCAGAATACCACAACATGATGTCTAATATTGCACTCTCTCAAAATCGAATACAGCCATTAAAAACATTTTTTTCGAGAAAAAATAGGTTAAACATTTTTTTTTTATTTTAGTCTGCAAACATGTGTTTATCACAATAAAAAATTGTATCACTTCCCAGATCTTGTGGCAATGAACCACCACTTAAAGTGAAAACACTAATTTTCATTACTTATTTAGTCCAACATAAAATGACAAAAACTTGCATCTTGGTTCAAGTCTATTTTTGGTCAACTAAGCTTAAAAAAAAAACCAGTTTAACGTTATAGGTTTTTTAGAAGGGTTACACAAAACAGATTCTCAGTGTAGAAGATTTTCATTAATGGTAACACATCAAAACCCCGACTTTCCCAAGGTAAAAAGCACACGGATGTGAAACAGGGTCAGAACACCACTTCTCCCACCTTGGAAAAACCTGGAATGCAGGCATCAGTTCATCAATTCTCAAACTAACAAATAAAAAAAAAAAAAGGAAATATAGTATAGTTCTTTTTAACTGTAAATTACAAAACATTGTAACTCTTTCCCTTATCTCGTCTCCTGTGACTTGAATGCCATGATCGTCCATTCAATCATCTCTTCTCCTTCCTTCCTCATTCTCCCAGCAAGCCTAAACACACTTGCTGTTTGTTCATGTTCTGTACAGCGGTTCGGAACGTGGTTCGTTGCAGTTCGTCTGTGGCTCAGTCGTCTCTCTTGTCCTCTCTTTCTCATAAGTAACCTTTACAAACTTATTAGCTCTTTATGACAGCTTTACTCAGTGTAACTGTTTTGGGCCCGCTTTGGGCGTCTTGCATATACTAACGGATGTTGTGGTGTACTCACTTATAGCACACGCTTGAGTACTCATCACACAACCTGGTCTCCTTCACACAGCAATCTGGATGGTCTGTCATGTAACAATTGCTTCTATATGCATTCATCGGGAATGAGTCCATATACTTATTAATGAACTGATACATTACTTATGCAAAAGAAGTGTGAGGAAATTGAGCTCATTGATCTTGTGAACTTAATATAACACAACAAAAAAGACAATGTCAATTAACAGTATGAACGGTAACTTAAAGTGCTAAATTGCAGGCATCCACATAGTTTTATGTTTTGCCATTGTATATGATGTATCTTGTTTGTTCGACTCACATGACTTAAGCCTATCTTAGTGTTGTCACGGCACTGATTAAATCTAGGTGTGATTTTTTATTAGAGAACATAGTCGGGAGCTGCGTTTTAGTCTGTTTCTTTGGTCATAAGCTCGAGCACATATTGGAGTTTTTCTTGCTAACTTCGTGTTCAAAACTTAGCTTGTTTCTCGGTATCGTAGTGACAAAAGAAAACAGATCTCAGGTCCAAAACCGAGATATTGAACCTCTCGGATCAGCTGCGACAGTTCAGAAGTCGCTCGCTATCTAACGCATTACACCATGGGAACCCCAGGAAGAATTGTATAGTAGCATGGCGTGGAGTGCGAGACTACGCCAAGACCTCATCGATGCTCGGATGCGCTGAGTGAAACTGCAGTGTAAAATAGGCAAAGTTATTGTAGTTTACTTATGTATTGAGTAATTATTTTGTTTTTGTTTTAATCATTGGATGTTGGAGAAGTAAGTGAAAATGAAAATAAGGACAACGGAGTCTCCGCCACCAACAAGTCGTGTCTATAAAGCTTCTTATTTTACTGCGGTTTTGTATGTTTTAGTACTCTCAGTTCCTGTTGCTACATGTACTTTTCTTGGCTTTTCTTTTTCGTTTTCTGTCCTCGTCCATTATCTTACTCTTTGCTAAATGTTAGTAATTCGGTGTTACTCTCCTATTCATCCTAATGCAATCTGTGCTCATGGGGACGCTATATAGAGACATCATTTTTACATTTAGTTTGGCATCTTTTTAAATGAAAGGGAATGGCTTTGAATAAAAAGTAAATTAGAAAAACACTGTAATATTCTCCTGTGGCCATATCTGTTTGTCAAAACGAGTCAGAGCCTGGTCAGTGGTGTGGATGGGAGACAGCTGGAACATCAGTGAGAGGGCGAGAGTGGCAAGACACTTGACCTTCTGTGCCTCAGTGTCTCCACAGACTGGGTGAGTGATCATAATGAGCTTTGAGCAGTAGTGGATGGTCAGTAGGGGGCGCAAGTGCACCACACTCCTTCATCTGACACTGAAAAAAAACAAACAAAAAAAGTTTCTAATCTAATCCATTTGTTATAATATTGTTTTTCTTAAATCAGTGTGGTTGAGAACATCACGGAGAAGGCTATGTTATTGTGATAATTACAGAGGTTGCCAGGAAAGTTCTTCTAATTTCAAATTGCAGGATAATCCTGCTCCTTCGAGATTCAGTGTCCCTGAGGAAGCCTACAAGTACTCCTGCCATAGACACCTCTGTCATGGTTCAACATGTGACCCAGTCATTACCAAAGTGCATTTGCTCTGATGTCTCTCCAGTCAACAGGAGAAGAAACAATGAGGTATTATCACTGCTGTACTGCTACAAGTACCAATTTACTAAGTTTTCAGTCCTGTTGTGACTGACCATCACAAAATAAATAATATTTTCGTTGCTGAAGGTTTTACTTTTGACTATGCTTTAATATAAGGTTGTATTTTCGAGGGTAAAAATTAAAATAACCACTATCACGACACAAACTATGTTTAAAATAATGTGTGCTAGTACTAATCTCATGTAGATCATAGATAAGGTACTGCAAATTAGGCCTGATTATCTTAATACAGGGATATGCAGCAGGTTTGGGATTCTGCAAGTTCTCTCTTTTTCTGAGACAATGGTTTAAACACTGTCTCTTATTCATGTACTAGTTATTTCATTTTTGGCTGCACCAGTCACATCAAAGCAGTTTTGAATATGGCTAATGTATCTTAGCTAACCGCAGGAAGTGTGCTAACAAGAATTCACCTTTAAAAAAGGTCATTAGGTCTTTTGAAGGTGCTATACCCAAATTTGCTTCTCCTTAGAAATGTAAATAATGTGAATTAACATTTTTAATAGATCCATGTGAGCACATTGTCAGACCAGATCATGTCCCATTTTGTTTGTTTGCTCTGTGACTTGAAAAAAGTCCAAAAACAAGCAACATTTCATTAAGAAAGTAACTAAAAGACTTCAGTAAACAGACCTCTTTCCTCTTGATGTGAGAGAAGAACAGCTGTCACTACGTCACAAAAGAGTAGTCTGATTGGTGGAAGTAGGCGATCGACGCCAGATGAGGCGACCAAAGCGTCCGCTGCAGGTTGGAACAAATTTGCACATTTAATTCGCTGGACGCCTCAAGATGCAGGTTTACATGGACGCTCCGACGCTGTCCGGTCTGAACGCAGTATAAGGACCATTAATACAAATGTTGGTATATTGTGTGAATATCTCATCACCTCATCACTTTCCTTAGAAAGTTGTTGCAAAGAAATTGATCCTGATAAAGCATGCATAGCACCTTTTGTGTATGTTTATGTGTATGTATAAACTTTGATACATTTTAGCATGCAAAACTGAGATGTTCAACGTCTGACATGAACATTTCCACAAAAGCCATCTGGAAGTGTCTGTTTAACATGCATTACAAGAATATATTAGTGTTTTCTATTTCTTGTATCTCCACGATAACCACAACTGTCAAAGACTGAAATCACTTTGTGCCGTATTCACATGTGTCCAATAAAAGAGCTCTTCTGTAAACATTGTCCTGTCAGTCGTGTTGAGGCTGATTACAAGTGCACTGTCAATGTAACAAACATGGAGATTTGAGTTTCTGTTAAGATGAGAGTCGTTAGTACAAACATCTTGACTGGTAAATCCCAAAGACTCTGGACAGAAGAATAAATGCAAAAACCCTCAGACTGAGAAGAGTTGACAAGATAAGTTGATTTAATTTCATGCATCCTTCAGCTATAGAATCTAATCAGAACTGTTCCTTCTAAGGATAAAGTTGTGTCTCCGTTTAACACTTTACAGTCCACAACAGACATGAGAATTCTGAAGTGTCACAGACTTTCAAAAAAAAAAACTTTGAATCAGTCAACTAAGAAGCTGAGAGGATTAGGCCCCATTTACTTTTATAGTTAGATTTTGTGAAAGGAAATGTTTGGGAGTGGGACTTTTTACCCCCGGTGCAGCAGAAGATCTTTCAGAGGTAATATTTTAAGGAAATGCCCAAATACAGACTGAAGCAACAAAAGTTAATCTGCTTTACCTGGGTCTGACTCTGACCATCTGTACCAAACCTTCCAGTTCTTTATAGAGCTAGGAAGTGACAACTGTTTATCGTAGAAATAATGGCAAATCCACATTTTTTGTGGCAGGTTTGCAGAACTTCTACAAGTGTAAAAAACAATTTAAAAAGTAAACTAGACAGATTAACGTGGACCAATCTGATAAACTGCCGGGTGAATACACATATTTATATATTAGGGCCAACAGTAGCCAACTGAACATCTACTGATGTGTGTCACAATTCTGAGCTTTATTTATTTTACCCTTTCTCAGTCCTTCAGTGTCGTTGAGACTTCGTTGGGTCACCAGGTGAACTCTGGTGAAGCATTACATTCAGGTCAGTCTGAAGTTTCAGTCAGTGATGAGGCGGCCCTGAAGCCAAAGGCAGCCCGCATAATGATTTCATGTGACCCATAGTACACTGCAGCCTAGTGCTGATGAGGAGCCACGCAATAGACCAGAATGGATGTAAAGACTTTATTGCTGAGACTATAAAACCTAAAATGTCTTGGAATGCAGCAAATTACGTACAATTATTATAATAAAATGTAGTGTAATGTGTACAATATAAATCTGGACATATGTGTTTTAGCTTTATAAAGTCCAGTTGCCAGGGCGTAGTACCAAATTTTGGTCCCTAGGTACAAGCTTTGTTGATGGGCCCCTCCTACGTAATCTGTGTTTTTATTATTTAGTCCACTCTTATTAGTTTCTATTCATTTGGGTTTAGTTCCTATATTTAATTAAATTCTACATTCCACACAGGTACGAGAGTAAAATGAACGAGAATAACATTTTAGCTGACTTACTTTAAGCATAAACTTGTCTAAATTTGACCAAAAACCAACTTAAAAAACCCCAGTGACATTTTGACACCATTATAATGTTGCTGGAATGAGAAGTTGTGATTTATTTATAATATTTGGCGCAAAACCTTGTAAATATGCGTATTTATTGAACTTATCATTTTGTGTCAAACTCTGACTGTTTGTTCACTGAAACTCTTGTTATATTATCATATCTCTATCTGTTAGATTTGTTAACAATTTAACCAGTTAATGTTCATCTTTATTTAGCAATTTTCTTTGCAAAATGTTCAATTGCAGCCGTCTGAAATCACAAATAATTACATTTAGGAACAATCTATCACACAAGCAAAAAATGAGCTGCTTTTGGGGCCCCCCTTCTGGCCTGGGCCCCGAGGAAACTAGCACCATATATCCCCCCCAATCCGACACCCTGCCAGTAACCATCCTTGAATATAACACAGAAGGACATACTGTATATTTTAAAGGGCAGCCCTCAACCAGCTCAGACTCTGGTCGATTTGGCCCCAGCTCCATTTGAGTTTGACAACCCTGCTCTGGAGGATCTTTTGCTGCAGCAGAAAAGTTGTGAAGCATTTCAGAGAACCAGCGCTGGCAAAGATGAACATGCAACTAAACTCAGCAGAACTTTGCAAAATAAAATAGTAAGCCAGACTTTGTGTTGGTTCCTCTTGTTGAAGGAGCATGTGAGTCTAAATCTTCATCATGCTCCTTTTCAGACAAATGTTATGGATTGTATTATTCAAAATGATTGGACTCATTGTGACAACGAATAAACTGAATTTGAATTGAACTAAGTGGATCTTACAGTATGTACATATCACAAACAGTTATTTATGGCTCTACATATTCAGGATGAAGTCAGGATGTAGTGTGTTAGAGCTGCTCACTGAGATTTGTCACATCAAAGTGACAGAATGACCACATCCTCTTACATTTGACACATGTGCTTAAAACGAAAGTCCAAAAATCAAATCAAGCATTAATCAGCAAAAGCACATAACAACAGACTCTTCACACACTTGACAATCTGGGGCTGACTCTCTGATGACCTAAGAGGACACAGTTCACAAACTCTGATCAGGTTTAGATTCTGTTTTGGCCTGAACATGGGAGGAACAGGCCCTGCAGAGCTGTTGTTTGGATCTCTATAGGCTCAGGTGATTTGTCACTAATCACAGTCTTTATGCTGCACAATAGACTTGACCACTGAAAGCTTTTAGAAGGTAAGCTATTATTAACCTGTCCTGTCCAGCTGGTGGTTGAAGGTTGAGGTGCCAGGCATTCACTGTGAAGCGCTTTGTGACTCTGTCTATGAAAATGCAGTAGGCTATACATTAATGCTGCAGAAATGCCCCTAACAAGTCTGGATGAATCATGAGCTGAAAAACAGTACAGAACATCTAAGAGATTTACCTATGACATCACTGATCTAAGAAATTCAGAACAGTGTTTTGTGAGGCTCGGTGAAAAAAGAACAGTATCTCATAGACAGAACTCCAGCTGTGTTTTTGATGAGCCTTTAGCTTGTTTCTGTAATAGCTCTAATCATTATTAAACCTCAGTTGCCAGAGAAAATGCTGATTGAATTTCTTTTGTTTGCGGTACAAATAGACCACAGTATTGATTGTACGCTGCTCAACCATTACCACGACAACAAATAACAGCATATATACATCATCCATGTACGTACACCTCTCTGAAATTTTGTTCTTCACACACTTGTCCGTCAGTCTTTCGCGAGCTGCTATTTACGGTGACTTCAGTGGTGGACGGCTACGGTAATGGGCTGTAATTGTCAAAGCATTTAAAATAGACAGGTCCCACAGAGAAACATGTAAGTGACTAATGACTGTCACGTAGTCACACTGGCAGGCAGCAGAGAGAAGTGTAGGGTATACCTGCTGGCAGCTTTTATCAAAGCAATGAAGGTTATTATAGAAAGAACTGTTGTTGAAAGAGCTGTACAAAGGATGTGAGTTAGAGGAAATTGAAGCCACGATGTAGGGACATTTTCTTTAGGTGTAACGGGTAAGTTTATGCTTCAAATTACTAGCTTAAGGGCTGGGGCTTGGTAGGTTAAGATTAGGATAAGCATTTCTTAATCATTCATAAATAATAATACATCTTTAGAATCGCCATTATGAACTGGGGCTGCAACAGCATAATAGTGCTTTTAAATGCTTTTAACGTGTCCTGTTATGTTGTGGTAAAGCGTCATGCATCAGCCGGTTTCATTTCGGTTGGTGAAAACTAGGGTTGCCAACACTGTCACTCCCGAAATCGGGACATGACGCAGTTCTTGGCTCTTTAAATGCCTGATGGGCGACTTACAAAATGACACAGACATACAGTAGTGCAAAGGGAAAACGCAGTGGTTTGAACAGGACATTATAAGACTTTTTAGTGCAGGTACGGGAAGAGAAAAGGGGGCGCGTTGTCTTTTGTTGTGACTTTATCCTTCTGTTACAAAGTTTAAAGCAGTGATTTTGTCTCTGCATGTAGTAGGTGCGCGCCAGATGCGAGCTCGTAGAAAACAGCTTTTCAATGCGCATCGGATGCGATGTTACTTTTATAACCGTACTTTTATGATCGTTCGATCTCCAGGGATTCATAAGCGCTATAAACAAATATCACCGCATTGGTAGAGTGAAGCTTTTCATGTCAACACGTTCACTGACTCACCCCTTCTTCACGTCCGCCCGATACGTCAGTCTAAAGTCCCGCTCTGGTCCGATGTACAATCACAAAGTCAGCTGTCCCATCTTCCGCCTCCGTCATTGTCCTGAAGAAGCTGCATTATAACTTAATGTCCTTCTTCAAAACTTGTGCATCGGATGTCCATCATCAACACAGTCTCGTGTGTGAAGCAGGAGCAGGACCCCTCAGCAGCACAGAGCACCTGCACGTGCCCACGCACAACTAACCCGTAGGGCTACGCACGTACTCAATCAATGTATTTAGCGGATATCTCATGATTTTGAAAGTATTTTAAGATTCGGATCATTCTTTTGTGGCTTTGATCTAGTCAGTGGCTTGTTATTTTGATGATTAGACAATTATTATATTAACAATAGGCTCTGGCTGAAACAATAGGCTCTGGACGAATAAAAAAGGGCCATATAGTGGGACGTCCCACCCAACGGTGGGACGTTCCCACTGGACGGTTGTCAACCCTAGTGGAAACCGTCTGACATTGCATCATTGGCGCTTGTTTGCTTCACTGTAGACGAGAACTTGTTAAAAATCTAATCAATCACTGCTTTTTGTTTGTTTTGTTGTCCAGGAAGTAAGAAAACGTCAGTGACAAGCCCTGGTGATCAAAGATGGTGGGCGCTGTGTGTCACTTGCTTTTTCTCACTGGTGTTCGTTGCCATACTGATAGAAGCTGCGCTACAGGCTATGGAACATGTACAGTTGTGTTTCCCCCATAAGAAAAGATGGCGGCTCTCGTGGATGTACGTGTTGTTTGCTACTTTTGATGCGGTTTTAGCAGAAATACGGAGTCATTTCTTTTTTAAAGAAGAGCAGTACATGTGACACTTGTTCTATCTGACGTGGACATTGGATACACCTTTGCTGTGATTGGCTAAGCACAAATAGGTAGGCCTCTCACCCAATCAGCTTGAAGTATTTCACTTAACGTCCCACCTTTTCCTGAACACAGTAAGTCAAGTTCCAGATGGATACTGTGGAAGAACTCAAATCGTAGTTCAACACAGATCCATCTGGTGTGAGCTAGGTTAATGGTGGAGTGCATCCGGTGGTTTTAAAATAAAATCATTACTCTACTACTAATATTACAAATACGTCAAAATTCTTGACATACGCACGACTATCACATAGGATGTAAATAAGGAATAATAAAGACTTAAGCATCAGCAAGACATGCTGGTATGCTAACAGTTAGCCACAATGCTAACAACGACAACAACAGATGTGCATAGTGGAGTTTGGTGAACAAACGAGACATTCTAAGACAAGTCAATGCAGCGAAATTTCCACCTGAATAGATACTTTTACATTTTCTGTGGCATCTGTGGGGCGAAATTCATTAAAGTTATGTAATTTCCAGGTTCCTGTACCACTGTTGGGTAAGGTTTGTATAGTGGCACTTAAAGTAACATTAAACAAATAAAATATACACATCAAATGCCTGTGGCTATGACATTGGTGCATTGTTATCCAGAATAATAGTAAATTAAATTTTTTTTTTCTTATTATTTTTTCTTACCATACTTTCTCATCTTAGCTCTAATTGCTAACGTTACTAATTAAACTGAAGCACATTCATCTGCTCATAACACAAAGGTCACATAGTCCCAGACTAATAATGTGATCTGATGTCTTTTTAATACAACGGCTTAGCTATTCATCAAACCTCCATTCTTCAAAGGATTGTTTGTAATCTCAACATCATTATTAATCTGGAATGAATTGGTTTGAAAGCATGATTTTATTGAACAGACAGAACAAATCTCCAACACGTTTTCTCATAATGAAATTGTAGCACAAGTTACAGGTTAGATATGTGGAGAGGCACAGAAAGGACTTACTCTGCCATTCGAGGTATAAAAGACACACATGACATTAGTTATTAGTTTCCCACATCAAGTATTGAGTTCTATCTATTGGCATCAAAACAGGGAGATCTATCTATGACCTCACAGATCTGGTAAATTCAGAACAGTGTTTTTGAGGCTCAAAAGGAAAGAAATAGTACATCTCACAAACAAAATTACAGCTATTTTCATTTGTATAAGTAAGGGCTCGACTGATCAGTCGATTGGCCGATTAAATTAGCTGATAAATTGATTGGCTGATTAAATTGGCCAATGAAACGATATTGCCATCACAAGTCATCAGCAATCTGCAAAAATGCTGCAGATTAGCACACATAATTTTCATTATTATAAGCAGAGCTGCGGCTGGACGTTTTATGCCATTTGTCCAGCAGAGTTGTTTGTCCTTAGTCAAACACTAACGTTTATGCACTTGCGCAGAAGCCTCTGGACATGTGCACATCAACTTTGACTCAAATGTGGCACTGGCTCTGATTAGAGAATGACACACCTTTCCCTCCACTCGATCCTCCGTTGCCACGACAACAACACTTTTTAATTGCAGGAAAGACAGCTATTTGATTGCAGAAAGATCCGTGGCAAATATTAATAAAAATTTAGATCAAACCTGAAGGTTAAATAGATGCAAAGTCATTATGAATCAAGGTGAATTCAGTTCATCAGCTTTCACTCATCAGTGTTGGCAGATTTTCAGAGAAAACAATGAAGCCTTTGACAAAAACAGGCTGGATATATCACAACTTTGAGCCTTTTAACTTACACAGTGCACCTTTAATCCAATATTCTACACGTGAAATTTTCTTAAGACATAACAATAAAAACATGTCTAAATAAACACTAAAATCAACATTATCCATATTATTATGGATCCCGTAAAACAAATCATTCGCTCCCTAATTAGTAATTGACTTGATCACTATAATCTTTGAGTTCTGTCTGGAGAGGAAGTGGATCTATCACAAAGTCTGACATACACAGGTGATGCTTGCAGTTGGTATTGTGAGTGACATTTCAGAACATTCTCCAATAAAAACATGGCTGGCCTTTTGTGGCCTTTTCAGGGTCTTTTCAGAAATACCCATGACTTTAGCTCGAGCGGTTCTGAAGGGACAAGGACGGCACAGCAATGAACCGACTATGAGTTCAATTTAGCAGCAAACATTCAGACTGCATTGTGTAAAAGAGGACTATTTAAGTGAAGCTAGTCATTCAGAAAGAGACGGAACATTTATTAATAGAAAAAATAAGGCTGATGTCCAAGCTGGCTGTGCTGTTTGACCACTTGTATGTCTGTAAACCACTGCTCAGAGCGACATGAAACAGAATCAGCCAATAGTTTTGCTTCCCTTTCACAGCAGTGTTTAAAAGCATACTGTTAAATTATTTTGCACTCAGTGATTTTTTTGTATAGTGTACCTGGTCACTTGCTGCTGGTACAACACTAAAACCAACTCAATCTCTCTTTAGGTCTTTGATAAAAAGCGTAGCTCATTTCACCATTGCACTGTTTTTTTTTTTAAATATTGGAATAGTCTGCCTCTGACAATAAGACAATGTCCACACTCAAACTGCAGCTTAAACTGGCTGAAGGAAAACCAAGTCTGTGAGCAGATTTAGCTTTCTTATTATTGAATTGTTATATTCTCTTGTTTCCTGCCAGGGGACAACAGATGGAAATTGGCATTTTTGGGGACAAATATTGTATAAGCAATAAAAAAAACAAATCTCTAACATAAATATCTTTTTGAATCAACCCACTAAATACACTCAAAGAAAAAAGAAACGCAACAGTTTAATTTTCGAATATTCCTTCGAAAATAAGTACATTGTAAAAATGGGTTAGCATCATGATTTCAGTCCATAGTAAGCTGAAGACAGGTGAACAGATTTCTTGGTCTGGCTTGACTGATTGTGAGAACATTAAAGAGTGCATTACAGGGTCGTTTATTCACACAAATTCATGTTTGAAACTCAGAAGTGACTTTTACCGCTGGTTAACTGTGCTCAAGTCTTCTCTATAAAAGGCCATCATAATGAAGCCAAAAACACACTTCTTCACGCTGCCACGATTGTCTCAACCAGAGAGGGATGGAGCTATTGGCTGCTCCAAGCTGGATGGTGTTGTCTTGCTGTCACCAGGGTGTTTGGAGTCACCGCTCTACTGTAGTGAGTTGACGTCAAGCGCTCTACGTTTGGCCTATCGGGTGTAGGGGGCGCTCTATAAAAGAGGAGTGGATCCCCTTACCGGACCTCTCCCCTCTCTGACGTCCCATCCGCCGTGCCGCGCTCAGTCGCAGTTAGCTTGAGTTGTTGAAGTTGTGAGTAATGCGTCGTGTTGGAGCGTAAAGCCTGCGGCGTAGGGCGTAAAGCCAACAACTATGGTCTCAACAAAGAAGCTCTGCGGGTAAGCGTCATCTCAAAATGTGTTTATCATAGTCTCTTTGGGCGCTATGTTAAGGCTAAGTGCTACCATTCTAGTGTGCTGATGCTGCGCCGACAGTGCCGTGCAGCCGGACGGGTGCGGGCGTTCGGGGTCTACGGTGTGGCTGGTCGGGGGTATCATGCTTCCTGGTAGGTGTGCTGTCATAGCTCCACGCAAAAGCACTTTTGTCATTTGTGCTCATTGTAAATGTTTTTATGTACTGTGTTCAGGGTGCGGACGGCATGGCCGCCTCCCCTTTTTGATGTCCGTGTCTGTGTATGTTCTCGTATGGATGGATCGCTGCTCTGCCGCTGCTGGGCGGTGGCGCCTGGGCAGCCCTATCTGCACTACACACGTGCTGCTCATCTCGCTTAATTGGACATGGTTTGGACTTAACCTAACAGAACTATGGACTATAATGAAAGTACGGGCTTTTAACTGAAACCATCTAAATAAATTAATATGTATTTTTCTTTTTTAATATTGCCTCTGTCTGTCAATTTTACGAACCTGTGTTGCCTTTTTATTTAGTTAGTTTTATTTATTTTCCGGGTTATACCCGGTGGCGTTGTTGGTCTTTTTGTTTTTTTTATTTATTTACAGCTAAAGTTAAATTCATTTCATTTATTTTATTTAGTTAAACCCCTCGCATTGCCACACTACCATTAGTCGTCTTGCAGCGACCGACCAAGTACTGGTGGCCCCCGTGTAACGACCGCTGCACAAGACTGAGCCAACCGCCCGCACATCTCCGTAACAGGTTCCGACCCGACACCAGGTTTGAGTGGATGCTAGATTGTAAAGCGTTATATAAATAGACCATTTACAACAGGCCAGTGTCGGCCAGAACCATCCGTAAAGCGCTGACGGTATTCGACCATATCGGTCATATGTTGGATCCGTGCTTACACCCAACATCGCCGAGCTCGGGTCGAATGGTGCACTGCACATCGTTGTTGGAGTTTGCAGAGGTGGTCCCAATGGTCTCCATTGAAAATGTCTGGGATCTGCTCAGTGTGCGCGTCCACCGACATGAACATCCTCTCGAAACTCAGCAGCAGCTGAGGGCGGCACTGGTGGAAGAATGGGTGGCAATTCCACAGGATCAACTCAGTCAGACACTACTGCCGTTCCATGAGGCGACGAATAACCGCTGTCCAGAAGCCAACAGGGGTCACGTGAACTATTGACAGTCTGATGAAATTCCTGTCACTTTTGGTTTGAGGGTTGTTCTATTGTTTGGTTGTGTTATTGGACTCGAAAATGTGTAAACGCTGCAAGAGTTGGCCTGAGGATTAGGAGCTCGATCTCACAAGAAAGCGCACATTTACCACGACATTACACAATATGTAAATGAGGTATGATTAGCACGATTTTACGGCTGTCGTGCGTAATTATAGTGTCACAGTACCCATTCATTTCAATGGTGGTTGTTAAGACGAGTTCTTATTTATGAATATTAATGAAATCCTGATTCTAATCTTAACCTGCCCCAAGCCCCAGACCTAATCTTACAAATTTTAGTAACTTTATGCCTAAACTTACCCGTTTCACTTGAAGAAAACATCCCCATGTGGCTGCAACCAAAACTCGTCCTATTTTGACGCTGTGAAATCCCATGTCATTTTTACGCTTTTTCATATCGTGCTAAATGCACGGCGTAACATAAGTACTAAAAATATCTGTGAATTCGTGCTCAAAATATGCTGTTTTTGTGTCGCGGTAAAAGTATGCCATCTAGTGAGACTGTGTTGGGATAAGAAATGGATGTAGGATTCATATGAAACAGGCAGATCTCAAAAATAAAATTTTTCTGCCCCCCAAAACTTGAGTGTTGCATGTTTTTTATTGCTTTGAGGGTACATATAATAAAAATGCTAATATAAACATTAACATGACCCACAGTTCAGCTTGAAACAGGAGTAATGTTACTTAATCTGTTCTCTCTTTAAAGAACTGATTGACTCAAGTAGCTCTTCAAACATGTGGAGCAATTATGTATAAATTACTATCACATACACTGTGTTCTAGTGCCGAGCTCTATGTCCACAAGACCGGTGTTTATACGCGTGATTTAGCATGCATATTTAGCCTTCTCCGACCATGATCTGCTCATTAGAATTCACACAGTCTCTGGGGATGAAGCACTCAGAAATGCGACATCTATACAAAATGTGGATCTCCGCGTGAATACTAAATATTTCATATTAAATAATAGAAAAGTACTGTTCTTCATCAAGTGTCCGAGCTCGTGGTAAGTGTGTCCCGGCGCAAACAATGGGACGTCTCGAACAGGTTGTATCTCTGCATCGGAACGAAGTCATTACGCTGTCTGTTTACATGTAGATAAGGATTAAATTGCAGGACAAGAAAGGCAGCTTCATGAGTGAGAAAGCAATAGGATCTTTGGAAATTGCATTCTTTGCAATTTGATCATTGCATTTATTGAAACTGGTCCACTGATGTATACCCAGTAGTGCTGGGAATCTTGGATCTTTGTCCCATACGATGTGCATTCCGATACACTTGCAGCGATACGATACATGTCTTGCAGCTAACGATACGATTCGGTTCTATATGCCCCCTGATCACGATGCATCTCAATTCACTCAACATTGTTTTTTATTCAAATGCTATATTTAGTCTGTTTAAGCATTCATGGGCCTTAAATTACTAACTTTCTAAAACGTATTATAAATAATAATATATTATTATTTTTGGTTCGAATTGTATCATATTTTTCACAGTTCTATGTGCTATCGGACTTTATAACCATAATCAGATGTAGCCTATGTGTGAGACCCAGCGCTCACATTGGAGAGATCTGCTGTGGAGGCGGGGCAAATCAGAGGCTAAAATGTTATGATAAATATGTGGGGGAAAGCTAAATAATAAGTACATTCTGGAGTGCTTTATTTTGGTTTACTATCAAACTGCCAAATACAGCTTATGAAAAAGCCTATGCCAAGCGCTCAGAGAAAACACAGCAAGGACGAGAACAGCACGCGGGGTATTTAAGAATAAGCCCGATCTCACAAGAAGGCGTACATTTACCACAACATTACACAATATGTAAATTAGATATGATTAGCACGAGTTCAGCTGTTTTGTGTAGTTATAGTACGCATCACAGTTCCCATTCATTTCAATGGTGGTTAAGACGTGTTCTTATTTATGAATATTAATGCAATCCTGATTCTAATCTTAACCTGCCTCAAGTCCTAGACCTAAACTTACCCATTTTAGTAACTTTATGCCTAAACTTACCGGTTTCACCTGAAGAAAACGTCCCACGTGGCTCCAACCAAAACTCGTCCTATTTTGACGCTGTGAAATCTCGTGTCATTTTTATGCCTTTTCATATCGTGCTAAATGCACGGCGTGGTAAAAGTACGCCATCTAGTGAGACTGTGTTGGAATAAGCTATAATCAGTAATTTACATTTTGAATTAGCTCATGTCTGTTTTCTTATGTTTATGGGTGACCTCATCATGTGATCTCTTACTATAAATTATGATTGCTACACACCTGCTGGACTCAGACCTCTCAGATCTGCCTATATTCAGGCACTAAAGTCACTTGATAAAAAGCCTTTGCATTTCCATCATTGCAATATCCTTAGTAAATACAAAATGCTCAGTTTTGACAATTTAATTGTTTATTCAAACCTAAGAATTCTTTTCAAGATTGTGAATAACACTGTTCCACGGCCCTTGGAAAAATTTATCAAACTCTGTTCAGAACAAACAACTCGATCCACTCGGTCCACTTCAAACAGAAACTGCAATTCCGAAAAGATCATCTGCTTTTGCACAGACTGCTTTTCATTTCAAACTGTCAAACAGTGGAAGCAGCTTCCAGACAGTCTGAAACAGTCTGTAGATATAAATATTTTCAAATGAAAAAAAAAAAAAACCCAACAACAACAACAATAAAAAACACATTCTTGACAATCAAACACGTCAACATGAAATTAAACCAAATGAAATTTAGTTTTTTAACTGTAGAATGAACAACAATTTTTTTTAGAAATTATTTGTGATGAGTATTGTTGTTTTAATGAAATCATCTATTTCACTGCTTATTTATTTATGAACAAATGTATGTCAATTGTATTGTGTGCTCACCTGCCTAGAGACTGCAGATGGAAAGAAGCAATAGCTAAATCTGGTGCACTTCTATGAATTTGTACATGGTCCCTGACAAATAAAGACTAAACTAAAGTAAATGGTGAATGTTACATGGTCATGCTATTATTTTGAACCATGCTTTACTGCAGTTAAATGCAGACAAGTGGGCGGGGATAGATGGAAGGTGAGGACAAAAGGTTTGTTTATTTCTTCTGTGATTCTCTCTGCTGCAAAAAGATGGAGCCAAAACCCTAACCATATTTTTTAAACTTGTGATTATTTAGTTTCTTTGTGACCTACAACTTGGCCTTGATATAAATCTTAATGTAAATGATAATTGCCAAAGAAGAAAAAGTGTGGTTGGTGGTTGGTCCTTGATACGTTGGAAGGTCACGCGAAGGGTTCTCTGATGGGCTGAAGGAGAGCTCATCCATCATCAGCCTAAGACACACAGATCTATTTCTGCTAATGGGCCATTCTTCTCTACAGCTGGAGAGGTAGGGGCATAGTAACATGTATTTTAAAAATCAAATTGAAATAAGTAAAACAAACTGAAATAACTGGGTGTTTTTTATACTCAGGGAAATGAAAATGGCAACTCTTGTAGATGTACGTGTTTCTGCTGCGTTTGATTCTGTTTGAGCAGAAAAACTGAGTATTTTATTTTTGCAAGAAGACAAGGAGGTGTGTGTGAGACTTGTTCTAAGGGACAGTCGACAACACATCTTTATGACTCATTGCTGTGATTGGTTAAGCACAAAAAAGGTAGGCCGCACACCCAGTCAGCTCAATGTGTTTCATTAAACGTTCCACCTTTTCTCAAATGCTTTCAGATGAATAACCCATTCATACTCATCGTTCCAGCAGGTACTCAATAGTTGTCCAAAAATATATAAAAATCAGGAAATTGTCACATGCTGCTCCTCCTGCTGTCTGTCTCCCTCTGTGTTCCCTCCTACATGGGTGTGGCTGCAGTAGCTCTCCATCTCACACCTGTCTGCAATCAAGCCAGTTTAAGAGGAGCAGCTCCACAGCAACTCCTCGCCAGTTTGTCTTTCATCTAACACAGTTAGTTCTTGTGTTTGGCTCTACCGGGTGCCTGTTGAAAGTTTTACTAATGTGTATTTGCTTGTCCAGCTCCTGCCTGCCTGCCTGCCTGCCTGCCTGCTTCCTGCCGATCGTAAGCCAGCCTGCCTGCCACTCTGCCTGCCTGTCAGCCTCTCTGCTTGCCTGCCTGCCTCTCTGCTTCCTTGCCTGCCTTTCTGCCACTCTGCTTGCCTGCCTGCCTGCCTGCCCCCCTCCATGCCAACCTGCTTGCAAAATTATTGTAAAATAAACATTTTGTCTATTTGAGGTCGACTGTTTCTGGGTCCTATCTTGAAACGTGACAGTACAAACTGGCCAATATGGACCCAACAGATTCGGCTTCTGTGAACCCAGTTGACCCTGAGCCAAAGGACCCAATTGTCCGAGCAATTACTAATCAAGGGTCCATAATTGGACAACATGACCAGCTGTTACGAGGCCTAATGGAGAGTCAACAAACCTCTGCCAACCAGATTGCTCAGCTCAACGCCATGGTACAGCAACTTACAGTGAGTCTCGCTGGAACACAAGCCACCGCTCAACCAGCTGCCGCAGCTCATCCTCCTGCACCTCCATTCCAGCCCGCCAGAGAATCCCATGTGCCAGACCCAGAACACTATGCAGGTGACATGGAAAAGTGTGGGGCATTTCTCCTCCAGTGTTCTTTAGTTTTTAGTCAAAAACCCTATACCTACGCCACTGATTGGTCCAAAATTGCCTTTGTAATGGGTTTGCTCCAGGGAAAGGCTTTGGACTGGGCCTCAGCCAAGTGGCAAAATGATATTATTATTCGCAACAATTTCGCTGCATTTGAAGATGAGCTTAGAAAAGTGTTTGACCATCCTGTTCAGGGAAAGGAGGCCTCTAAAAGGCTTCTCTCCATCCAGCAAGGAACTCGCAGCGTTGCCGAATATTCAGTTGAATTTAGAACACTCGCTGCTGAGGCAAAATGGGATGATGTGGCTCTTCAAAGTGTGTTTGTGAATGGTCTGTCAGAACAACTAAAAGATGAGCTTGCACTTAAAGATGACTCTAATGACCTTGATTCTCTGATTAGCACTGCTATTCGACTTGACAACCGGCTTCGTGAGCGCCGCAGAGAACGTACCAGCCGCCATATTTCCTCCACCTCCACTGCTCGTCGCACACCACCTGGCAACCCAGCTGTGAGCCCTGCTTTTGCCCCAGGTCAGTCCAATCATGCGGCATCTGATGAGGAACCAATGCAGCTAGGTCGAGCTAAGCTAACTCCTACTGAGCGACTGCGCAGAATGCAAGCTGGTGAGTGCATTTACTGTGGAAAACTTGGACATTTTCTTGCTACTTGCCCATCTCGACCAAAAGACAGGGCTCATCAGTGAACATGGGGGCACTGGTGAGCCACACCACTCTCCCTTCGAACCCCACCACGAAGATGCTACTTCCTGCCACACTTTATGTAAATGAAATTTCCCTGCCTTTGACTGCCCTTGTTGATTCTGGTGCGGAGGAGAACTTTTTGGACAGTAATCTTGCCCAGCAGGCTGGTTTAGAAATGGTGCTTTTGAAAGATCCCTTGACTGCAACGGCTCTAGATGGCAGACTCCTCTCAAAGGTAACACACTGCACCCAACCAATAAAATTATTACTATCTGGCAACCACCAAGAAACGTTACATTTTAAAATAATATCTTCTCCACACTCACCAGTGATCCTTGGTTATCCCTGGTTAAGAACACACAACCCTCATTTTGACTGGGCAAATGCTAAATTGTTAAGCTGGAGTTCTTTCTGTCACTCCTCTTGTTTGAAGTCAGCCCTTCCAAGTTCCAGTTTGGTAAAACCTCAAACTGAACCACCAGATCTAACTAATGTCCCAACTGCATATCATGACCTCGCTGATGTTTTCAGTAAAGACCGTGCACTGTCTTTGCCTCCCCACAGGCCATATGATTGTGGAATAGATCTCCTTCCTGGTGCCCCTCTGCCTTCCAGCCGACTGTACAACCTCTCTCGACCTGAATATGAGGCCATGGAGAAATACATCAATGACTCGCTTGCTGCAGGTATTATCCGCCCTTCATCCTCTCCTGTTGGTGCAGGTTTTTCTTTGTTGGAAAAAAAGATCTCACTCTTCGCCCTTGCATAGACTACAGAGGCTTAAATAACATCACTATAAAGAACAAATATCCACTTCCACTCCTAGACTCTGCTTTCCAACCTCTGCACAATGCCACCATCTTCTCCAAGCTAGACTTAAGAAATGCATACCATCTAGTACGAATACGAGATGGGGATGAGTGGAAAACTGCTTTCAAAACACCTCTTGGGCATTTTGAATATTTGGTCATGCCATTCGGGCTCACAAACGCACCTGCTGTTTTTCAAGCTATGATCAATGACGTACTAAGAGACTTTCTGTATCGCTTTGTCTTTGTTTATTTAGACGATATCTTGATTTTCTCTTCATCTCCAGAGGAGCATATGGTCCATGTTCGCCAAGTTCTGCAAAGATTACTTGAGAACAAGCTCTACGTCAAGGCTGAAAAGTGTGAATTCAACGTCCAGTCCGTAAGCTTTTTAGGCTATATCATCGGCTGTGGGCAGGTGAAGCCAGACCCATCCAAAATCCAGGCAGTGGCAGATTGGCCAAGACCACAAAACCGTAAGCAACTACAAAGATTTCTTGGCTTTGCAAATTTTTACCGCCGCTTTGTCCGGAATTACAGTCAATTAGCTTCACCTTTAACTCGGCTGACCTCCTCTAACCTCAGTTTCATTTGGGATTTAGATACTGAGCAGGCTTTCCAGAATCTTAAGCGGCAATTCACCTCTGCTCCAGTTCTTGTACATCCAGACCCTGCACTGCAATTTATAGTGGAAGTGGATGCCTCTGATAGCGGTGTGGGTGCAGTGTTGTCTCAGCGGTCCCCGTCAGACCAGAAATTACATCCTTGTGCATTTTTCTCACGAAAGTTATCCTCAGCAGAGCGTAATTACACTATAGGGGATCGTGAGTTACTGGCAGTCAAGTTGGCACTGGAGGAGTGGCGCCACTATCTGGAAGGCGCTGAAGTTCCTTTCATTGTGTGGACTGATCATAAAAATTTGTCATACATTCAATCTGCAAAACGTCTTAATTCTCGACAGGCAAGATGGGCACTGTTCTTCGGACGTTTCAACTTCACAATCACTTACAGACCAGGCACTAGGAACACTAAACCTGATGCTCTTTCCCGACAGTTTTCCTCCACAGACTCACCTGATCCTGTTGAGAGCATTGTCCCTTCATCCTGTGTGGTTGCTTCAATCACCTGGGAAATAAATCCAAAGTCCAGGAGGCACAGGCAACAGATCCAGACCCAGGTAATGGACCTTCAGATTGTCTTTATGTCCCTCAATCTGTGCGTTCTCAGGTCCTCCAGTGGGGGCATGATTCCAGCTTCGCCTGCCATCCTGGGATGGGTCGTACTCTAGTCTTGCTGCGACGACACTTCTGGTGGCCTACTATGGAGAGAGACACTCGTGACTATGTTCTAGCCTGTACTGTCTGCGCCAGAAACAAGACTTCGAATCAAAAACCAGCTGGACGGCTTCATCCCTTGCCGGTCCCCTCTCGTCCGTGGTCACACATAGCGATTGATTTCGTCTCTGGACTTCCTGTCTCTCACGGTAAAGCAGTCATTCTGACAATCATAGATCGATTTTCAAAGTCTGTTCACTTTGTTCCACTCGAGAAACTGCCGTCTGCTCTGGAAACAGCAGACCTATTAGTCCAACATGTCTTCAGACTTCATGGCACGCCGCTGGACATCGTCTCTGACAGGGGCCCCAATTCATTTCCCCAAGTTTGGAGAGGTTTTTGTCAAGCTCTTGGCGCTAAGGTGAGCCTCTCTTCAGGATTCCATCCTCAAACCAATGGTCAATGTGAACGGGCAAATCAAAATTTGGAGGCCTCTCTTCGCTGTGTGGCATCACAGAATCCTTCGGATTGGAGTTTATACTTACCGTGGGTTGAGTATGCACACAATTCTCTCCCTTCTGCATCTACTGGTATGTCTCCATTTGAATGTGCCCTTGGATATTTACCTCCTATGTTTCCAGAACAGGAGAGAGATGTCGCTGTCCCTCCGTAAAGGATCATATCCTGCGTTGCCGTCATATCTGGAACTGCACTAAAGCTGCCTTGCTTCGCTCTGTTGAACGCAATCGTCAAATAGCAGATAAGCACCGGATTCCGTCCCCATCTTACCAACCGGGACAAAAGGTTTGGCTTGCAGCTAAGGACATTCCGTTAAAGGTAGAGTCTAAGAAACTTGCACCCAGGTTTATTGGCCCATTTGAAGTTGACAAGATCATAAATCCTACTGCTATCCGTTTGAGATTGCCTCCATCTATGAAAATCCACCCAACCTTTCATGTTTCTCAGCTGAAACCATTTCATGAGAGCCCTCTCTGCCCTCCAGCCGAACCCCCTCCTCCCGCCCAGATCATTGATGACCATCCTGCATTCTCGGTCCGTCGTTTGGTGGATGTCCGGCGCCGTGGTCGCGGATTTCAGTTTCTGGTGGATTGGGAGGGGTATGGGCCAGAGGAACGATCTTGGGTGTCCCGTAACCTCATCCTGGATCCTGCTCTGATAGGAGAGTTTTACCGTACCCATCCTGGCAAGCCTGGTGGTCCGCCTGGAGGCGGTCATTGAGGTGGGGGTACTGTCACATGCTGCTCCTCCTGCTGTCTGTCTCCCTCTGTGTTCCCTCCTACATGGGTGTGGCTGCAGTAGCTCTCCATCTCACACCTGTCTGCAATCAAGCCAGTTTAAGAGGAGCAGCTCCACAGCAACTCCTCGCCAGTTTGTCTTTCATCTAACACAGTTAGTTCTTAGTGTTTGGCTCTACCAGGTGCCTGTTGAAAGTTTTACTAATGTGTATTTGCTTGTCCAGCGCCTGCCTGCCTGCCTGCCTGCCTGCCTGCTTCCTGCCGATCGTAAGCCAGCCTGCCTGCCACTCTGCCTGCCTGTCAGCCTCTCTGCTTGCCTGCCTGCCTCTCTGCTCCTTGCCTGCCTTTCTGCCACTCTGCTTGCCTGCCTGCCTGCCTGCCCCCCTCCATGCCAACCTGCTTGCAAAATTATTGTAAAATAAACATTTTGTCTATTTGAGGTCGACTGTTTCTGGGTCCTATCTTGAAACGTGACAGAAATGTCTTCAAAATTGTCTTTGTGGAAAATATTCAATGGTTTGGGTAACCTTGGCTTACAGCCTTAGATTTGCTTTTTACCAAGCTGAGCCTGACACCAAGCTGGTTAGACAAGAACCAATCAAGGTAGACCTCAGTCCCAATACAAAAGTATTACAGTAGTAATCAGAATGTACTAAGTGTAGTTCAACTATCCTTTTACCACTCTGTATTTGCATCCCTGAGCCCAGGTAGTATATCAACCAATACAGTACAGAGTCAGGCTTAAAAAGGTTATTGGCTGGAGGAGGAGAAGTGAGGAAGTTGTGCTAATGGGTATATAGCAAAGCTACTCTCTCAACGTGATCAATTTAACAAACATAGAGTATCAGAATGACGCAAAATCTGTGTCTGGTNAATTGTTGATGTCAGTTAGAGTTTGTTTTGCCTATATGCGCTCAGGGCGCCGAAACGCGTATCGCGCAATCTTGTCGGGGCATTATTTTCTGAAAAGTGTACTAATAGAAGAGGGGGTTTGGAAGGATGCGTATTTAGATGTATTGCTAAAGTGCTGCAAGACTTCTGAGACGGGTCAGCTTGGTCGTGAGAATGCTCGAGGCGGCGAGATTAAGTGTGAAGAATAACAGGATGATGCGACTCCGAGGTACCTGTGCAGTGAATATCGTGGCTGAATAGGTTTGTTAGACGGTGTTGGGGTTTTGTACACGGGTCGATTGTGGAGACGTCAAGGACGGCTAAAGGCGCGCGTGCGAGTGATCAGAGCCGGGGGAGCGATGGAGCGTTTAGAAAGAGACGAGCTTCAACACCGAGCAGAGCGGTCGAAGAGTGTTAGCCATACGCAACGACAATTTAAGAGCGGTCATGTTGAACCCGGCGAAACTCAACCAAGTAAATCCAGAATACATAATGGGTTAAGATCAGTTTTTGTCGACGAGGTTTACTCACGACGAGGAGAATGAGGGATTCAATGTTGGGTGGGGGTGCTTAGACAGGAGCCGAGAAGACAACTACAGTCTGACGACCGTTCGAGTAAAAGTGCAAAAGTCATTGAAACAAAGATGGAGGTATGTGTGTGCATTATTTGACATTAGATGGGTGGTGCTTTTGGGGCGGAGTTGTGTTTGGGGGAAAGTGTTGGCGCCAGAGATCCGTTATATGTTGGGTCCTAGCGAGGCGTGCTCGTGGTGTGGTGTTGAAGTTGGAAACGGAGTCGGAGACTGAGTCAGAGAAGCCGACGAACGAGGTTAGTTGGTGGGTTGGTGCTTTGAGTATTGAAAATAGTGGGAGGCAGCAAGAACAACGAGACAGCGCTAAACACAGTTGTTGGAGGGCTACTGCATAACTAAATTCGCAGGAGCGAGAGGGGTGTTGTCAAACAGGAAAATCGGGTGCTTTGGTGAGAGTGGTGTCGGGAAGGGATATGAGGAGGAAGGGTTATGGGCGAGTTGCGAGGTTTGTGTTTCGTAGTGGAGGGACAGAGGAGAAAGGGCGACACAATGCTGGTGCAAATGGGGGCGCTTCGAATGTTAGGCGAAGGTAGCGAGGAATGTTCATATAGAACGAACAGGTTATGGGAAGTTAATGAATATTTAATATATCTTTGATTAAGTAAGGGGTGGGTGCATTGCAGCTGAACGTCTTACGGAGGCTTGCGGGAGAATTGTACATACACTAGGGGTTCGGCGTACATCCGTGGCGCGTAAAACTCTGGTTGTGGTAACTCTAGGGAATAATGATGGACATGGCAGACGAAAGGAGTTGGTTAGGGCGAAGGGGTTTGGCAGAGGCAAGGTGCGGTTGGGGTTAAGGAAAATGGGGGTGGAGAGATCCAGTCTTTTTGTCAGGTTTGCTATGATCGCAGGGACGGCGCGTGGGGGCAACAGGCAGGAAGGAGAGTGGGCGAAGGCTTTTGGAACTGACGAGGACGGGCGCGCAGAATGGGGTGGGGGGGGTTTCGTTTGAAGGAAACAGTTTTGTAGGAAGGTGGGTGAGGGCAACTAGCGCGAACAAACGTTGGGTCGGCACGACAATAGCCCGTCTATGATTCAGGAACTTGGAGCCGCCGTCTGCGTTGCGTGAGCTCCCTGAGTTTACGATCGCAGTCGTGTGATGTCCTTGGTAGTCCTGTTGCTCTGAGCCAGAGTAATGGCCTGTGTCTTCTTGGTACCTTCTCTGGTCGTGCTTTGAGTTGCGTGCAGGTTTACCTCGTTGTGTGGTGAAGCCGTAGGTTATCTCTGTGTGTGAGCGTAGGTTTTACACCGTCCTACTTGTTTTTGACACACTTTGCTGCTCTTAGAGTGAATATATCTACCGGTTTCAAGAAGTCTTGTGCTGCTGCACTGTTCGTCCTAGTGTTGTATACACCTCTGGATCGCGTTGTGTGCTAGCCGTCTACAGACAGATGACAAATAAACTGGACAGAACGACCTGTCGCGTGACGGACTGTTGAGCCGCAGCCCAAATCTTGGCAGTTCTCACGCGCTACTGTTCCAGTTGTGTTGAGCGTGTGCGCTATTGTGCACAGCCTGCCTAAGGCCTCCCCCTTGAGTTTTTTGCAAATAAACGTAACCTAAGTGTGATAAGGAGGGATTTCAACGTTGCTATGACGCGTCTTCACGCTGCTATGCTCTAGCCTATACGATGGTTTCCATAGTTAGCTCCTTTTCTATGTAGCTGTATGCGAGTGAGCATGAGACTTGGTAGCGGCCCTGACAGTTATGAGGGAGATGGCGACGTTTCTCATCCTATATCTACGTGTAACTGAATGAAGCGACTCAGCATTATCGAACACGCTTATATCTCAGGGCTCAACTGATGTTATGACTTAAAGACGCTCTCGAGGTGTGTTTAGCAAGCCTGGTGTCTACTATGGCTGCACACGTTAAGCGCCTGGTTGTGACCGATGGATGTCTAGTGATCTCGTAGTTGAGCACAATGTACCGTGAAGACCGAGGACTAGACGTTATTGTTACCTTCCGTCAGATAGGCCTGTTTATTATTTATTAGATACGAAGGCACTAAGATGTGACGTTCACTTGCTCGTAACAAAGGATTGAGTACTCTAATCCAAGTGAGATTACCTACACAATGGTGATATTTTCTGAACACAAAAAGTTTAAAAGGGACATATCATGCAAAATATAAACTTTTCACATTTTATCTCTATTGCACATATAGACTCATTTTGGGTGTTGGACATCTCATAGCTTCAATAGTTATGAAATCTACTCATTTCTTGGAGGCCAGTCACAGACCCGGAACCGATGAACGGTCCGGCTATTGCTCACGTAACCCATTTTCCGTGCCCGTGACTGAAGAAAAAATTTATTCTTCGCGCGCTGCTCTAAAATGTGACGTAGGCTTCAAGAGTGAGAATTCCCTTCCTGCCGCCCACTTCAGAGCGTGGAGGGAAGACAGGCGTGGCACACCGTATAGCGGTCTGCTTACATGGTCTGCTGTGTTGGGACTAAAACTGTGTATTTTTCATGGCGGATACAGTGCGTTTAGTTGTGCGTGTTTGGAGTTCCAGTAATTTGGACGCGGACTTGTGAGCTGCATGCGAAAGTCACAAGCACCGGCGTCGACATCAGCTGAAAATTTATGTATTGGTAAAGTGAGTGATTATATATATTACTATGCCTATGTAGATTTGACGTAATTACTATTTTGTTCCGTGGCTTATCAGTACTCTAATTACATCACTAACGTATGTTATGCATTTAGCTTATGCTAATCTGCACGCTTTGTTTAGATGTTATGGTGGAAATTGGCAAGCGATGTCCACAGTTAAAACTGAGGCCAAGGAACTATTTCGAAGGTCAATACTGTGTATAGTTTTGGTGGAAACTAATAATACTAACAAGAGCAGGCATGACGCCTGCGCGAGAGCGGGTTTTCGACCTTGCTTTTCTCCTTCGTAACTGAGGTGGTGTTGAAAATCGGTTGACTTAATAGCTGATAGAACTTAAGTACGCTATATATTTGTGCATAATATGGAAACTGTAACTTTTACTATAGTGGTTGTGTTTTCCGCGCCATAAGAATGAGATGGCGGCTCGTTCCTTCGGTACTTTTTGTACGCATGCGTGTGTTGTTGCGTACTTTTTTTCAATCGTGATATTTAGCAGTAAATATGACTTCTGGAGTTGTTTTCGAGTATTTCTATCTTTTATTAAAGTGATGTAATTACTAGTATATGTGGAACACATCGAGTGTTTTACTCTGAGCCTGTGAATTTGTGTATTAACACATTCCCCTTGCTGTATTGGCTACACAAGTCACAAATAGGTAAGGTGCTTGTGGCCACAACACGTATCTCATGCCATGCTAATTAATACTTAACAACACAGCGCTGTGGTAATATCAGCTTGAAGTATTTTCACTTTAACGTTCCATATCTATCTAATACTGAAACTAGCACTGATTAGAAAGCATTTGATCAATTATATCCAGATGGACGTCACACTAGTGTTTGGAAAACTCAAAATCGTGTAAAGATTTCAATTCACGTGCACTCTCATTCTAGTGTAGCGCTATAAATCACAACTATGGCTGAGAGTGCATGACCGGTGTTTTAAAGATAATAATACATATATAACATCTAGAACTGCGTGAGATTAGAAATATTTAAGATAACATATCTAAAAATATTTCTTGAGCAATATATCTAACACAGACAATTGCACCATTAGGATGTACAAATAAGAGGAACAATAATGAACTTATTATGTCTTAGTCACGCAAGACATGTCTGGTTATGCCTAACGAATAGCCACATATGCTAACGCATACCAGCTTTAAGACTAATTAAACCACACTCTGCCAGCGTATATAACGACAGGTGGCACTAGATCTTCTTATATATGTGGCGATTCGTAAGTATAGAGCTCACAATAGTAGCATATAATTGAGCAAGATTCATCCGTACTAGATCACAAGTCCACATAGCATGCAGCGCGAGAACTACCACCCAATTAAATTCTAGACTTCTGTGTTTTGCTAATTTATGTGTGGTGTAACATAAAAAATGTTCAACTGAACATTTTGTATTTTGCACACTCTCAAACAGATTTACTAAATTACAAAATGACTGGTCAAAATGGCGTCGGAACAGATTAGTGAGAGGAAATGAAAAACACAACTTAAGAAGTTAAAGTAACTCTTTTATGCTATTGATTGACGAGTAGACACACTCTCTTTATTTATGGGAACTCTAAAGTAACATTACAGAGATACTTCTATATCTTGGAAAAATTTAAGAGTTCTTGAAGAACTCCATTTATAGACCTGAACTAGTACGAACATTCTCAAACTCACCTGTCATATGTCGTAGACACGTCAGCGATATATCACATGTGATGATACATATTACATGACAGAGATCAGATTCTGATGGTTCAACACGTGTCAAAAGTTTGTCGACAATTCGAGTAGTTGGTGGCTCTGAGACTTCCGCCATAAATATGTTATTTCATTTGTTTTTTCTACCACGACACCTTTGATCCAACCACAAATAAAGACCTGACCTTGCATTTAACAATGAGCTAAAGATTTCAGCTTTTTCAAGATTATTTTCTCTCTTAACTCTTACTGCTAGCAGTCATATACCGTTTCACATTTTTTACTTTCTCGATCTATGCGTGCTTTTGAGCGTAATATGAGTTTAAATACCTTGTATTATTTATAAGTAATAAATCGAAGTTTCACATCGACAATATTTGACATAGTTTGTGTGATACAAAAGTAATCTAACATTACTTTTTCAAAATTATATAACGTATACTTTAACAACTCAAAAATTAGGATTAAACACCCTTTAAATTACATACTCAACATATTCAGTAAACATGTTTAAAATAAAATTAGTTACATAGTATTCAATTGTTTAAATGCTTTATCAGCATCCC
Source organism: Mugilogobius chulae (assembly GCA_038363315.1). Classification (NCBI taxonomy): domain Eukaryota; kingdom Metazoa; phylum Chordata; class Actinopteri; order Gobiiformes; family Gobiidae; genus Mugilogobius; species Mugilogobius chulae. Next base: position 15,644,202 of record CM076398.1, on the reverse strand, counting down.
AATAACCAAATATGTGACTGTCACAACAATCTGAAACTTGCATGTGATCAAAATAAAATGTAAGAAATTATCTGATAAGATAAATCAAAACTCATTATGTTCTATGAGTTGATGTCACAAAATAACAAAAGCAACAAGCATTAGTCAATGTTTCTCACCGATTAATTGTTTACACCAATGTGGAGCGATGTCACGGCTCTGCTCCAAGCGCGATCAACCTGCAGCCTGCAATGGTCACACACGCGGCTATTAGCATGTAGCTGCTAGTTAGCATATAGCTGCTAGTTAGCACAACTTTTGTAACACAGATTAACTGGTTTCTCACCGATTATTATCTATCCCAAGCCCGAACGGCAACAAGGCTCCTCCTTGGATCCCGCTAGTGTGGCTGAAGGGTAATTTTCCTCAGGTAAACCGCGATGTTTTATTTGTTTTTTTTAAGCTGTTGTTCAGTTCGTCGTCTCCCTTGCTCGGCTTGCAGCAGAAGGAAGTGGAGAGACGTTGCGTAGGTTCCACAGGTTGAACGTGGCATTTGATTGGCTGCTGTGTTACTACGTGACTTTTTGCAGTCTTATTTTTGTTACAAAAATACATTTTGTAATAAAATAATTTACAAGGATAAACATTTAAATTTAAACTCGAATATATGTAAATACACATATAAATTTATTTGATCTAATTCACCAACAACTTTTTAGCTGGTTTTACACCTGGGTTACACCCTCCCCTCCTTACATAACATGAGTCCCTTCATGTACTTTCGTTAAGTTGCTTTCAAATACATCAACAACCACTTTGTTAAAGCCATCAAACAGTGTCTGAATGAGGGATATAACTGGATTTCCCAATGAAGGGTAGGTAAACTTTGCAGGTGGTCTTTTGTAACGTTCAGGCCTTTTTGTAATGCCCAACTCATTCATTTGCTCAATTTCTTCAGTTCTAATGTCTTTTCCCACAATTTCATTGTCCTTTTCTTCGGTTTGATTATCTCCTTCCTCAGTTTCATTGTCTTCCTCAGTTTCATTGTCTCCTTCCTCTCATTTCAGTTTCATTGTCTCTTTCCTCAGTCATTCTCTTTCCTCAATTTCATTGTCTCTTTCCATAGGTGAACTGCTGTGTTCAGGTGAGATGCTATATTCAGGAGAATTGTCATTACCAGTTGTGTCATTTTCAAGTAGGTTGTCAACTCCGGTGATGTGGTAGGTTGTCAATTTCGGCTAGAATGTCATTTTCAGGTAGGTTGTCATTATCAGTGAGAATGTCATTTTCAGGTAGGTTGTCATTATCAGTGAGAATGTCATTTTCAGGTATTTGTACATCGACAGGGAATCTTGTCTGAACAGTTATTTCCATAGGATTGATGCCATCACAGATATCATCCTCATCCTCTGAAGATGAAGATGTCTCTGCTACATGTTTAGATGCTTGACGTGTTCTGGGCCTGCGTCTTGGCTTTTGAGTGTCATTTTCCTCTTTGGTTCTGTGAGGAAACCGCAAGGCAACAGCAAGTCACGATGCAATGTACGTAGAGGACCATCTTGACCCTCGGGACACACAGTGTAGACAGGCAAGTCTCCGGCTCTTTTTTCCACAATGTAGACAGTCGGCTCCCACCGGTCTGCCAATTTGTGCTTGTTACGGAGGCGGAGATTCCGCACAAGAACCCTGTCACCATTTTCAAGGGTGTTTTCTCTTACATTAGCATCAAACCTATGCTTATTTTTGGCAGCGATTTTCTTGGAGTTTTCTATGGCTATCTGATAACTCTCCTTCAACTGAGCTTTCAAATTTTTTACATACTGTGAATGAGATGTAAGTGAGCTATCCCTGACTGGTAACTCAAAAGCAATGTCGATGGCAGTCTGGGTTGACGCCCAAACATAAGCTCATAGGGAGAATACCCCGTAACATCGCTTTTTGTACAGTTGTATGCGTGTGTGAGGGGCTTTACATAGTCGCGCCACTTGGTCTTCTCCTTAGCCTGAAGGGTCCCCAGCATGCTCAGCAGTGTACGGTTAAAACGTTCCACTGGGTTCCCCCTGGGTGGTATGGACTGGTACGCACTTTACGACAGCCGGCCAAAGCACAGAGCTCCTTTATAGTTTGCGACTCGAAGTCCCGTCCCTGGTCACTGTGGAGACGCTCCGGAAATCCATAGTGACAGAAGAACTGGTCCCACAAACATCTGGCAACTGTACTAGCCTTTTGATTTTTTGTAGGTATAGCAGTGGCGTATTTCGTAAAGTGGTCCGTTATGACCAAAATGTCTTTGGTGTTATGGCTATCTGGTTCCAGCGATAAAAAGTCCATACAGACTAAACTCCAGGGGTCTGCTGGTTTGGATGTTTACCAAGGGTGCGGCTTTGTCTGGCCGGCTCTTCCTTCTCACACATCGCTCACACTGTTTGATCTTTGCCTCAATGTCAGAAGCCATTCGAGGCCAGTAGAATCTTGACCTGACGAGTTCGGTGGTCCGCTCAATACCTAAGTGTCCCATTTCGTCATGGAGGCTCGTGAGCACTGAGGGCCGTAATGCAAGTGGCAAAACAAGTTGAGGGACCGGTCCATTGTCACCATGCCGTTGTCTGTACAGCAACCATCTTTTATTTCAAAACGACTCATCTCTCTGAACATTAGACGACCTTCAGGGGTCTCCAGACCAGATTTGGAATCAGCAGACTTCCCAGTTTCAATCAACTCTAAAATTTTATGAATGAGAGGGTCTGCCCTCTGGAGTCTGGCCAATTCACTTTTGTTGAACTTGGGTGTCGTAAAAAGACCGTCTTGGTACTCTTCCTCCTCAAATTCAGCAGGAATTGCGGCAGGATTCATGACAAGAGATTCTACAAGGCAGGAAGGGGCTTCATCCATCTGTGCTATCAAGTGATTCTGACAGGCTGCTGTAACAACTTCAGTGGAGCAGTAGTTATCGCTTTCTGAACTGAGATGGTGGGAAGTAAAGTCTTTAATTCTCTGACTTTCTTCTTGGGACTGACTGTCATTTATGAGTTCTCCGTGAGGCCTTCTGGACAAAGCGTCAGCGTCCTGATTCTGTTTACCTGCTCGGTAAGTGATATCGAATGTGAATGTAGACAACTCGGCCAACCAACGATAGCTAGCGGCATCTAGCTTAGCGGTGGTTAGAACGTACCTCAGCGGATTATTGTCGGTGACCACTGTGAAGGTGTTGCCATAAAGGTAGTCGTGGAACTTGTCAGTAATAGCCCACTTAAGGGCTAAAAATTCCAACTTATGCGCTGGGTACTTTGCTTCACTGCACGATAATCCTCTGCTAGCATAAGCTATGACTCGAGATTGTCCGTCCTGCATCTGGTAGAGTGCCGCGCCCAGTCCAATAGCACTAGCATCAGTGTGCAGGACGTATGGCAGGTTAGCATCTGCGTACGCTAGTACCGGGGCAGATGTGAGCTTGTCAATAATGGCCTCAAATGCTTGCTGGCAAGCTGGGGTCCATCTCTCTGCGAATGGTTCTTTTGGGTGATGGTAATTGTTGTCTGACTTGTGTTGCTTAAACTTTCTCTGTGTTGGCGGGTAACCTGCAGTGAGACAGTTCAAGGGCTTTACAATCTTAGCATAGTCCTGAACAAATCTTCGATAATATCCAGAGAAGCCAAGAAAGGATTTCAACTCTTTCAGGGTCCTTGGTATCGGCCAGGTCTAAAGGGCCTTAACTTTTTCTGGGTCAGTTTCTTATGCCGTTTCGTGACACAATGTGCCCTAAATATCGAACTGATGTTTGAAAAAATTGGCATTTATCAGGCGATAATTTAAGGCCATCTCTCTGAGTCGGTCCAAGACATGTAATAGACGTGTTTCATGCTCTTCTAGTGATGTAGAAAAGACGATTATGTCATCGAGGAAAACTAGAACTTCGCGCAGGTGTATGTCCCCATACACTTTTCCATCAATCGTTGGAAAGTGGATGGCGCGTTCGTTATTCCTTGGGGCATGCGATTCCATTCATAAAATCCCAAGGGACAAACAAAAGCCGTCTTGTGCTTGTCACCTTCTTCCATCTCTATTTGGTAAAAGCCGGATTTTAAATCCATCACCGTAAACCATTGGGCACCAGCTAGAGCGGAGAAGATTCCTCTAAATTAGGCAGGGCATACGCGTCTCTGATGGTTTGAAGGTTCAACTTTCTATAGTCCACGCACAGTCTCACATCGCCATTTCTCTTCCTAACAACTACAATGGGTGAGGAGAAGGGGACTCAGATTCGCGTATAATCCCAGCTTCTAGAAGGGTTTGGAGGTGTCGGCGTACGGCCTCGTAGTCCTGTGGGTGAATGGGGCGTGCCCTTTGCTTAAAAGGTGTGTCATCCTTTAGCTTGATGTGATGTTTAATCTTTGTAGCATGGCCAAAGTCTAATTCATGCCGGGCAAACACGTCAGTGTAGTTGTTCAACTTGTGTGTTATTCTTGTTTTCCATGTCTCTGGCACGGGGGAATCTCCAAAGTTAAAGTTCAATGTTGGACTTTCACTGCCCTTTTGCTGACTGGAAATACAAACTGGATCAATTGACTGTTCACAAGATTTTTTATTAAGGGTGTTTTGTTTACTGGTATCAGGCTGATGCAGGATTTCACGGACAACGGATAGCTGAGCGACAACACATTGGAACGGAAGCGTAATATCATGTTCTGTCTCATTACGGAGTATCACAGGTACTTTGTATGGACTATGGCTTGGTATTAGTAATGAGACAACGATCGATTAAGATCCCTCCAGGTAAGTTTGAATGGGACGGTTCCTTCAAGTAGTGCCCACCGCTCACTACCCACTGCTTTTGCGCTCACAAAGCCTTGCAAGACAACCCTGCCACCAGCTGGAATGACCTCTGCTGTACTGCCTCCTAAGTTTAACAGGACCAAGAATGCCACTTGAAAGTTGCTGATGACGGCACTGCAAAGCCTCTAATACCTGGACATAGCCACAGAGTGTGGTAGCTTTGACAACTTCATCACCCACAATACTCCTCGTAAAGTGGATCGAGAGTGTTTGTTCCTATTAAAACTGGAACATCACTACTGGAGCGAGTATCTGGTACCACCAAGGCTAATGTTTGCATCTCGGGTTCTGTGACTATGAACTCTTGGGAAATTTCACATTTATCTCCACATATCCAATGTATGGTACTGGCAATCCATTAGCTCCCTCCACCTGAAGGATGTCACTGACTGGAACGACTTTGTATCCTTGTAAGTGCTGATTGTAAAAGGACTGAGATATAGTTGTGACTTGAGAGCCAGTATCGATCAAACAATTGCATTCCATTCCACCAACGATAACATTCACTGTGCATTTTCGTCCAATAAGTCCTCTTGGAAGACACACTTGTTGTTTGCTTGCTTGCTCCATCAGCTGTGCTTTGAATCGACTTGTTGGGTTTCTTTTGGGACCTTTCTGTTTGTCGATCCTACTAGTCCCTTCATAGGAGCCGTTACTCGTTTAAAAGAACTGTCCTTAGGAGCATGTTCTTTTGTCCCAAGCATTTTGCCTTTCGCGCAGCTCTTTCTTTTCTCTTCAACCAATGCAGCATTTGGGGGGTTACTACAACTTGAAGCTAAATGTCCATCTTCCCCACATTTAAAACAATACCCTGGCCTGGCCTTGAATTTGCTTGCTGGGTTTGGGTGGATGGCTGCGTTTTAGGGCAGGATTTGGCTTTTGGGGGTTTTGTTGGTTTAGCCTTTGCTTTTTCTGTCTTGAACGTGGAAGGGCAGCAATCTGTGCTTGCATACTTGCTATTTGTTTCTGTAACTGTTCTAAAACTGAAGGAGTGCCCTCTTGGGGTTGCTGACTGAAAACATCCACATTGCTTGCGCACACAGAGTTAGCTTGAGCTTTTGCTTTGGTTAAACCTAGATGCTGCTTCATTCTTTCAGCCTTAGCAGCTTGCTTATCTTCTTCTGTGCGCAAGAGTAACAAAAACTCAGGGAAAGTTGGGGGGTTGCCTTGTCGCTGTTCCAACTGAAGAGTTGTGATTAAAGCATTATTCCAGCACCCCCTGCAGAATTGCTTGAGCAGTTGTTTATCTGAATCAGCGGGGCTCACAACTTTCTTTTTCACAATCTCAATTAGTGAGGTCTGCAATCTGTGGAGATAACTGGATGGCTTCTCTCCTGTGTTTTGATGAGTGTTGAGAAATTTAGCGAACAACTCATCCCCATCCACTACGGTTCCAAAAAGCTGAGTCTAGTAGGTTAAGATATGAGCTGGGTGTTGCCTGGGAGCCTAAAGGCTTTACAACTTGTGCAGCAGGAGGCAAGATACTGTCAACCATTTTCCTCATCAGCTGTGTCTGAGAGACAGTTGGATCTGTTAAGTAAAATTCAACTGTAGACCGCCACGTTTCATAATCAACTTCGTGGTTGGGACAAGGGACACGCCCCGAGAATGACCGCAGTTTGATTTGAGGTGAAAACTGTGATGCCATTTCTGTGCTTTTAACAATATGCTCAACCACTACACGTTGCACTTCAGGTGTACTGAGGTGTTCCGGAGGCAAGTTAAAGTTGTGCATTGTCTCTGCTGTACCAGATGGCGCTGTAAGAAGTTCTGTTGTGGTGGGGGAAGACTTGAATAGGTTAGCAAAGGAAAATGATGGAACTTGGCCTAGCGTTGGACTTAGCTCTGCTGCTACAGTTTGAGATGAAGGCAACGTGGGATCAGGCTGTGACAAGACAGAATCTGGTAACTTTTGAGCTGCTTCAGGATGCTCTGCTAAAGTTTCCTCCGCTAGAGTTTTCGTGATTCTGGTCAACTCTTCCCTCAAAATGTCCTCAAAGGACTGCCCACTCATCTTGGCAATACCTTTTAGTTGAGACAAAAACTCTTGTGTTTTTCCTGTTCCAACTTTAGTGGTGTAAACACTAGCTAAAGTCTGAATATGCCAAGTAACTGGGGGTTGAGTTGAACTATTCCTGTCTAATGGCAAATTTGGCTTAAGTGCCTCTACTGCTTCACCAGATTCAAACTCAAAGATGGTCTGTTTATATAGCTCAGATTCAGCATCAGTTATTGAGATTAAGCGACTAATTTTCCCATATTGCTTAAGGTAATCACAGAGTTCCTCGTCCTGGAGACTACCAGACAGACCACTCACAATAAGAGAGTTTGGTACCTTAACAGATTCTTTCTCAATAACATCCATTTCGGAAAAGGTGGGCTGGGGCAAATGTTTTAGCTGGAATTCACCTTAGTTGTGGCAATTAAATAGAGCTCTCCTGGCTGGCTCGCCAATTTTATGTAACCCGCTCGTGGGACGGGTGCAAGATTAGGTTCGAATAGAGCTCACAATATACTATAGATCATAGAATAGCCACAATAAAAGCCAGACACCACCATTAAGATTTGACTTTGTTTTAGTGAAATGTATGTTGTTCAGAAAGATTAGAACATTTGTTTTACAAAAAGTAAATTACAATAAAATAAAATGGCGCCTTAAAAAAAACCTTTAATAGTCTTTTAGCTAATTTTAGAGTGCACTCTTTAGATCAAATTTTGAGCTCAAGCTTGAATGGTACCAGTTCCAGACGACCGATGCAGTCCCACTGCAGCAGACAGTCCATCTGCAGTCAGCAGGTTCAAGGTTCTAAAGTTCAACAGGGCTGACTCGCCATCAACTGGGATCTTCTCCACGAATCTTGATCCAACCACAAAAAAAGACCTGACCTGCATTAACAAGACAGGTTCATCAAATCTTCTCATTTATGTCATGACTTTTTTTATCTGTTTCTCTTACAATTATTTCACTGTAAATATAATTCTTCCATCTATTTACATTGTGATACAAAAGTAATCTGAACATTACTTTCAAATTATAAACGTACTTTAACAACTCAAAAATTAGGATTAAACACCCTTTAAATTACATACTCAACATATTCAGTAAACATGTTTAAAATAAAATTAGTTACATAGTATTCAATTGTTTAAATGCTTTATCAGCATCCTAATAACCAAATATGTGACTGTCACAACAATCTGAAACTTGCATGTGATCAAAATAAAATGTAAGAAATTATCTGATAAGATAAATCAAAACTCATTATGTTCTATGAGTTGATGTCACAAAATAACAAAAGCAACAAGCATTAGTCAATGTTTCTCACCGATTAATTGTTTACACCAATGTGGAGCGATGTCACGGCTCTGCTCCAAGCGCGATCAACCTGCAGCCTGCAATGGTCACACACGCGGCTATTAGCATGTAGCTGCTAGTTAGCATATAGCTGCTAGTTAGCACAACTTTTGTAACACAGATTAACTGGTTTCTCACCGATTATTATCTATCCCAAGCCCGAACGGCAACAAGGCTCCTCCTTGGATCCCGCTGGTGTGGCTGAAGGGTAATTTTCCTCAGGTAAACCGCGATGTTTTATTTGTTTTTTTTTAAGCTGTTGTTCAGTTCGTCGTCTCCCTGTCTCCCTTGCTCGGCTTGCAGCAGAAGGAAGTGGGAGAGACGTTGCGTAGGTTCCACAGGTTGAACGTGGCATTTGATTGGCTGCTGTGTTACTACGTGACTTTTTGCAGTCTTATTTTTGTTACAAAAATACATTTTGTAATAAAATAATTTACAAGGATAAACATTTAAATTTAAACTCGAATATATGTAAATACACATATAAATTTATTTGATCTAATTCACCAACAACTTTTTAGCTGGTTTTACACCTGGGTTACAACAACAACAGATGTGCATAGTGGAGTTTGGTGAACAAACGAGACATTCTAAGACAAGTCAATGCAGAGAAATTTCCACCTGAATAGATACTTTTACATTTTCTGTGGCATCTGTGGGGCGAAATTCATTAAAGTTATGTAATTTCCAGGTTCCTGTACCACTGTTGGGTAAGGTTTGTATAGTGGCACTTAAAGTAACATTAAACAAATAAAATATACACAGTCAAATGCCTGTGGCTATGACATTGGTGCATTGTTATCCAGAATAATAGTAAATTAATTTTTTTTTTTATTATTATTTTTTTCTTACCATACTTTCTCATCTTAGCTCTAATTGCTAACGTTACTAATTAAACTGAAGCACATTCATCTGCTCATAACACAAAGGTCACATAGTCCCAGACTAATAATGTGATCTGATGTCTTTTTAATACAACGGCTTAGCTATTCATCAAACCTCCATTCTTCAAAGGATTGTTTGTAATCTCAACATCATTATTAATCTGGAATGAATTGGTTTGAAAGCATGATTTTATTGAACAGACAGAACAAATCTCCAACACGTTTTCTCATAATGAAATTGTAGCACAAGTTACAGGTTAGATATGTGGAGAGGCACAGAAAGGACTTACTCTGCCATTCGAGGTATAAAAGACACACATGACATTAGTTATTAGTTTCCCACATCAAGTATTGAGTTCTATCTATTGGCATCAAAACAGGGAGATCTATCTATGACCTCACAGATCTGGTAAATTCAGAACAGTGTTTTTGAGGCTCAAAAGGGAAGAAATAGTACATCTCACAAACAAAATTACAGCTATTTTCATTTGTATAAGTAAGGGCTCGACTGATCAGTCGATTGGCCGATTAAATTAGCTGATAAATTGATTGGCTGATTAAATTGGCCAATGAGACGATATTGCCATCACAAGTCATCAGCAATCTGCAAAAATGCTGCAGATTAGCACACATAATTTTCATTATTATAAGCAGAGCTGCGGCTGGACGTTTTATGCCATTTGTCCAGCAGAGTTGTTTGTCCTTAGTCAAACACTAACGTTTATGCACTTGCGCAGAAGCCTCTGGACATGTGCACATCAACTTTGACTCAAATGTGGCACTGGCTCTGATTAGAGAATGACACACCTTTCCCTCCACTCGATCCTCCGTTGCCACGACAACAACACTTTTTAATTGCAGGAAAGACAGCTATTTGATTGCAGAAAGATCCGTGGCAAATATTAATAAAAATTTAGATCAAACCTGAAGGTTAAATAGATGCAAAGTCATTATGAATCAAGGTGAATTCAGTTCATCAGCTTTCACTCATCAGTGATGGCAGATTTTCAGAGAAAAACAATGAAGCCTTTGACAAAAACAGGCTGGATATATCACAACTTTGAGCCTTTTAACTTACACAGTGCACCTTTAATCCAATATTCTACACGTGAAATTTTCTTAAGACATAACAATAAAACATGTCTAAATAAACACTAAAATCAACATTATCCAAAAACACAATCTGATTTTGGATCCCGTAAAACAAATCATTCGCTCCCTAATTAGTAATTGACTTGATCACTATAATCTTTGAGTTCTGCCTGGAGAGGAAGTGGATCTATCACAAAGTCTGACATACACAGGTGATGCTTGCAGTTCGTATTGTGAGTGACATTTCAGAACATTCTCCAATAAAAACATGGCTGGCCTTTTGTGGCCTTTTCAGGGTCTTTTCAGAAATACCCATGACTTTAGCTCGAGCGGTTCTGAAGGGACAAGGACGGCACAGCAATGAACCGACTATGAGTTCAATTTAGCAGCAAACATTCAGACTGCATTGTGTAAAAAGAGGACTATTTAAGTGAAGCTAGTCATTCAGAAAGAGACGGAACATTTATTAATAGAAAAAATAAGGCTGATGTCTAAGCTGGCTGTGCTGTTTGACCACTTGTATGTCTGTAAACCACTGCTCAGAGCGACATGACACAGAATCAGCCAATAGTTTTGCTTCCCTTTCACAGCAGTGTTTAAAAGCATACTGTTAAATTATTTTTGCACTCAGTGATTTTTTTGTATAGTGTACCTGGTCACTTGCTGCTGGTACAACACTAAAACCAACTCAATCTCTCTTTAGGTCTTTGATAAAAAGCGTAGCTCATTTCACCATTGCACTGTTTTTTTTTTAAATATTGGAATAGTCTGCCTCTGACAATAAGACAATGTCCACACTCAAACTGCAGCTTAAACTGGCTGAAGGAAAACCAAGTCTGTGAGCAGATTTAGCTTTCTTATTATTGAATTGTTGTATTCTCTTGTTTCCTGCCAGGGACAACAGATGGAAATTGGCATTTTTGGAGACAAATATTGTATAAGCAATAAAAAAACCAAATCTCTAACATAAATATCTTTTTGAATCAACCCACTAAATACACTCAAAGAAAAAGAAACGCAACAGTTTAATTTTCGAATATTCCTTCGAAAACAAGTACATTTGTAAAAATGGGTTAGCATCATGATTTCAGTCCATAGTAAGCTGAAGACAGGTGAACAGATTTCTTGGTCTGGCTTGACTGATTGTGAGAACATTAAAGAGTGCATTACAGGGTCGTTTATTCACACAAATTCATGTTTGAAACTCAGAAGTGACTTTTACCGCTGGTTAACTGTGCTCAAGTCTTCTCTATAAAAGGCCATCATAATGAAGCCAAAAACACACTTCTTCACGCTGCCACGATTGTCTCAACCAGAGAGGGATGGAGCTATTGGCTGCTCCAAGCTGGATGGTGTTGTCTTGCTGTCACCAGGGTGTTTGGAGTCACCGCTCTACCATTAGTCGTCTTGAGCGATACCAAGCAACTGGTTCCTCTAACAACCGACCAAGTACTGGTGGCCCCCGTGTAACGACCGCTGCACAAGACTGAGCCAACCGCCCCGCACATCTCCGTAACAGGTTCCGACCCGACACCAGGTTTGCAGCCGAGAACATTGGGCCATACCTGCTTGTCAAAGCCTGCGTACACTGGGTGAGTGGATGCTAGATTGTAAAGCGTTATATAAATAGACCATTTACAACAGGCCAGTGTCGGCCAGAAACATCCGTAAAGCGCTGACGGTATTCGACCATATCGGTCATATGTTGGATCCGTGCTTACACCCCAACATCGCCGAGCTCGGGTCGAATGGTGCACTGCACATCGTTGTTGGAGTTTGCAGAGGTGGTCCCAATGGTCTCCATTGAAAATGTCTGGGATCTGCTCAGTGTGCGCGTCCACCGACATGAACATCCTCTCGAAACTCAGCAGCAGCTGAGGGCGGCACTGGTGGAAGAATGGGTGGCAATTCCACAGGATCAACTCAGTCAGACACTACTGCCGTTCCATGAGGCGACGAATAACCGCTGTCCAGAAGCCAACGGGGGTCACGTGAACTATTGACAGTCTGATGAAATTCCTGTCACTTTTGGTTTGAGGGTTGTTCTATTGTTTGGTTGTGTTATTGGACTCGAAAATGTGTAAACGCTGCAAGAGTTGGCTTGAGGATTAGGAGCTCGATCTCACAAGAAAGCGCACATTTACCACGACATTACACAATATGTAAATGAGGTATGATTAGCACGATTTTACGGCTGTCGTGCGTAATTATAGTACGTGTCACAGTCCCCGTTCATTTCAATGGTGGTTGTTAAGACGAGTTCTTATTTATGAATATTAATGAAATCCTGATTCTAATCTTAACCTGCCCCAAGCCCCAGACCTAATCTTACAAATTTTAGTAACTTTATGCCTAAACTTACCCGTTTCACTTGAAGAAAACGTCCCCACGTGGCTCCAACCAAAACTCGTCCTATTTTGACGCTGTGAAATCCCATGTCATTTTTACGCTTTTTCATATCGTGCTAAATGCACGGCGTAACATAAGTACTAAAAATATCTGTGAATTCGTGCTCAAAATATGCTGTTTTTGTGTCGCGGTAAAAGTATGCCATCTAGTGAGACTGTGTTGGGATAAGAAATGGATGTGGGATTCATATGAAACAGGCAGATCTCAAAAATAAAATTTTTCTGCCCCCCAAAACTTGAGTGTTGCATGTTTTTTTATTGCTTTGAGTGTACATATAATAAAAATGCTAATATAAACATTAACATGACCCACAGTTCAGCTTGAAACAGGAGTAATGTTACTTAATCTGTTCTCTCTTTAAAGAACTGATTGACTCAAGTAGCTCTTCAAACATGTGGAGCAATTATGTATAAATTACTATCACATACACTGTGTTCTAGTGCCGAGCTCTATGTCCACAAGACCGGTGTTTATACGCGTGATTTAGCATGCATATTTAGCCTTCTCCGACCATGATCTGCTCATTAGAATTCACACAGTCTCTGGGGATGAAGCACTCAGAAATGCGACATCTATACAAAATGTGGATCTCCGTGTGAATACTAAAGATTTCATATTAAATAATAGAAAAGTACTGTTCTTCATCAAGTGTCCAAGCTCGTGGTAAGTGTGTCCCGGCGCAAACAATGGGACGTCTCGAACAGGTTGTATCTCTGCATCGGAACGAAGTCATTACGCTGTCTGTTTACATGTAGATAAGGATTAAATGGCAGGACAAGAAAGGCAGCTTCATGAGTGAGAAAGCAATAGGATCTTTGGAAATTGCATTCTTTGCAATTTGATCATTGCATTTATTGAAACTGGTCCACTGATGTATACCCAGTAGTGCTGGGAATCTTGGATCTTTGTCCCATACGATGTGCATTCCGATACACTTGCAGCGATACGATACATGTCTTGCAGCTAACGATACGATTCGGTTCGATATGCCCCCTGATCACGATGCATCTCAATTCACTCAACATTGTTTTTTATTCAAATGCTTAAAAATATTTAGTCTGTTTAAGCATTCATGGGCCTCTATTACCCTAGATACGTTCAAGCCATGTAAAGGTATCTCTCAGTCACTTGAAAATTAAATTACTAACTTTCTAAAACGTATTATAAATAATAATATATTATTATTTTTGGTTCGAATTGTATCATATTTTTCACAGTTCTATGTGCTATCGGACTTTATAACCATAATCAGATGTAGCCTATGTGTGAGACCCAGCGCTCACATTAGAGAGATCTGCTGTGGAGGCGGGGCAAATCAGAGGCTAAAATGTTATGATAAATATGTGGGGGAAAGCTAAATAATAAGTACATTCTGGAGTGCTTTATTTTGGTTTACTATCAAACTGCCAAATACAGCTTATGAAAAAGCCTATGCCAAGCGCTCAGAGAAAACACAGCGAGGACGAGAACAGCACGCGGGGTATTTAAGAATAAGCCGATCTCACAAGAAGGCGTACATTTACCACAACATTACACAATATGTAAATTAGATATGATTAGCACGAGTTCAGCTGTTTTGTGTAGTTATAGTACGCATCACAGTGTTCTTATTTATGAATATTAATGCAATCCTGATTCTAATCTTAACCTGCCTCATATCCCAGACCTAAACTTACACATTTTAGTAACTTTATGCCTAAACTTACCGGTTTCACCTGAAGAAAACGTCCCCACGTGGCTCCAACCAAAACTTGTCCTATTTTGACGCTGTGAAATCTCGTGTCATTTTATGCTTTTTTATATCGTGCTAAATGCACGGCGTGGTAAAAGTACGCCATCTAGTGAGACTGTGTTGGAATAAGCTATAATCAGTAATTTACATTTGAATTAGCTCATGTCTGTTTACTTATGTTTATGGGTGACCTCATCATGTGATCTCTTACTATAAATTATGATTGCTACACACCTGCTGGACTCAGACCTCTCAGATCTGCCTATAATCAGGCACTAAAGTCACTTGATAAAAAGCCTTGCATTACCATCATTGCAATATCCTTAGTAAATACAAAATGCTCAGTTTTGACAATTTAATTGTTTATTCAAACCTAAGAATTCTTTTCAAGATTGTGGATAACACTGTTCCAAGGCCCTTGGAAAAATTTATCAAACTCTGTTCAGAACAAACAACTCGATCCACTCGGTCCACTTCAAACAGAAACTGCAATTCCGAAAAGATCATCTGCTTTTGCACAGACGGCTTTTTCATTTCAAACTGTCAAACAGTGGAAGCAGCTTCCAGACAGTCTGAAACAGTCTGTAGATATAAATATTTTCAAATGAAAAAAAAAAAAACCCCAACAACAACAACAATAAAAAACACATTCTTGACAATCAAACACGTCAACATGAATTAAACCAAATGAAATTTAGTTTTTTAACTGTAGAATGAACAACAATTTTTTTTTAGAAATTATTTGTGATGAGTATTGTTGTTTTAATGAAATCATCTATTCACTGCTTATTATTTATGAACAAATGTATGTCAATTGTATTGTGTGCTCACTTGCCTAGAGACTGCAGATGGAAAGAAGCAATAGCTAAATCTGGTGCACTTCTATGAATTTGTACATGGTCCCTGACAAATAAAGACTAAACTAAAGTAAATGGTGAATGTTACATGGTCATGCTATTATTTTGAACCATGCTTTACTGCAGTTAAATGCAGACAAGTGGGCGGGGATAGATGGAAGGTGAGGACAAAGGTTTGTTTATTTCTTCTGTGATTCTCTCTGCTGCAAAAAGATGGAGCCAAAACCTAACCATATTTTTTAAACTTGTGATTATTTAGTTTCTTTGTGACCTACAACTCGGCCTTGATATAAATCTTAATGTAAATGATAATTGCCAAAGAAGAAAAAGTGTGGTTGGTGGTTGGTCCTTGATACGTTGGAAGGTCACGCAAAGGGTTCTCTGATGGGCTGAAGGAGAGCTCATCCATCATCAGCCTAAGACACACAGATCTATTTCTGCTAATGGGCCATTCTTCTCTACAGCTGGAGAGGTAGGGCATAGTAACATGTATTTTAAAAATCAAATTGAAATAAGTAAAACAAACTGAAATAACTGGGTGTTTTTTATACTCAGGGAAATGAAAATGGCAGCTCTTGTAGATGTACGTGTTTCTGCTGCGTTTGATTCTGTTTGAGCAGAAAAACTGAGTATTTTATTTTTGCAAGAAGACAAGGAGGTGTGTGTGAGACTTGTTCTAAGGAACAGTCGACAACACATCTTTATGACTCATTGCTGTGATTGGTTAAGCACAAAAAGGTAGGCCGCACACCCAGTCAGCTCGATGTGTTTCATTAAACGTTCCACCTTTTCTCAAATGCTTTCAGATGAATAACCCATTCATACTCATCGTTCCAGCAGGTACTCAATAGTAGTCCAAAAATATATAAAAATCAGGAAATGTCTTCAAAATTGTCTTTGTGGAAAATATTCAATGGTTTGGGTAACCTTGGCTTACAGCCTTAGATTTGCTTTTTACCAAGCTGAGCCTGACAGCAAGCTGGTTAGACAAGAACCAATCAAGGTAGACCTCAGTCCCAATACAAAAGTATTACAGTAGTAATCAGAATGTACTAAGTGTAGTTCAACTATCCTTTTACCACTCTGTATTTGCATCCCTGAGCCCAGGTAGTATATCAACCAATACAGTACAGAGTCAGGCTTAAAAAGGTTATTGGCTGGAGGAGGAGAAGTGAGGAAGTTGTGCTAATGGGTATATAGCAAAGCTACTCTCTCAACGTGATCAATTTAACAAACATAGAGTATCAGAATGACGCAAAATCTGTGTCTGGTCTGACGGAAAAAGGGAAGAGCGGGAGAAGAGAATAGCCAATCTGCCTGGTGGTGACGTCTCTAAAGGGAACGCCTCAGGATGGTGAGTATAATAGTCACTGATGACATGAGCCTGTTATCCACGTTGACCTTAGCAATGGCCTCACTGTAGCTATTGTACTGAAAGCTAAATCAATAACCTAAAGACTATATTTTTGTTAGCAGATAAGTGGCAGGTTGGTTCAAGTTATCCTCAGATTGCCCACAAAATGTATCTGCCATTTTATCATCTTTTATTACCTGATAGTTATCATGAAATTTCTTGATACAGCTGGGAAAAAAATAAAGTAGAGATTGGTAGTACTGAGCTTCCGTATTTCAGACCTTACTGTGGTAAAAAAAAAGGTAAATCAAACCTATTTACCTAGTCTCATTGCCGTCTACCCCAGGCACATCTCACCTTTGACAAATGAACTGATTGCTTGACAAAATACTGAAATTTGAATTAAAATTGGTTTAAAATAAACTTAGCATTTATTTTTAAACCATGTTTTTGAACGTCTTGTATGTTCTTTTCGCAAAACATGCTATTGACCTCGGCACCTCATACACATTGTTACAATTACGGACGTCATCTGAATTTAAATTTTACTATGGAGCTCAACAGTGACCGCCCACTTCTGTGCCTGTCACGATCTTCCACTGTTGTATGGAGGATGGAGTGCCACAATTCAATATATATTAAATGACAGATTCATTTCGAGATCCACCATCATGAAATGTAAAATGAAATAGTGAAATAAATAAATATACTGTATATTTTTAATGTTTCTTTAAAATGTTTATTGACACATTTATTTATCTGTTTAAAGATGTATTTACACATATATTGACACATTTATTCATTTAATAAATTATTTATAGAATTATTGCCACATTTAATTATTTAATTATTTTTTAAGCATTTAATACTTTATTTAATAATTTATTTGTGCAATACATTATTTAATTAATTAATTAATTAAATAATTAATTGTTCAATTAAATATTTAATTGAACAATTAATTGTACATTTAGTAATTTATTTCTTTATTTATTTCAAAACATTTTTATTTATTGGCATATTTAATTAATTATTTAATAGTGTATTTATATGTTAAATTGTGGCACTCTGAATCCTCCATACTGTTGAGCTCTATATAGTACACTCATCAGGAGTCATGCCGTTCTGTAGTGGTGTCAGAATGTCCAGCAGGTCAAAAACTAGTGCACTTACTTAATTTAGCACAATGTGCATCTGGAAATGTAATGAGCAAAGTCACACAAGACAATTGTATACTCTGTGCAGTGCTGTTGTGGGGCAGCGCGTACCGGGCTGCATGTCTCGCTGCTGCTCTCACAGCGCCCTGGTTCGTTGTCCAACTCTCGGTGCTGGAGTCCTCCGTGCAGCAGCTGTAAGGTTCTCAGATGTCACCAGCTGGAGTCCTCGGTGCAGCTGGTACTGGGTCTGTTGGAGTCTAACTGGTATGCCTTTGCCTTGTTTAACATTATTACTTTTGATGTTTAGCTTAATAATTTAGAATCTTACGACGGCGCTGACTTTCCATTGCAACTTCTGTTTACAACTCCAACTTGCAACAACCTTTTTAGCTATTGTCATAACACTATTGTCTGTGTCTGCCTCGGCCTCATGCTGCCTCCTGTGGCCTGGTGACCAGGTCCTTGGTCAGGAAGTGGATGTACAATGAACCATTAAAATCTATGAACTCGTGGATTGATAAAGAACTTGAAAAATTACCTGAAACTTTATAAAATGTAAACATTCAATGGGAAGTCAACTTAAATAATTTTTGCTAAACAAAATAAAAGAACGTGTGTGAACTCAACTGGAACATGCCTCTCAATGTCAAAGGAATCCCTAGTGGCTTGTATTTATTTATTTTTTTTTGCGGCTAAGGTAAATGTTTTTAATTGATTTTTTTTCTGCACATACCAGTACATGATTTAAATTTGACCAACTTTTTTTTTTTTTCAGTAAAGATCTTCGAGTTACCAAATTTTACTTTTGACTATATTATTACGTCTATTGTTAATTCATTTTTGAGATGATACTACTGACAATTTTTTCACAAGGTCTTCACTCAAATTGAGAGCTCAGTGTTTTCTAATTTTCATGTAATTAAAAATAATAAATAAAACCGAAAATTGCAAAATCAATTCATTATTTTCCATAGTTCAACATTACAGCGTAGTATTTTTAGTTTCATTTTTTGTTGGTTGACCGATTTTGACGCCACAGGATACCACTTTTTCCATCCCTGTTGGAAAATGAGCTGAGAATTAGCTGCTGGTGCATATTTTAAAACAGATTGCTCTCTGAATCGTTGCTTTTCAGTTGAGAGAACTGATGTTTGTCATGGCCATTTCACTAGAGGTACTCACGTCGACAAGAAAAACGTATTTTATTTCATTCAGGTGTGATTGAAAAAGTTTCTATTCAGCTAGTTTTGCTTATGATCAGAAAAGCTGTCTTATCTGTCATCACTGTAATGTTTCATCGTCACTCACCATTTGGAGAAGGATGAATCTAATGACTCTTCTTTGTTTAGTTTCCTTGATTATGAAGTCAGTTTTTCACATTATCAGTCTGAATAGACTGAAAATCTTCGAATTGAAACTGAAACTGATTGGTCATAGCGGCCAAACAGTCTCACAAGAAAGCGTATACTATGACACAAAAACAGCGTATGATGAGCACAATTTCAAGCCTTTTTTGCACATGTATGTTGCACCGTATAGCCTATATTTTGCACATTATGAAAAAGCAAAAAATGGCACAAATTCCACATCTTACAACCTAAGCTTTCTTGTGAGATCGGGTCGAAGCGTTACAATGTGGAAGTTGCTGACAAGTCACGTATTTTGTTAAAGCAGAACTAAGTAACATTTACATTTGGAGCACCACCATACATTTGGCAGTGTGTCAGATCCCTCAGTTGTCTCCCCGCAGAAACTACGGCAACTACAGTTTACGCCCACCGCCCTCTTCTTGACCCGAATTACACTCCAGAGAAACCCTGACCTCTTTGTTATTATTATTTTTCATTTAGCAGTAAATGTGCTTTTATGTGTTTTGCTGCCTTATTTCAATGCTGAAGTTATGCACAAAGGAGATTCAGTTGGCTAGCTTAATTACTGTACGCAAGAGAACTGTAGTGGAAGCATGAAGGCTGAAGTTGTTTAGTTCTGCTATAAATCAAAAAGAAACATTGTTTGTACATACTGTATGTTCCGTTCAAAAACGCACAAATGCTGCACATTTCATTTAATAGGCTAAAGTACTGTATATCTGCTATTGCCTGGAAAATCCAAACGATACATAAGAAATATATCATCTGGCAATTGCATTTCTCTTTCGAGTTTCAGTGGGCGTGATTGACAGATTAAATAGCCAATTAGGGACATGTCTCTCATAAGAAAACCAATGAGATAATTTGATTGCCTGGTTTGTTATGGAGTTGATAAGAGGCAGCAGGGGGAGTGCTGACCAGACCCACTCTTCACAAAGTGGTGAATCGTGGGTTCTGGATTCCAGGTAGAATTTGCCGATGCCACTATGTTTGTTTTGTTTAAGATTTCCAAAATTTTGTGAAAATCACAAATCTCGTGATAATACAGCCAGAAGAGTTACATTATATATGACTTATGAACATGAAGGAATAACTCTCTTTGCTCAGATATGTAGTCAGGTTAGTCCAGGTAAGTCCACTTTTAAACAAATTCTGGATCCAGGGGTCGCAGACAACTATAGCCTGTCTCAGTGACTTTGGGCCTTAGGTGGGGGAACACCCTGGACAGTGGACAACTCAACGGAGGGTTAACACAGAGACAATCATTCACTCCTATTCATTGTTTTTGAAGATGGGAGAAAGAGAACCCACAGTAACAAAGGAAAAACATGCAACCTCTACTCTGAGAAGAAATCAACCTCATGAGATGTTGATTTGGCCTGACCCCGGATTTGAACCCGCTATTTATTTATTTACTGGGAAACCAGTGGTCTAGCCACTCTGCTATCATGCACCAAACATAGTGAAAAGAATAAAACCTACTTTTCAAGGTGAACCTGAGACCTTCAACAACAGTGAGAGTCGACAGCTGCCAGAACAATCTAAACATTAATTGATTCTCTCCATGCAAGAATCAAGCTTTCATGAGCTTGTATTGTTGCACTCTGAACAACTCGTCTGTAATTTCAAAAGCCAAGTTTTGGACGTCTTCTCTTATATATGTCAACATTCTCAACACACAAAGAGCTTTTGTATTCATGTCAAAGCCGACAGACAGGCAGTAATATCCTTCATAACAACAGACATTTAGTCAATAATAATACAATTTAATAAGGCCAGTGATTAAGTGTCCTGGTGTAAGGCCTTTGGGAAGCATATTAATGTTCTTTCTAATAAATGCATCATCCTCTTGACACTGGCACAGGTATTATGCATGCAGCAGTCCTTTCCCACGTCCCTGAACACGATACAGATCTATAATCCCTCACTATAGGCAGAGCTGTTAAACCAGATGTTGTTAGCGAGATTCCAAAGAACAAGTCATAATCTAGTCTCCATTCCAAACAACAGCACAGATTTACATAATATAAGCGCTCTCTCATACGGATAACAACTGGATGATGAAGATGTCGAAGGATCGTTAATCACTTGCTGTAATTAGATTAACTTGGAAGTCATATTGCTTGAATAAAAGACTGCAGCGCTTTTAAAGGTTTAGTGCAGTTTGAGACTTACTTTCAGACATTTTCCAAATTCCGAAACAGCAAAAAGTTATCTTATTAACATTCGCTTTCACAGATTTGCATTATGTGCCAGATGTCTTATACCGGAAACGGAGATAATGATGTATTTTTAAAAAGAAGTTGTAAAAAGAGCCGAACAGCAGATGGATTCAGTCTTTGCTTTTAACGACATGAAGACGCAACAACAAGCTTTCCGAGACCACAAGCTTTCGTAATTATGAATAATGAATGCACTCAAAAGAGGTTATGAGCGGAGGATAGTGGATCTATTATGGAACAAATACTAGAAATGTTGCGAGAATTGCATACTGATCTTCTCCAAACAGCAACGGAACGAAAAGAAGCAGAGCATACAGTATGTATTCAGATTTGTCATTTATGTCAGTGTTGTGATTTCACATGTCCACAAATAGCACACAGCAAATCTTCTCTTTTGCTTTTTTGTTGCATAGTTCTACATTTCGTCACACATTCGTAAAGTTTTCTTCAAATAGTTTTGAAGGTTATTGCATTCTTGTGTGCACGCTGCAGTATTTGTGCACACTTCTTTCTTAACGTCTTGATCATTGATTTGTTTTGGATTTGGCCAAAGCGTGAAATTGGTCATCTCCAAGTGCCCAGTTTACTCCAAATTATCCGACTGAAACCAAAAAAGTTTCCAAATTTTGTGTTTTGTTGGTGCAGGAGTGAACCACAGGACACAGCCGAGCGCTTGGAGGCGGTCTACATTTAATCTGGATTACAATAAAAGTGAACAGAGTCAACATGTCCTGTTAACAGTTGGCCCAAACTACAACGAAGAGACAATGACATTGTCAGTATTTTTCCAGACTTCTTCACATCAATAAATAAAAACATGGGATCAACTCAAAGGCTTAATATGGACTTAAATACAAGAATAGCTTGTTCAGTGACCAAAATAAAGGTGAAATGATTAAAATGCACTTAAAACACAAGATTACATTTGATAACCAATCTCTTCCATCACGTGATATTGCAAAAGGGAAGCGGAAGTTACGACACACGAAGAAGAACCGTGACAGCTTAGTGACTGGATGCCATGTATGAGGAATAAACAGCAACAGAGACAATAGGTGGGTTTCACGTGACATCACAGCATTCTACAACTCAATCTATTCTGTGTAATTATAACACTATATATAATGAACCGGTTACACATTGTTTTTGAAACTATTTGGGAACAACAATAGGCCTGTCAATAACAATTTATGATCAATATAAAAGGGCCCCATATGTCAATCCAGATACAAAATTGCCAGTATAAACTGGTGCCAAATTTAGAATTGTGAAAATCCACAAATCACACCTTCCACAAACCCACTTCAAAATGTGCATTTTTTTTTACACTTTTAGTTGTGTCAGGTTTTTCAAAAACAAAAAAAAAAAAAACAGGCATATAATTTTGAATTTTGGTGCATGTTTTTGAATTTGCCTTTGTGTGTTTTTTAATTTTGATGCTTGTCTTTGAATTTACTTTTTGTGCTTTTGAATTTGTGTTATTGAATTCATGTTTTTGAATTTTATTTTGTTTTGATGAGTGCTTTTAGATTTGCATTTGTGTTCTTACTTACTTTCTTGAATTTTTATTTGTGTGGTTGAATTTGAGTTTATGATTTTAAATATTGACTTGTTTCTGAATTTGTTATTGTTTTTGAATTTCCGTGCGTGATTTAAATTTGCGTTTGGGATTTTGAATTTTGGTGCATGTTTTTGAACTTGCATTACTGTTTTTGAAATTTGGTGCAGGTTTTTGAATTGGCATTTGTGTATTTGAATTTGTGCTTGCTTTTTTGAACTGGTGTTTTGTGTTTTTAAATGTGTTTTTACAACAAAAAAAACTGTCAGAAATGTGGATAGTCTTGTCACAATACTAAAATTTCAAACTCAATTTCAAGACTAAGATATATACCTGATTCTTGATACTAATTTTGATATTTTACAAATGCAGTTTTTAAACATTAGACAATAAACTTTTAGCACAAAACAACAAACATTCTAGTTACAGAAGCTCAAAAAACATAGTGAGTGGTGTTCAAGTGCACAACCACATGAAGGCAGGACTGATCATAGTATTTAGTGTACTGTAATGGCATGAGTCACTTCTTACCTTTGAAAAAAAAAGAAAAAAAAGAAAAGACTTAAAGATCCCAGTGTGAAAGCCTTGGTCCACTTTCAAATGTCATTCTTTAGTCACTCTGTAAATGGGCTCCTCACACGTGATGCAGAACTAACTTGTACAATATTCACGAGCGCCCAGCAGTGCCCAACGCCACCGCAGATCCGTCTATATTATAAAGAACAGTGGGTGGCTTCTAACAACTTAATAATAGCTTTGTTATTGTACTCATTTTCACACTTTGTCATAGCAACGGTAAAGCCAAGTAATTAGATGGAGACTGGATGTATTGTTAATTAATGGGGTCAATGAGGGAGGTTTATAAGGTTAATGGTTATTTACTTGACTCTGGTGTAGTTCATTCTAATACCATTGTATTATAGACTGTGGAAAATGTGCTTCCAAGTCTTAAAGTGAAACTAAGCAAAAATATTTTTAGTTGTTAAATTGTGTATATGGTAAATTGCACTGTCAATGTGTCTTTTTTTTTTTTTTTTGACAGTTTTAAGTGCATTCTACAGGCCAGTGTTATTTCAAGCAGCTTGGGGGCAGCTAAAATGAATACTTTTTACGCATGAGAACATCTTTTAGGAGACACATCACAACATCAGACGTACCGCCGAGGCTGAACGAGCTTATTACAACTGTCTTATCAGAGATTATCAGAGAAAAATCATACGCTATTGTTTACATGCAGTTTAATTTTGCAAAGCATAAGTTTATTGGATCTAGTCGCGCCAGAAGTCACCACTTTTAAAATGGTGAAATCATTTTTGAAATATTTCATGGGAAAAGTACAATGTTAAAAACAGGAAAAACTGGCTCTTGCCCAAACGTGGATTCTAGAATGTGAAACCCATCAACAGACAACTGTGGTTTTGATGTGGGATGTCCTTTAAAGTACTAATAGTATCAATGACAATTTGGAGCCCACTGCATGGATCGATTTGTTGCTGAATTTGCTTGTTAATTGCTAGCATGGAGTAGGCCTAATTGGCTGATACACGATGGATGCTACAAGAAGATTAGCATACTGAAGCACTTAGCAATTAGCATGACTCAATTCAAAAAGACTGAGCATTGCTATAACACAACTAAAGCTCAGAAAAGTGGATTTACATAGACTAATAGGGGAAGTGGGGGAGATGTGCCAGTTTTTACTTAACATGACTTTAGAGCAAGACCAGTAGTTCTTCAAACTACAACATGAACACATATTTTAGGATGCTGTGCATCCCTGGAAACAGAGATGCACGACATGCATTTTTATCTGAACTATAGTATTTAAGAAATACAGCTATATAAATGGTGCCATTATAGATTGCACTAGGGTAAATTGTGCCTTTTATTATAAAAAATATATTTTAATCTAAAAAACGTATATTAAGTTATTTTATTATCAGTTAACATTAAAGAATAAACTAGGCCAAGCTCAACGTGAGCAGATAAGCTCAAAATTAAATGCCAAACTTGATTGATTGGCAAATCCAGTTCTCTTACATCCTGATCTTATTTCTTAGTTTTTACATCTGTGTTTGGTGTAAAATAAAGAATTAGACAGTTTAGTGATAAAATGACACAATAAAATAATATATTTTCAGTTACTCATTGGGATGCCAGTGGTACAACTTAATCCAGGTTCTTGGCACAAATCACCCCAAACCCATCATTTTGGAAAAAATGCATGATTTCTCAGTTTTGAGCTAACATAATGCTAACTATATCGATTCTAAATGTACCAAAGCACTAAAACATGTGTGATATATTACACATACAGACTTGCCTATAACTGTTCAGATACAAAAAAAACAACCCGATCATAAAAAAATTTACTTTGAAGGGCAAAAAAAAAATAAATAAATAAATAATGAATATATATATATATATATATTATATATTATATTATATATTATATATATATATATATATATATATATATTATGGCACAACTTTCCCCTACTGGAGGCTGTATAGCCTACTCTTAAATGTTTTATTCACTGTTTTAAAGTTGTATTAGCAGGTGCACACGTGTTGATTCAGTCTTACGTCAGTCAGTCACTCACTTACGGAGCACCGACGTCTCTCTCCTCTCCTCGCGCTCTCTCACTTTCCAGTCTCATCTCCTCGCGCTCTCACTCTGTCCTCTGACTGGCTGCTGCCTCCTCGCGCCCGTGTTTCTCCTCGCGCCCGCCTTTTCTCTTCTCTCCTCACGCGCTCTCTCTTGTCTCCTCTCCACGCTGTACTCACCGCTGCCCGGTGAAGACTTGTCACTCCACGTACAACACTTTCCTCCGTGTTTTTTTTTCTTTCGGAACAGGACGGTACGACGGAAATTCACCGGCACTGGCACTTTTTCCTCGCACAGGTGGGTGCTTGTTTACGGTTCAAACTTGAGAGACTAGCATTAGCACGTGGTTAAATGCCCGAGCGACGGTGGTAATGCGTGAACTTTCATGTGTATGTTCAAACGTGGGAGTTTCTGCGTTCACTTCAAATACTTTTTTTATCGACTTCTACATCTTGTGGGACTGTATTTGATGTTTCTTTATGGTTGTGATTTCCCAGAGGCGTTTTTAAACACGACAAGACTTTAAATATAGCTACCTTTTACTGTCACATTACTAAATATACAATTCTTTAGACTCGATAGACCTGCCGATTTTGATAACTCATTAAAGCTTAGTGTAACAATTAATATTGGCTATTTTCAACACTTAGCCTATTGATTTTTTTTTTTTTACAAAGGTAAAGCTTCAAATCTTTCAAAAACCGCAAAACTGTTCAAAAAAGAAAAGATCTTAATATTTTTGTTATATAGGCTACTAATGATGACACTGTAATATTTTAGCCAAAAGACAAACTTAAATGCAGTATATAAGTTTTATTGACATTTTGATTATATTGATGTTCTTTAAAAAATAAATGCTGTGAAAGCTTGTTTTGCCTCAGATCTTCCTGCTGGTGGAAAACTGCACAGAATGGCACTAAATTTGTCGAAGAATGTTATAGCTGTGATCAAGGGGTGAGATATTAAAATGAAATGATTTTATAGTGCTTGGCAATATCTTGTCGTATAATATTTATTAGGATGAACTGCAATTTAGAACATTATTATGTAATAGCAATACAGCGGATTTTCTTCAGTTTTGAGTCAGATTGTGAATAACTGCTGCTATACATGTCTTATTCTAAACCCAGACTAGAGCAACGTTAGTGTCACTAATCGAGGAGACTGTGGTTCACAGAAAAAAAAAAAACAATACAATAGCTACATATTAATATTCTGCTTCAACGTTAAAAACCATAATTCGACATGACTGAATCTGAATCTGGATCACTTGATTATTCCTTTTATTGCCCAGCTCTAGTTCAGACATTACTTCTTCATCACAGACACTGCTGGAGTTCGGTCTGTAAGATACTCTAATGTTTCTGAACCTCAGAAAACACTGAACTGTAAAAGCAATAAGTGAATATACAGTATAAAAGGAGTATTCAGTGAAATGATTCATTGAAGATTGCCATGTGTCACCAAGCTGCATTTCCTCTAACCGTCAAATATCTCAAAATAATGGCACCAGTTTGTCAAAAAAAACATTTGTGGGCTTGCAAGAGTTTTCTGAGTGCGCTGAAATAGATTTATTTTGCAATGGAAATACTTGTTTTCATATTTACAAGTCAAACATGAAAGTATAATATGAACTGGAAAATGAATTCATGATGATGCCTCGTTGTTTTTAATGATCTGTGCATGATGCTGAAAAAGTAGGATCAGTTAGGCTCATTTTGGTGTTTAAAAATTCTGAAAGGCTTGTGTTTTGAAAATGAGGAGGAATATGTTCAAAATTCGATCTTTAATAAAGTTGTAGGGGTCGACCGTCGAAGTATGACCTGCTTGAAGTCCCGAAAAATGCATTGACGATCTGTGGAGATCTTTTTCTTGGGCCCAGCTGTTGCAGTTCAATGGAGCGGCCACTATTCGAATTTGCATGTGGACAGAGGGCAGTGTTTCACTTATTGGCTTAGCATAGCTGGTTTGGCTGCATACATGCTGCATAGGAAAAGCATAGTTCTAAAATATGACCATGTGTAAGATGCACAACTAGCGGTTTTAAAAAGATGATACAATCACACATGAACATGAGTTGTCAGAGTTTGAAATAAATCATACACTGAAGGTTGGAAGCTGCTGACTAATCAGGAACAAGGCTTGCTATGAATCATGGGTAATCACCTGATAGATACTTCCTCAGACACCTGATTTTTTGCCATGATTCATTCCCAAGTATTACAATGTGGGTGGAGCATAATGAGAACTGTGTGGAGACAAGTCCGTGATCCTATCACAGACAGTTACAGTTGTGTCTGTGTCCTGGTGCAACATCAGTTCAAACTCAGACATGTTCCTGACTCAAGGTTTAAAAGCAGCTTCAGGCTCTAAGAAACCAACCTGGCAACGCAAATGAGAGAGTCATGTGAGGCTGCTTTCTGACTGGATAAAAATGGAAACATCAACAAATGAATATCATTTCCGTTTTTTTAAATTAAATAATACTTTAGATTCAAAATTAATAACATATTAAACAGTTAAACTGATACGAAATACGAAATTACGGACATATCTAAAGATTCCAATTGAAAATAAATAAATAAAAAATACATTGATAAAATGGTGATGCTGATAGCAAGGTGGGCCGGCCTGCTTGGAAGGTGGAAACACTGAGGCTCTTATCCAGTTCTTACTCAGATCGATGGTTAAAACGAGCAAAATCACAGCAGAAGAAGTAACTCAGACGTAGCAATTAAAGAGAAACAAACACAGCACCATATGTTTTGAACAGATTAGGAGGCAGAAAACTTTTAAACTTAATTCTGGATTTGCACAGAAAACCACAATGGGACTACAGTTGCTGGTGCGAACTGGGTTTAGGACCGGACGAGCATAGCAGGACACCCCAGTACTTTGGAAATGTAATCAGATATAATATGTTAAATCAAAAGTTATTCAGAATTATTGGATCTACTGTTACCCAATGAGATCGGGTGCCTCGCAAGTCAAATCAAACCTAATTTAAATGTTTTCTTTGTATTTTTTTTTATTGAAATAAAACAGCAAAAATACGTTCAAAAACAGTTTGCACTTCCAAATATACAGTAAATGTTCTCAGAAGAGCTGTTGCCGTTCAATGCACTGAAGTTGCAAGAACAGGATTTCCACTGGGAGGCAGCAGAGTGAGCTGACATATGCTTCAAATGCCCGGAAAATAAATGTAACCATCACGAGACTTACAAAGACATTGAACAAGGTCAGAATGTTAGTCCTGGTTTGGCCTGAAGCAAATATAGATGCCGCCGCTAAATAACCTTGGATATATTGTGAATTATATAATTATTACATTTTTTAAACACAGTGATACATTTTAGGCCATTGGCATTGTTTTCTTTTTCAATCCAACTGAAATGTGTTACTCACAACATGTCTGAGAGCCGATTAACCCCTGAGTAAATATGCAGAGCAGTCAAATTGTGTTTGCAGTCGGGCTTGATAAACGCTTTTGGCATATTTCGGTCTCACAAGTCCCCTTCAAAAGCTCAAGAAGTTTTAATTGAAAATGAGTTCTAGGAGCCAGTAATAGAACTTTAGGTGAAGCCCATATAAAAAGAGCCTACATACAGAGCTCCTGAATCTAATGGAAAGGAGCCTGAAATGGCTTATGTGATTATCTTTGGCTTTAAACAGTAAATTAAAAAAACAGATAAATTGCGCTCTGATTCTGCCATTTCTGGACATCTGATTGACTCTCCACCTTCTTAAAAACGTTTCCCCATTCTGTAAAACTCTGATAATGTTCGATAACCCTGGCCTGGCTGATGCTGTTGAACTCAATGAAATTGTCACTGCCGGCTCAAGGATGCGCGGTGCTTGCTGGGAGAGTGTGTCAGCTGCAGGAGCGCTATTAAAAGTCCTATTAACTTTAGAGACAAACTGAGCCTGATTCATCCCTGAATGGCTAATTTGACAATAAACTATTTTCTTTTTATATTTATCATGTCCAGGAGCTGTTTTATCAGCTTAACAAAAATGAATCAATCCAGAAACAATTGGCCCAGTTGGGGGATTTAATTAAGTTTTGTTTAATCAATCACTAAAGTGCACACACTTTTATTAGTAGTCCGTAGTAAGTTAAAATGGCATTCTGTGTAACTTTTAAAATGCCATTAAAATTCAATGTCTTGCACCTAACTTCTGTTTTATTTTTCAACAAATCTGATTATCCTGAAGAACAAAACAACACACAAATTGAAATACACGAAGAAAATCAAACACACACTAATTTTACATGTGTGCAAAATCAAAAACACGCACTCAAATACAAAACAAATGCAAAAAAGTTCTATAACACAAAACTGTTATTCTAAAAGTAACGTCATTTCAAAGACCTTGTATGGAAATTCAAAAATACAGTACATACAAATGCAAAATCACGCACACAAATTCAAAAACAAGCACACAAACCCCAAAACAGGCACACAATTTCTAAAACACATACAAATGCACACATACAAATATAAAAACAGGCACCCAAATGCAAAAACAAGCACATAAATGCCCAACGCACACACAAACACTGTAATGGAAAAACGCACACAAACCCCCGACAGGGACACAAAATCAAAACACACAAACACATTCAAAAACGCACACACAAAATGCAAAAACATGCACACAAACACCAAAACAGACATTCAAATTAAAATGCATGCACACAAATTCAGAAACACGCACACAGACAAATGCAAAAACGCACACACACAAAATGCAAAAAATGGCACACAAACTCAAAAACATGCACACAAATGCAAAAACGCACACATACACACACACAATGCAAAAACACGCAAACATACGCCAAAACAGGCACACACATTCAAAAACATGTACACAAATGCAAAAACACAAACACTAAAAGCAATAACACGCACACAAATGTCAAAACAGGCACACATATTCAAAGACACGCACACAAACGCCACAGCATACACACAAAGATCAAAACTTACACAAAAGCAAAAACATGCAACAAATTAAAAAACACGCTTTGTAAATTCCAGACTTTTTTAAGACCACTGTAAAAGTCATCCTAATAATTTTTTTAATGTTTGTTTTACTACTACAAACTAAACAATCTATCATTTGTACAAAATCAGACATATCCTGTACTTGTTTCTGTAATACAATGAAGCAAATAGAATAAAGCGGACATTCGAGAATACCAGAAATACTCACAATTTTAAAACAAGCAATTCCAACCAAATTACGCCTAACAAGATTATGTTTTTGCTATTTGCGTTGTGTCCTCTGTTCCAAATTGAAAGGAGGGCATCCATCTCCCTATCGTCCACCTTTTAACCCACAAGGACCCTATAGAGACCCATTATACGGTAAGGACCTTTAAAGGGCACACTGCTCTAGATTTCCAATGCATTTATTTACAGACAGGCTGAAGGCTGCTCGGTCAGACGCCACGCTTTGTTTATGACACTATTATGTTTTATGTATGTCACAACTCTGTCTTTTGTGCTGATCAGACAGTTCGATACAAGGCTTTCTATAGTCCTTCGTCATGCTTTTTTACAATTGATTTCAGAATGAGTCATGGTGGAATTTGACATGGTAATGTATGAATTGGATGGATTATACTACAGGCAGTTCTTTTTGCCTGTATACAAATGTGAAACTATTTACATAATATCAGCAATCTATTCATATACCCTAATTTTCCTGTTATATACATTGGAATTACTTAACGTGTGGATTCTGCTATACATATACACTAGTCTTGTATATTTAAAGGTTTGCGACTACACAATATACTCGATATTCTTTTTGCATATTCACAAAATTCGAAATACTACATATTTGTTTCCCCACAATACAGTTTATATCAATTCTGGCTCAATTTAATTCTTGTAGGCTATAGTCTAAGTTTTTAATAATATGGCATTGGCAAAAAATGCATTATTATTAAGTATTCATCGTGACTCTGGTCAGGGGGGTTTGGGGGCCCTCCCCATGAAAATGTTGAGGTGTAATTTCTTGTAATTTGGTGACTTTGAGTATATTGTGTTTTCTGTTTTTTTTTATATGCAGGATTACAGGTGAATTGGCCCATTATTAAAGGAGACCTATTGTGATTTTTATCCATGATTAGAAAGACACTATGGCATAAGTAGATCAGTAATTCACATTTCGTTTACTGCAAAACATAAAAATGATGTAAATTGACTTCCTGTTCAAAACTGCAGAACTGATAAGCCCCACTTCCTCATTATAAAATTGAACTTTAATAGATTACTAGAGATTTAAAAATGACATTTTTTTGTTGCTGGAAAGTGTCAAAATGACAATTTTGAACCTTACATGTTTTATTTGGAATCATAATTGTACAATACTAGTATACAGTAGTTCTGAAGGCAGAATGTATGCAATTTGCCTTAATCTGGGGCTATTTTATGCCAACAAATGTCTTATATTACTTTGATAATCTATGTATTATTTTGTCTCATAGCATGTTGCCACACCAAGATTCACATTGTTTTTGTTTTTACTTTTATGTGACCAAAATGCAGGAAAAATGTCTTTATTGAGAAAACAGTTGAGTTGACATACACTGAGGGGAACAACAGCAACACATTTTACTGCTACACCACTGCTTTAAGCTAAAACAAAAAGTCAATTGTATAAAAAACTACTGCTGACTACTGTTCACTAAGAGTTATGAAACGGTATGAAAAGTCCTTGAAACCACAACGCATCAGACAATTTTCAAATGTTTAAAAGGAGTTATTCAAATCTAAATGCATGAACTGTACTGTACTGGATTAGATCAGGGGCAACAAAAGAGAATGTGCTACAATATTCAGAAAACTCTCAGCGCTTTTACTTCCAAATGAAAAGGACAACTATTGTGCAGAAGGAACATTTATGTACACTCAGAAATGTATTTCTATTGATACTCAGTTTAGTAAGACTCTACTGTCTTTCAGAATTATTTTATTTTTATTTATTTATTTATTCATTTATTCATTCATTCAATATTTCACCAGGTAGGTCAATTTAGAACAATTTCTAATTTACAATGACAACCTGACTTGCAGACTTATTGTCAAGGTCTTCAAATTATTCTTTATTAGATCCATCAAATTCTACTTCATATTCAAATACCTTTTCAAATTCTTCTTTAAATTCAAAGTGTTCTTCAAATTATTCAGTTTTTTCAATTTATTCTGTTTCTTCAAATTATTCATCTTTAGATTCAACAAATTCTTCTTAATATGCATCATATTCTTCAAACATAAATTATTCTTCATATTCATCAATTTCTTCCTATTTTTTCCAAATTGAAAAAATCTTCAAATTCAATTTTTGTATTTTTCCAATTAATATTCTTCAAATTCAAATTATTCTTCAACTTAATTTTTTCTTCAAATACTTCAAATTCAAGCTTTTTTCAAATTTGCCATTTTTTGTCATATTTAAATTCGTCAAATTCAAACTCTTTTTCACATTTTTCAAATTCAGATTTTTTAAATTCAAAAACCCATGATCCATAGTAAACAAGAAAACTGACTAACAATAAAATCATAGCAAGAGACCACCACATTAGACCTATACCTGTGTTTTCACATGTCAGACTTGTAGCAGATGTCTCTGTATCCAACATTAGTCTACAATAAAACCACCTTATTTTCTAAAATAACAGCCTTATGCGGTGCGTAAACTGTGGCGTACTGAAAGCATTCACCGGCACTGGTCCATCTGGGCTTTTCAAACAGAAGTCTGACTTAGAGCATCCTCGTAGGACACTTTCAGTCTCTGTAGTCTTGCTTTTTATAGTTCACCATATAGAGTGAGATGTTGTTCGCTGTAAACAGTCACCTTCATCCTAACGGACCAGGAGGTACATTTTTGAGGCAGTATATTGAACTGTACGACAAGAACACTACATCACCATCTGAAAAACAAGACACTCTGTATGTGCCCAAGATATATCAACAAATACAGCACATTTTACCTTGGATTGTGCAGACGTTGCATGTTACATAAGATTATTTGCCAATGGACAAACATATTCTTTAGTGATGCAGGTGATTTTCTTTTTTCTTTTCTACTCCAAGGTAAAAGAGCTATTTTTTGTCAAAGAAGAACATGATGTGTTTTCTTCTTATTAGTACAAGAAGTCTTGTTCCGCTGGCAGTTGATTTTACCTAACAAGTTAAATCTGCTAAACCAAGATAACACGTCTAGTCTTACGTGGTCTAATGTCATTTTGAAGTAATTACCTTTTGTCTGGTTCATAAAACCTGTTCTCACAGCTCCTGACAGGCTTTGGAGGCTGTGTTCAGTAAGTTATTGTGATTTGATTACTAAATTAGTTTAATTTGGTTTAGTCTTTATTTGTTCAAGACCATGTACAAACACCACCATCAATCCAATCAATGACTTCATAAAAAAACAATAATCTATTAGCTAATGATTATTGGAAAAATCCAATTGGATTAATCAAGTAACTTGTTGCTTTTTTTTTGCATGTTTTTTACGCTCTGCAGCAGAGTGGTTAGAGCTCTGACTTTGCAGCGTATATTGTTGTAAGATGTGTTATTTTTTTATGAATATTAATAAATACCTTCTCCTAATCTTAACCTACCTCAAACCCCAGCCCTAATCTTACCAGTTTTAGCAATTTCAAACCTAAACTTCCTTGTTATATCTAAAGAAAATGTCCCCATGTGGTTATGTTACACTATGAAAAATTGTGTCTATTTCACGCTTTTTCATATCGTATATACCAGGGCTATTCAAATGGCAGCCCGGTTGCCAAATGCCCACTAAGGAGTATGTTTTGGCCCAACATGGAAAACTATTGACAATTGTGTAAATTCACTGTCTTAATGTCTGAAAGGTTTTTAACTAATGAAAGTTGCAGCTCTTTCTGACTTTAATTTGGTTTGAATCACACAAAAGTGGCTTTAGCTGTTAAAAGTTGCAGAGTTGTTGTTTAGTTGTTTAGTGCTGGTTGAGTTTTATTCAAAATGTGGCTGATGTCTGACACAATCCAAATGTTGACTAGGTTTTGTCTTGGTTTGAATTTCAAG
This sequence comes from Mugilogobius chulae, assembly GCA_038363315.1. NCBI lineage: Eukaryota > Metazoa > Chordata > Actinopteri > Gobiiformes > Gobiidae > Mugilogobius > Mugilogobius chulae. The sequence goes on along the minus strand of CM076398.1, from coordinate 15,609,703 downwards.
TTTGATTGTTTATTGTTTGACAAATCCTAATTCCTGTTTTATGTGACTGAACATAGTTGTTTTTTGTGTATTTTGTATTTATGAAAACATTATAGTTTATTAAATATTCCTTGTGGAAAGTAGATGCACATTACAGTTGAAGTTCAGTTTGTAATCTGGTCCTCAGATCAGAGCTTTTCAGCAAATCTGGCCCACTGGTAAATGTAATTGAATAGCCTTGGTATATACGCTCATCATACATGACGTGTCAGCAGCTAAATTGAAGATTGTTTAAGTGCAGTTTATTGTTGTATTGCAAAAGGTCAATAGGTCTAATTGCCTCTAGAAATCACCAGAATATGTATAGAATTTTAAATTAGTGAAAGCATTTTTTCAGATGTTTCATGACAATTAATTATTGTTAATTTATTTCATGTTGTTAATGTTGCCTTATGCCCTCCATCCATTGTCCATATACATAATTGAATTCTAGCACGTGAAACTAGCCTATAGTCTAGCTTTGAACTCAGCCCACTCCATCTCTGCTTTCCCTTCAGAGCTTTCCTTAGGCGAACTCGAGATTGGTGTGCCATTTTGTTATTACTGAGAAAAAATACATCATGGGATTTAAATAACTACAGCTCTGCCACAAGGTCAAATACAGTCTATTGTTTAAGAAAATAATATTGTAGAATTTTGCAGAAAAGAGCAGTGGTTGTTTCACTCAGTGTTGCATGAATCCCTCTAAATACAACTGGCTAAAAGCTTCTAAAAGTACAGCCACTCTCTTGCTCAATGCTTTTGATTGATTCTCATGTTTTGAGGTCACAAGATGGTGGGAAGAATTTAAGAAGCAACGTAAAAGAAAAAAATCGTTTTGATGACCACTGAAATTTAGCCAGATTATCTCCTGATTTGATAGTAACCTATTTATACTTGTACATACTCAGAGGATTTGGTTGTATTATGAAGCAAATGTTACATGTTGTGGAAAGTACAACATAGCTGTGACCACCAAAAAACAAGAATTTTGTTGAAGGGCACGTTAACTTGTAAAATTCTATCAAATCATTTCACACTGTTAGAAACTCCAAGGCTGACATTTGAAGGTTGTTATGAAGTGTATTTTTTTACAACTCGATTTAGGAAATTATCTCGGTTGGGGATTTTCTCTCTCAAATTGCGTAATGATTTTGTTGTGTTCTGGGTGGTTAGAACTCTGGCTTCCCAATAAGGAGATTGTGGGTTTGATTCCAGAGTCATACCAAATCAACATCTTGCATTTCTGGATCTGGAAGTGGAGTCGCTCATTCTTTCTGAATGGACTTAGCATGTTCTACCTGTGTTACCGAGTGTCCTCTCCATTGGCTTTGTCCCACCTCCAAATTAATAGGTTAATTCAAATCATTATTTATTTTTAACCCAGAAAAAGCAGGTTCATAGTTAATAAAAATAATGAAATATAGTCACCTTGAATTAATGAGTCTAGACATAATCAAATAAATACAGTATGTGATTGCAACAACACAGGATATCACACTACAGTTAACAAACATTTCAGTTCAGGACCCGACCCAAACCTGCACACTACATAAAAACAATCGTCAGGAGTCACAAGCACAGAAGCTCTCAGAAACTTACAGCAGCTTGGACCAAGCGGGAGGAGCTGACCTGATGCAGCGTCGACATGCTCTGAATGTTTCTCCAGATGAGGATTTGACTTTTTGAGCTCAGAATTTACGATGATGAATTTGCTCACGCTGGAGCATCATTTCTGTAGTGTTTATGACTGTGTCGATAACGTGGTTGCTCTATGCGCCCAAAACACCATGTTTTTTCTACTTTTCTCTTGTATTTTCATTTTTTGCAGTTTTTATGCTTAATTATGCTCAAAACCCATATGTTGTATTTTAGTTTGTTAAAGGAGATCTATTGTGATTTTTCCGTATATTTAGAAAGAAATTATGTCATAAGTACTTCAGTAATTCATATTTTGTTTGTTGCAAAACACAAAAAGCGAAAACAGCTTAGAAATAAAAACTGGTTCATTGAAAAACTGCAGCACTAAAAAAAACAGCCTCCTCATTGTTAAATTTAAAAAGCCACAGATTTAAAAATGACTATTTGACAGTTTAGAACCTTGTGTTTTACTTGCAATCCTAGTTTTTAGTAATCACAAGTAAATATAGACAAGTGGGTGGGGATAGGTGGAAGGGGAACACAGGATTTTCTGAGCGCTTGAGTATCAGCTGCTGGACAATACAAGAATACTCAAACATGTGGGAATCAATCTAAATACAACTTTGGGCAAAGTAAAGATGAGAGAACGCTGCTGTAACAAGGTTAAAAACTAAAAAAAGTTGATTTTACATAATAGGGCCACAGAACATGCACTACGTGAGGCTTATTGGTCTGACATTCAGGTCCCTCGAAGCTAAAGCAGAAGAGCGTTTGAACATGGGTTTAGACTTGACCCACCGAATTTCTTATAATTGCACTATTCGACCTGCCCGAACCGTGAGACTCGCGGTTGACCACGGATTACAAGTCGATCAGTATACAAGCGAGCAGAAAGTTTTGTAAAGTGCAATTTTAACATGTGAAGCTTACGAGCAAATAAATTACGCTGCACATAACGTTTACTTTGCTGCCTGTACAAATCTCTGTCTAAGAAATCAGAGGTAATATACTGTTCAAAAAACACTTGACCTCATCTAAACAGAGACACTAAACAAAACTGGCACCATTGTAAAATTCCAGAGAATGAAAAAGTGAACGTTTATCTTTTGGTAACCCTACAAAGCTGGTCAATGTCCAGGGTGTTCCCCCGCCTACAGCCCAAAGTCAGGTTCCAGTCACTCACCACCAAACTGGAATAAGTGGTAGAAAATGAATACATTGTGTTGCTAATGAACAGTATCTTCATCTAAACACATTTAGGTACAGAGGAGTAGAAAGTGCCATAGAAACAGGTGAGGTGAGGATTTGAGGCTGTTATTTGCACTTTTGAACTGAATCAGACCAGAATTAACCACAACACCTCCTCGGGTAAGTTTTATTACCTGCTCAGAAGTTCATTTAGCCTAATATTTGTCGTCGGAGCTTTGAGTAAATACTAATTAGAAGTAGAGATGAAAGATTTGGTGAAAATGCAGAATCAGAATGTTGTGTTTACTGTAGGAGCTACTAAAAACCTCATCAGACAATGTATCTGACTAGCAACAATCTATACTATGAAACATTTATACATAAACACACAATGAAGGCACACAAATCACATCACTTCCAAATCTACAGTCCACTTTCTCACTCCATTTGTCATACTTCCTACTGTTTCTCCATAAAAATAAGGAGAATGTTTGATGTTTGTCTTTTCCCAACAATGATTTTAAGTTTAATAGATTTAGACCCGTGTCTCTCTCTAAAATTTTAACATTAGTATCAACAGCAGCAACCAAACTCCTCCATCAAATAAACAGAGATGGTTTTGTTTTTGACCTGTCGCTAATATATACTTGAACACGTGTCAATGTGAAAGAAGACTGCTTCAAGTACCACTCTATGGAACAATCAGAAATCCTGTCACCGCACGCACTCGATGGGGTCTCAACAGGCTAGTTTTGTGTACGCTTTTGAGTGTAAATGTGCAGAAAATGAAAATATCGACAGCATGTTGTGACAGACTGCATCAAAATCTCTCATTCCAAAGCAACAGAGCAACATTAAACACTGATGTAGTTGCTATGCTTATTTGAATACATATTCCAATATTCTGTCATCAAAAACATACCTGGAGCTCAACGGCAATTTGAAGTTATAGATATGCTTTGCTTTTTGAACGGAAAACAACCGCGTTATGGATATGAGTTAGCACATAGCTGGCTAGCCCGTGATATGCCTTTAAATTCTTAATATTTTAAATTTGCAAATTCTCTATTGAAGTTTATATAATTAGGATATGTACTTCCAAAACCAGAGTGATCTTCCACTGTTGAGCTCAGTTGACTTGATTCACACTTGTTTGATGAATCACGTTTAGTAATTATTTATCACTAAGCCTCAGAATAAACCCTTTTATGAAATGTTCAGTTTTGTGACGTAATAGATCAAGCTACGTGCTGAGTTTGTAAGTTTATAATCAAGGTATAGACTTTTCTGCAGTTGTTCATCAAATGTCCAAAACAAACTAGATTTGTTTATCTTCCAAATATAGGTGCGAATAGTCTAAAACATGAGAGACAAGATTGAACATACTCAAGAACAATAATAATACAAAAACATGATTATGTTTGTTCAATCTTAGGAGAAAGGTTCAATCATTGCTGTCAAAATCACAACATTTAGTCTTGCCAGTTTAATTGGACATGGACTGCCCGATCCTAATGATGTCAGCGAGCATTTTGTGAGAAGTGTGATGAGTTCAAGCTTTTGTTTGCCCTGTGTAATTTAAGAATCTATACGATTGAATTTCCGTCACATATTGGCAGAGCATGTTGCGTAAAGGCTAACTTTAGATGTGCTTCTCTTTCAGAGTGACCTATGGAGACCTTCAGCCATGGAGACATCAGCGCCACTAAACGTGACTCAAGTGGATAATCAATTTGACAGCCCGACGTCCAACTGCTGCTCCAACTTCACACCCACAAACACTGCTCCGGTTCTGCGGCTAGACGACAGCACCAAACTGGTCGGAGTGCAGGTCATTCTCATCCTGGCTTACAGCACTATCATATTTTGTGGGGTCATTGGAAATTCCTTGGTGATCTATGTAGTCTACAGGTTTAAAAATCTTCGAACTGTGACTAACTTCTTCATCGTGAACTTGGCGGTGGCCGATTTGCTGGTGAATACATTATGTCTGCCTTTCACCTTGGTGTATACTCTCTATGGCGAGTGGATGTTTGGTCAGATTCTGTGCTTTATGCTGCCATGCGCTCAGGGCATGGCCGTGCATGTGTCCACCATCACTATGAACATTATCGCCTTGGACCGACACAGGAGCATCGTACGCCACACAGAGACTCGCATGTCTAAAGATATGTGTACTCTGGTCATAGTTATCACATGGGCAGCTAGTGCTATGTTAGCCAGCCCACTGGCCATCTTTAGGGAGTACGGGAGCTTCGATATTTCTCCTGACGAGTCTATTCAGGTATGTATCGTCTGACACTATGATAGTTAATTGCTGTATAATCCTGGGAGTATTTTAGCTGCATACATTTTTTTTTTCAAATCACAGCTGCTGTGTTTTAACACAAGTACACAGTCCACTGACCGTGTCTGACCTTTTGCAAAGATAGCCTCCTTCATTACATTAAAAAAACAGTAGTATTTCTGTTCACAAGTTTTCATATTGCAATATTTGCTTTATCTTTTTCATCTTTTCTTACTACAGTCACAGCCTGACTTTTATTCCCATTTGCCCAATGATGTGTATCCAAGATACAGGCAAGGTTTATTAAAATTGACTGGTAGTCAAGGATACTGTCCTCTGTGCCACAATATCTGAAAAGACTTGCTGGTTATTGATTGTTTGATTGGTGTCCTCGAGGACACGCTAAATATAGTTTTGCTGCTGCATTTAAAATATACCCATGCAATTGACAGATTGTAATCATGCTTGATTAAACATGAGCTTTAGGACTTATGTTAAAGGAGAAACAACTATTCATTTAAAGGTTGTATGGAGGATTTTTCGAGTTCAACAGCTGCTTGTTGTTTTTCAAATGATGCACATGTGTTTCTCCTCCCAGGGCCACGCCCTTCACTGCAACTGGGCCAATCAGTGACTTAGGAACACTGAGGGTTTGCTTGACAGATTCACAGGCCAATAGATAACGAGGTACCTCGTTATCTATTGGTCAACGTTTTACTGGATTTATCGTGTCCACAGTTTATATATTTTTATAATTGTTTTTTTGTTTAGCATAAGTACAAGGCTGTTACAAATCTATGCAACTGTTTTTGACCAAGACTGACAACAATTTTTGAAAATCCTCCATACAACCTTTAAATACAACATTTTACTCTTCAGCATCTAGTTATTTAACAATCTTTTCAACATTAATTTATTCACTTCAGTGCAACAAAAGAAAAGCACAATATAGATCAAACTAGCTGACAGATTGTGGTGAAAGCAAAAGAAAATAACCATGGGAAAATGTAATTTCTTCACAAAAGGTGAATTGGCTGGAGTGACAGCTGTTTCCTGTGAAAATATAAGCACAATTTGTGCTTCTTTTGTGCATGCAAAGTTGAAATATTTGAATAATAAGCTTAACTTTATATGTATGTCCAACTCAGGTTTGCACCGAGAAATGGCCCGGCAGCAACATGAACGGAGGCATCTACAGCATCTCCATGTTCCTCATTCAGTATGGTTTACCTTTGGTTATAAACTCCATCGCCTACTTTCGAATCTGGAGAAAGCTCAAGAACCACCTGACCGCTGGTTGCCAGAGTGACCGGCACCAGCGTAAACAAAAGACCACCAAGATGTTATTTACCATGGTGGTGGTGTTTGCCGTGAGCTGGCTGCCCTTTCACGCTTTCCAATTGGCCGTGGACATAGACAGCAGCGTCCTCTACATGAAGGATTTCAAACTCCTTTTCACTGTGTTTCATATCATCGCCATGTGCTCCACTTTTGTCAACCCCATCTTGTACGGCTGGATGAACAAAAACTACAGGACGGCCTTTTTGTCCGTGTGCAGGTGTAATCATCCCTTTAGCCTGAAACCGAGCCATCTGAAACGTAGACGCTTGTCAAGGGAAAAGGACAAGTCTCGTACCGCCTGGAGATCCACAAACTTGTGAGACTGATGACGTACTTTAAAAAGACTTGAGATTTTTGTCTTATGGAATATACAGTAGCAGCACATCAACAGAAGACAAAGTACTGTTTAAACTACATAACTACATAAGAAAAGAAAAGTGGATGCTTTCAAAATGTTAAATGTAGCTTACAAAGTCATTATTTAATTTGCTTTTAGCATGTGCTATGGGAATGACCACATGACTTAGAATATAGCTGTAGCCCAAGATGTATTAGAAATGGTTCATAAAGGTGACCTATTGTGTCCATTCCATGTATTTAAAAATAAATATTATATATGTAGTTTAGTAATTTACATTTTGTTCATTTGTTCAACACAAAATTGACCTAAAACTATGTAGAAATATAACCAGGTTTGATGACTTTCTGTTCATAACTACAGAACTGAAATCCCATCTCTTCACTGGAGAACTTTACTTTTACATGACTTGTTATTAATGTCGAAAACATAGGCGCACGAAGTAAGGTGTGGCTGCCGCCGCTCTACTGATACTTCACGCACTGAAGCACTTTCTAGGTCTAAAGTGCACACTTTACATCTGGCATGCCTAAATTGTTTGGCACAGCTCCGGGCAGAGCCTTTCTCATTTGAGACATGAGCAAGCAGGGCTCAAGATGCGAGATCTAACCAAGTGCTCTTTATCCATGGGTCCCTCGAGCGTCAGAAAACCGTGCTCGGGTCAGTTTAATAGAAGCTAATATTGTGACGTCATATACGAAGGCACAATACAGCTCTCAGTCTGCCCTGTCTTAACACACTCCTCGTGTCTACAGACAGAAAGTAGGTAGACGTAGAAAAATTCATCTCTCAATATATATTTTTGTGGCATATTTTGATAACAATATTCAGGTGATATGAAGTCAGTTCAACAGAAAGGTGTTAAAACATTAGATTCATGAGGTTGCGTTCATGTTTTAGAGTGTCTAGAGCCACAAAAGACTAAAAACATTGTACTTTTGCAAAGACTACAGAGTAATTAGACACATTTCAATCTGGTTATTTCTATTATGACAACACCCATTCACTTTTATAAAGCAACAAAAAACAAGATATATTTCAGCCGCCAAACATCTGTGTAGTATGATTGGATTTTCTGTGAACACAACCAATTCTCAGACAAATGTGTGTTGTTTTGTAATATTAATGACAAAAGAAAATTTAAAATAATGACAAAATTAAAATTACATAATACTCTTAATTGGAATTTTGTTTCTTTTTGTTTTATGTGTAGCATTAAAATTGGATAACCTGGGGGACGCCAAATGAATATGTGCTAATCTTGATTGCGTTCTTTCACAGTATCCATTTGGAACTTCTTCCTCTGAAAGTGTTTGTAAAAGGGTGGGGCGTTTAACCAAACACGTCAAGCTTACTGGGTAACTTGTCAACTTGTGCCTACCTTAGTTTTTCTGTTTAACCAATCACAGCAACAATCCAGCTAGATAACAGCTAGTGTGACTCTTTCAAAAAAGAAATACTCTGTATTTCTACTAAAACAGAATCAATAGCAGCAGAAACACGTACATAGGAGCTGCCATCTTTGTTTTGCTTGATTCAGGTGCTACTTGCTGCCGACTTTGCTAACAAAACGGATTGTAATCCAACTGGGCTAGTGGAGAGCCAGATGGATTTCTCTCAAGTTTTTGAATTCACAAATATCTTTCTGTCCAGGTTAAAAATGGGATATATTGCCCAGCTTTGGTCATGTGATTTTTTTGGAATATTCACAAGTAGATGGGAATAGGTAGAAGGTGAAAACAGACATTTGTGAGGACTCGAGCATCAGCTGTACAATACAAGATTATTCAAACATGAAGGTCAGTCTAAAGACAACTTTAGATAAACTAATGATGAGAGACACTGTTATAACCTCGTTAGAGTTAGTGGATTTTACAATTTATTACATGGATATTGCATTATGGCCTTATTACATTTAAAATTTGCCATTTCTATTAAGTTTATTGTCCATTATTACGTTAGCATTATTATGCAATTCGTTGCTTCCGAGTCTGTGAGAGCTAAGGACAAGTTGGACAGATTTAAACACCACCGCTATAAGTAAATGATCTATTAAAAGACAACCATTATGGAAATGAGCTGTCTGGTCTGAAAATGCTAAATTTCGTGCGTCAGGGCTTTCGTAGATGAGGCAGAAAGCAGTCTGTGCTCAGACACATGAAGAAAGAACACGTTTGAGGACTTTGAGGCTTGAGGCAAAGAGTTTGCCAGTAAGTGTAAGAATTAGGACTGTGCAAGTTTATCAATTTTAGTTTCAATTATGATTATTGCTTCAGTTAATTCCAAAAATTCTGTAATCATGTTTATTAGCATTAACTCAAAAGTGTGTTCGCTATATTTCTTTTTAGATCAAAGAGAAGCAAGTCCAAGTCAAGTTCCAAGTGAGTACCCAAGTCTAAGTCAAGTCCCAAGTCAGTGCCCCACAAGTCCAAGTGAAGTCCCAGATCAAACAAGCTGAAGTTAAGTTCTAAGTCACGTCTCCTGTATACTGACTGTGAGTGAGTTCGGTTTGGGCCAGTTTCCGTTCAATGAGTTTCTTGCGATGTGACTTGTACGCAGTTCCAGTCCTCTGTTGTCTGTATTTACCCAAAGCCACACAGATTCACGTGGATTTCCGCAAGAATTCTTAAGTTAAGTCCCAAGTCAGTGCCCCTCAAGTCCAAGTCAAGTCACAGATCAAAGACAGGCTAGTTCAAGTCAAGTCCCAATTTGGTGCTCCAAAAGTCCAAGTTGCCTTCATAGTGGTAGTTAACCCTAACCCTGTGTTGTGTTCAAATGGTTTTGTGAAACTTGTTAAAAGACACTTTATCTAAAATATACATGTATGTAAATCCAGTGTAAACAAGTAAATTTACATTGTCGCTAAGATTCCTTTTTTATTTGGGGAAAAAGATTTTGCAGATACTAAAATACCTTGCTAACAAGTGAAATAGTCTCCACTTGGGATATTTTGCCGCTGTCTGAGATATTGAAGGATCAAAGGTTATTTTCAACTCAGCATTCATGTTCCATTTCCCTCTCGGCAACAAGTATTTACCATAATTTCTACACCAAATGAAGGCAGCATTAAGTCTGACTTCAAAGTTCATGTTTTCTGTTCCCCATTTGCATTTACAGTGCACTAATGCTTTGCCCTCTCTCCAAGCAAAAAAATAGTTTGATTAATAATGGGTTTAATTATACAGGGTGTCTGCAGGGTCCTAAAAAGTAATAAAAGTTGATCATTCCAATTAGCCTAAAATGACGCTCTTAAAAAGTTTTTTTTTATATAATCAAGCAAAGAAAACGTCTGGCAAATTCACAAACAATAGAAATTAATAAATTTATTTTACAGAAAGAAAAGCGTCAGTAAAAGTTTCAGCTTTTGTTCAAATGTTCAAATTTTGAGACAACTTGCCATTGTATTATAATGCCTTCAGCCATCTGCTCCAAAGCTAAACTCAATGAAACTGATTTTATTGAAGATTAAGAAACAACAACACATCCAATTATTGTGACGCAGCTATCAAAGATAAAAGTAACAACGAAATCTGTCTCATTATAATTCTTTTGTGCGTTATCACTGTGGCGGTCTAATCTGGAAATACAATAATAGATTTGGAACAAGCGTATCTCTTTCTTTGAACAAATTGAAAAAGGATGTTTTGTTATGCAACATTTCTTCTCGATACGTGCCTCTGTCTTTATGCAGTAATGTTAGTTTCACATAGTGTTGTTCCAATACCCTTTTTCTTTACTGATCTGATACTTTGCTCCATGATATGTGTTGATATCGAGAATGGCTAAAGAAGTACAGAGGGTTTTCACGGACAGATTAGGTCGGAAAGTGAAAAGTGGCGCCGTTTTGGAGACTTGCAAACAATGCTCTTGAGCTATGAATAAAATGCCAAAAATTTGTGGCAAGACAAGGCAAATAGAATGAACAGTTGTATTGAGATTGACTTGAAGCAAAAAAATAAAGTTAATCGATGTCAAAATCTGTAGCTTCTTATGAGCAAATCTGTAGCTCTCCTCCACCTTCAAAAATGTGAAATTTTTGAATCCTACTTTGTAAGTTTTAACAAAAATGTACCTAATTACTTGCCCATTAACTGTAAATGCCTTACACCAGTGATGGTAATTGCTTCATATAGACACCTCATATAGCTCATAAAAGCTAAAAAGGTTGAAGACCCCTGGTCTAGTTATGTTGTCAAGTTCAGATTCAAATTATTTATTGTAACAAATATGTTTAATATTAGCTTCAAATAATGTACATAAACTTGCAAGGCTGGGCGGTATTAAAAAAAATGTCCATATATTTTTTCATATCTTAATACACAATATCTATCTCGATACCTTTGAAATTACATAATTGGCAAAGTTTTGGCCGACTTTCTGTAAGCGAAACGTGTTGAGACCGTTTTTTAAACAGTTCCAAACTTACTGTGATGTCCCGTGGTTGATTCCTACATAGATGGGCATGAACACATCACAGAGATTTAAACCATTTACACTCAACATGATGCCTGAATAAAAGTGTGATTTCAAAGACTTTGCAGACACCAACTCTAGTTTTACTTGTAGAATCTACATAAGTTTGGTGTAAGACTGGACAATTGTATAAGCTAAGCTAACATATCTTACAGTTTGATTATATCACTGTGCTTAAGTCTTGTTTTTGTCGCTCAACTTTCTGTACGGCCTATTTCCAAACCAACATTAATTCACTACATATGTTTCAGGTGTTATCATTCATTTGGCCTCTGCCATCTTGTGCAATCTTCCAGCCTGCTAATGTACCTGACTTACATAATGGCAATAGAAGGTCTAAGAATAGCATAATAGGCAACGTCTGCCATTGTGTCACGAATGTACCTTGTGCGTGTTATGTGCTTAAAGATTGAGGTCAGATGACTTATGCCTGAATGTAAAGGTATTGAAATTGTGTTGCACATGTTGGTATGCTGTTGAGTAACGCTGTTTTGTAAAGCTCAACAAAAACAAGAAATGTCAATGATTGTCATATATGTGGAAAGACACGCACATGATACGTGCATGAACATACATATCAATTTGAAATCTGTTAATCAGTGGGGTTTTGTTCGCAGCATTTCATTCTGTGAGCAGCTTAAAGCCCAGATGAGAGATGATCAAATTTGACTTAGTTTAATGTAAGAATAAGAATGCTTGTGGTAAATATTCATAGTTTTTAAGCAGTTAAGGTGCAAATGGTGAAGAAATTGATAAAAAGAAACACAGTTTTCAAGGTGTCAAACATGTAGCAAAATTATTGTGTTACAAGATATTATCATTTGTCAAATTGCAATATCTGTGTGATTTATGTGGATTCCGGCCCATACAAGGGCAAAAAGACATTTTAAAAAATATGAACATTTGGCTATTTTGAGGTAAAATGTCTTATTTCAAGTGAAATAGTATGCCTGTGCAGTAAGAAAATTACACTAATCTAGTTGTTTTGAGCAGAAAATGCTAGTTTCAAGTACTCTTGACAAGATTTTTAAGCAAATCTATTCTTGATTCAAGCAATTACGGCTTAAAACAGATATAAATTTACTTAAAATAAGTTTTAATAAAAAAAATCAGTATAGAATATCTTAAAGAAGTCCATTATTGTTAGTAAGACTTGGTCTTATTAAGTGAAAAAATCTTAAAACAAGTCTTTTAAGATTAATATGCTTAATTTAAGTTATTTGATCTAAATTAGATTTTCCTTTTTTGCAGTGTATTTACTATGTGGTTGTAGGTAATCGTTAAGAATTAGGGAAGGTAAATGTATTTGTTTAGCACAATTCAAGGCAGGAATTAATGCATCAAAATTGCAAAATTGCATACAAAACAACACTATTAAAAACATGCATAATCATCATGAAATTTATTTCAAAAGACATAAAGAGTGCAGACATAGCTTTTTCAGACGAACAAAAATGTTTTGAACCTAGATTTAAACATTGTTACAGTAGACTAGAGGATGCTGCATAAAACTGAATCTTGAATTACCTACATATATATTTGTCAAGTAAAAGACAATTATAAACCTCATCAAAACAGCCATGAAAACCAGCTCAATGTTTGGTGAAGTCTAAATTATAACCTTGGTAGCTGTGCTTTACTGAAATAGAGCCTAATCTGTCAAATGCATGTTAGAAGGAGATAAACACTGCAGAAGAGCGGAGAGCAGCCATGTAAAATTTCACTAGCAAACATTACATAGTGGGTCCCAAGTGAGGTTTGTCCATTGATTATATGGAGGTCCTGCATGGTTTATCCTCATGAAGCCCACCGTTACCTATGCCCACTTACCCCACTTACGATACATACATACTGCGCTACCCATGTGGGACCTGGGTACGATATTGACTGGGTTTTTATTTCCAATTTCTATATGCAGGACAAACTGGTCTTTTGTGGAAGAGTTGTATTTGTCTCAGACCCAATACACAGTGAATGATCTGTCAATATCGTCAGAAGCCCATCTTCATAATATTGATACTCTGATATTTGAATACGTAGTAGGGTTAGGGTATGTATTGTGTATCATTCTACACAATCTCCAAAGTGTGAAGAGTGTTTCAGGGAAAACATTTAATACACCAAAGTCCACACCTACACTTTTTATCATTAGCGTCACATCTGGGAAATAAACAACTGAAACTTTGGATGTGTCATTGCAGAAGCTTATCAAAACAATAGCACAGCAAATGCATGCAATCAACAAAACTACTGGGATAAACTGAATGTCTAGACTTTGAGATGACAGTCCATTTGTGAAATAGTGTCTCCCTGAACCACTTTTTCTCAGATACACCTCGATAAATCCAGGCTGGACTGTCTGGGGAATATGTCCATGTTAGAGAGGAAGGAAATTTATTGATTGAATGAGCTTCTCTCTGCTAGTAATAGGAAAGGTTTCAAAGAAGCACTATGTTTACTGAGGCCACTCTCACCAGGGAGCTGAATTTGTACTGAGTCAAGGGAAAACAACTGGAACTTGTTATCTTACTGTACACAACTTATGGAATATGGATCTTTGAACACAGAACATTTCTTAAATGAGACCTGTTGTGTTTTTTCTATGTATTTAGCAATAAACTAAGACTTGTAGGTCAGGTTTACATTTTGTAAAACATTCTGTTCAAAGCTGCTGAACTGGCATATCTTTTACAAGGGTCATGTTCTCTTCACTTACATTATATTAACTTTTTGGTGAGTTGTATTCACCTTTTAGACATATTTCGACTGCTAGCTGCAAGGCATCTTCAGAAGCGGACTCCAATCTCCATGGTGATGTGTCGTTTATCTTTCTTCTACCTGGGACTCCCTTCTCCAGAGACCACATGGGACAGGAGGCGTGGCCAGTCTTGGTGGACCAAAAACCTTTTACGTGATAGAAAAGTTTTGGTCTAAAAAAACGCAAAAGAACAATTTGTCTCTTGAGTTCAGGAAGGCATGGCGGTTCTTGTTACTCATCAAGAGATTATTTTTCACTTCACTCGTCATGTCTGTAGTTCACTGCGACTCTGTTATGACTTTTTGTCAGATCGTTTGGTCCTAAAGTTCCAACTTGTAGTGAGGATCTTAACAACAGTCAAAGTCTGGCTTCTCTGCTTTCCATACAATCAACTCCTACCTCTAATGACTATCCAAATTTTTTTTTAGCTTCTGTATCAACTCTTTCCTTGCCAAGGATGGAAATACACAGAATCGTTCTTCCAATAGCGCTTTTCCCAGTTGCTAAAAATAGATTGTGACGTCACGCCGCAAAGCATTCTGGGTGTACTTTTAGGACAAATAAACTCGAGTTCGGCTTGGTTACATGTGCGCGAAGGTGGTCTTAAAACGCTGTTATTATCATCATCACCTGCCAAATCATGTTGAAACGAGGAGCTACGAAACATTGTTGTTGGGGACTATGTAATTCGGACTCAAGATATCCCGAACGGTTGCCAGAGGGAACATTTTTCATCCCATTTCCAAAACCGGGTAAGATCCGCGACAACATGACACAATGGGAAAGAGAGCGAGCCAAAGCCAAGACGGAGAAAGCAAGACGATGGCAGTATTTGTGTGGCCGTGGAGATTTCCAATGCGTGGATAGAATCACCAGCAGCACGCATATTTGTTCGTTGCATTTTGACGTGGGAAAGGACCTAGATCCGAGAATGACGAACCTCTGCTAGCCACGCTAACAGACCGTGAGCTATCCAGGAAGCAGCGGTGCAAACGGAGGGCCCCAACAGAACGTCCCAACAAAACTGTCTGTCCACCCAAACGAGGAAGGAAGGAGGAAAGCCAAAACCAAAGCACAACGTCATCATTGGACCACATTAATGAGGTAACGTCTGAGGACACGTCTCCAGAATGTGATCTGGAGTTAGCGAAGACTAATGACAAAGCTACGCAAACAGTATACTGTCAGTACGTACTCGGGGCAAAAATAGAAACTATGATATTAAGAAATGATGCCGCAGTACTCAATGAACACAGAGAATACAAGTCTGCAAACAACATTATGGATCCAAGTTTTGTTTTAAAGGACAGAAAAAATGCGAAGTTTTTTATTGGGCTATTTACAGAGCAGTTTGATGCGTTGTACAATTTTCTTGGTCCAGCTAAATACTCTCTTAAATATTGGGATTCAAAGTCGAATACAGTTGAAGCCAGCAGCAGGTCAGTTGAAAACAAAAAAGGTCCATCTCGACGTTTCACTCCAAAGGAAGAACTTTTCATCACACTTTTAAGACTCAGAAGAGGATTTTCCTTAAAAACTATTGCTTATATGTTTGACACATCCGAATCAATGATAAGCAAAATTTTTAACACTTGGATTCAATTTTTGTTCTTACATTTCAAATCTATGAAGATTCCCATGTTTCCCACAAGAGATATAATTAAAATGTCTTTACCAAGAGTGTTTCGTGGATTTAAAAATGTCAGGTGCTCTGTTGACTGCACAGAGTTCTTCTGTGAGATGCCCAGAGATTATGGACAGCAGGGTAATGTTTATTCAGCCTATAAGCATCATACCACAATGAAGGCACTGATTGCAGTGACTCCCAAAGGTGCTGCATGTTTTGTGTCTGACCTTTATGAGGGAAGTGCAAGTGATGTTCACATATTTGAGAAATGTGGAATTTTGGAGCACATAGAGCCAGGGGATGTTCTGCTAGTGGACAAAGGTTTCACAATACAGGATCTGCTTCTGCCAAGACAGGCTACTATAAAAATCCCTGCATTCCTTGGAAAGCGAGACAGCCTCACAGCAGAAGAAGAGATGGACACAAGGAGAGTAGCTAAGGCCAGAATCCATGTTGAACGCTTCAATGAAAGACTCAAAAAATTCAAACTTCTTGGTAGGACTATTCCTCTCAGTCTCTGTCCAGTTGCATCCCAAATGGTGTATGTTGGATGTTGTTTGGTTAATTTTCAGAATAGCCTATGCATTTAAAGACATGAAAAGATTTGTGTTTCTCCTGAACTGATCTTTTTCTCTAAATATACAACCTAACCAGTAAATGTGTAAAATATTAAAGGAAGCATGTCAGATTTTTTTAAGTTGATTCATTTTTAATCTATATTAAGAAAACATTTAAATGTAGTTAAGAGTTGTCTTGGCATTGCACATTTATTTTAGAGGTGTATGTATTACATGATAAAAAACAAACAAACAAACAAACTGATGAGCAACCATCTCAAGTGTTTATTGTGAACTCATGCTTTAATAATGAATTTTATAAATGAACTTTTGCCCCGAACATGAGCAATCTGTGGTCATCATGTCACTGTTTATGAGGTTTTACAAAACAAAAGGTAAAAGTCGCCTTGGTACACGCATTTCAAAAACCTCTGGTCCCATCACTTTATGCCAAAATGCTGATAAACTGTGTCTTATTCTGTTTAGAAGATGTTCATCTCTTTTTATCCTTTCCACAGCTGGCGGTCCTTTAGGAGAGTGCAACACAAAGTCCCACTGATCCAAATCTGTTACCAGTAGCTGCATCTGTACTTGGTAATAGTACATGTGGCTTTCACGCAGCTTTAATTGTCCATTGGTGATTTTGAAACATTGTCTATTGAGTGTTTCATTAGGGAGAGTGTTATCTTTGTATTGCTGCAGAAGGTCATTAACAGAGTTATTCCTTAAAATTTTGAGACATTTAATCTCAACACCAATCATGTTACCATCACAATCTGTGACAATACCGTCTGGACTGGCACCCAAAAAAGGGAACTTTGTGTTAACCCAGAGGCCTGTTTCACTGATATTGTTTTTAGTAGCTTTGGTGTATGCCTCTCTGGCTTTGGGTTCCTCTGAAATGCCATACTGCATATCACTTGTCTGAATAAATGTCGGAGACCAAAAATTACTGGAAAGCCAATGAAAATATTTCCAATTCATATCATTGCCTTTGTGTTCTAATATTTTGTCACCAAGTAAACACACCTGTTTGCATTTTTGAGGCAGTTATTCTATACTGTCTTTCCTGATACCACAGATGTGATGTGCTTTGTCCTTGTGTTCCATAATTTCAAAAGCACCATGAGCTGACATTCTTTTAGCTGTTGTGTCATTTGGTGTAAGAGAGTCTTCCAGTTGCTTTACATGGAGAAGAAGAATTTCCATTTTCTCTGGAGTAAGTCCATAGTCTTCATAAAAAATCCTGAGAGATGTTTCCCACATAGACTCCTCCTGACTTTTTGCACTGATTTGCTGAAGGTTAATGTCACTGTTGCTCAATGGCCCCCTGTGTTCTTTTGGTCTGGGATCCCACTCATAAATTCTCCCATCACTAAGTCGTTTTGATTTGTAGTGTGTCTCATGCAAAGGTTTGGGGTTTTTTAAACGTTTTTTACCTTTATTCCACACACAAGCTTTTGAAGTGGATGGCGTTGCCACCTGGTGGCCATTGGCGTTTATGTGGTCCACTAGTTTAAGAAGCAGTGCTGCTATATGCGCACATCTCCCTAGAGCCGAGGACTTGCAGTTACACGTGGCCATTGTCACAACTCCACTGACATTACTCAGAACTACCAGTACATTTAAAGGATATTCATTCTTCATTGAGTGTTGAACGTGTGCTCGTAAAAAGTAGTGTTGATCGTTTTTAATGTCTTGTAAATCTTCTACAAACTCACTCTCCATCAGTTTCCTCCCTTTTCTGAGTGGCTTCATTGTTGTAAATCCACTGTCCTTCTCCACATCCTCATCCTCACTGCTGCCAAAATCCTCCCCAGGACCAATGTGAGCACACGACTCAACCAGGTAGTGGTAAACATTTCCGTAGTTGAACATTTTCGGGATATCCACAGAAGGAAACGTAGTCCAGCCGCTGACAGGCGTTGCCACGGCAACGGGTGTTTGCGTGCCTCTGAGTCCTTTCTTTTTCAGTTCGTACCATTTTCCACCATCCACACCAGGGGTAAACCTTTATTTTCATTGCAATACATGCCCGAACTTTTTCAATTGCTTCCCGTAATGACACATTTTTGCTTGTCCGTGGCATTCTAGCCATCTCTTTAGTTCCGGTAAGCGATAATTAGCTGGGTCGCTAGCGAGCAAAGCTCCCGGTATGTCCTCCTCCGTCAACACAACCCCCTCCATTTTCAGTTCTAAGCACAAGTAACATGTAGTCGTTGTTTATAACAGTGACTCTGACCTTATAGAGCATTTACATGATGAATGTTTGCCTTTTTGAATTTACGCGCGCCGGTGGGGCGCCTGTTTATTTGTCCGACATTTGCTCCCAGCAGCACTTGCGCGCCAGAATCGTGACGTCAACTGTGAAGAGGGCTATTGTAGCATGCCCTGGATGGATATTGCCGTCATAGACCTTTTATTATATGAAGTGATGTTTGGCTCTCTGATGCACATGCTGACTTTGTCTACAGTCAAATACATGATGCAGTTCCACAGATTCACCAGCAGATGGTGGAAATGGGTAAGCACTAGTACCCAGAGGAGGTCACATGACCAGGAAATGCATGTACTCTTTGTTTTCATTTACCCAGCACAGTCGGCGGTGTTTATGTATTCAATTGCATCTGGAGACTGGCTTTCCTTCAAACGCAGAACAGGCATAACATCTTGAACTAAAGGCATTGTTGAGAGCAGATATTTTATCTTTAAAATCACGAAAAGCACATAGCTGGAGAACAGCTTCAGACAGCCAGTCTGAAAAGGATATGAAAACTGAACTTGTTTTGCTTGAGAACTTTGTTGAAATGGAAGTTTGCATTTTAGTCAACTAAATGATCAGCAGGACCAATATTGTCTTTGGTCAACTACAGCCCTATTAACAAGAGAGCGACCATCAGCTTCATAATACCCAATTACTAAACGAATGCATGAATCAATCAAAATGTCTTTGTTGTCATATAGAGCTTCTTTTTGGAACTATAGCTTCTGAAAATGACATCTGTGTCTGAGCTAAATCCAATCTCACCAGATCATTTTCTACATGCCTGCGCAATCATGTAGCAATTGTATCTCACCAGGTCTGAAAACACGATCCCATGTAACTATCCATGTTTTGGTGTGGAAATAACACAAACAAGAATGGACTGTCACTTTTGTCTTGTGCCTCTTTTCAAATGGCGACAGCACTGGAACATGAAGTGGAACTTCATTAGAATTTTGACAACAATACATAGTCACGTGTTTGTTTGTGCTGCCGGAGCATGTTTCTTTCTACTAAAGCAAGTTGCATTCTTCCCTCTCCCTGACCTGTCTTTGTTCGCAGAGGCCGTCCTAATTAGGGCACTTGCGTTTTACTGTTATACCGCGCTGCTTGGGTTTTGAAGAGCTCTTCCTGTTGACCATGCTCTCACTGATTTGCATTAGTGTGTACGTGAGGGTTG
Organism: Mugilogobius chulae; assembly: GCA_038363315.1. NCBI lineage: Eukaryota > Metazoa > Chordata > Actinopteri > Gobiiformes > Gobiidae > Mugilogobius > Mugilogobius chulae. The sequence goes on along the minus strand of CM076398.1, from coordinate 15,590,012 downwards.
GAGACACACAGATGTTAAGGCCCTGCTCCCTTTTTAGAAAGCCTTCAATAGTGGACCCAGCACTGAATCAATACATGTTTCTATAGTATGGAGCAAAACAGCAGAGCGGAGACAACGCTTTTACGCTAAAGTGAGACAACATTTCAGTAACATATGAAGTTGTTTTCCTTGCTGACTATAACCTAATTGTTTTCCGCATCTTTGTAATTTCTATGAGCCAGGCTTCGATAGTTTTTCTCCAGAACTACCTACAGAGGTGGAACAAACACACTGTTCTGAAATTCCCAAGTTAAAGAGAGACAAGTCAGAGTCAAGTCAAAGAGAAACAAGTCCAAGTGAAATCTCAAGTCAAAGAGAAACAAGTCCAAGTGAAATCTCAAGTCAAAGAGAAACAAGTCCAAGTGAAATCTCAAGTCAAAGAGAACAAGTCCAAGTGAAATTTCAAGTCAGAGATACAAGTCTTAGTCAAGTCAGAGGTCAAAAAGAAACAAGTCAAACAGAGTCAAGTCCCAAGTCAAAAGAATCAAGTCCCGAGACAAAGAAAGTCAAGTTACGGGTCAGAGATACAAGTCCAAGTCAAGTCCCAAATCAAAGAGAAACAAGTTCAAGTCAAGTCCAAGTCACGACTCAAAGAGAGATAAGTCCTAAGTCAAAGAAATAAAAATCAGAGTCAATAGTCAAGTCAAAGAGAAACAAGTCCCGAGACAAAGAAAGTCAAGTTCCGAGTCAAAGAGAGACAAGTCCAAGTCCCAAGGGAAAGAGAGACAAGTCAAAGTTTTGGACCCCTCTAAAACGAGATGGCACATCTCAAGGGGCATTCCTTAAAAAATAAAATAAAAGTCCAGAGTCAAAGAAAGACAAGTCCATGTCCAGAGCCAAAGAGAGTCATGTACTGAGTCAAAAAAAGTCAAGTCCCGAGTCAAAGACAGTCAAGTCCCAGAGAAACAAGTCAGTCAAGAGTCAAGTCAAAGAGAAACAAGTCCAAATCAAAGAGAGACAACTCCAAGTCAAGTCCCAAAACCAACAGAGACAAGTTCAAGTCAAGTTCTAAGTCAAACAAAGGCATGTCCAGAGTCAAAGAGAGACAAGTCCAAGTCAAATCCTAAATCAGCTGATTTTAGTATATTTAAGTCTTTATATCAAATATTGACATCAAGAAGTCACAAGACTCCAAGTCAAGTCTTATGTACAAGACAAGTCTCAAGTCAGGTCAAGTCTCAAATCATGAAAAATAATGACTTAAGTCAGAACCTCTGCTGCTTATACAAAACAAGATTACAGATTTTTTCAGAATCAATAATGGCAGCCAGTTAGGATTAGAAGTAACTTTACAATTACTTGAGTAAACATTTTGGCTACTATACCAGCTCTTGCATTCATAGATTAAATTAACTGGGCTTGGTTTCAGAACAGAGCTGTTTTACCAGTATCACCCTTTGATATGATCTTGCAGCTGAAGTCCAAGTGTGTGAGACTGCAGCAGGTGTGAAAATGCAGTGCCTCCTGCCTTATACCATTGGGAGCTGCTCTGCTGTTAGAAATGGTTCCCATGAGAGCGAGTGGCCGGCATATCAATTGAAGCGAGCAGGCTAATCAAATTTAAACTTAATGTCTAATGTCTTCTCTTTAAGGCAATATGCGAAAGAGCACTTACGCCAAAATGATGCCCCACTTTGGAAATCCATTTTAAGTATTACGAATGACTGCTTTGGGATCTATTCGGTCCTAATTGCATTGCAGTATAGAAGTAATTACATGGAGAAACAAGTACATTGCTCAGTGACAGCAAATTATTCATTGCGCAGAGCTTAAGGTTTATGGTGAGTCGTGCAATGCGGCTTAGCTGAGGCATAACATAGAAGTCATTATATATTTGTTAAGATTATTTTTGTTGAATGTCAGTAATTAATCTTTGTATAAGAATTTCTTACTTTTTTAACACAAACATTGTAAAAATACACTTATCTTTTTGTTCTAATTCCAATATCGATTATTTAGCTTCAACAAAAACATAAAAACAACACTTGTTTGTTATGAGATGAACTCAAAGATCTAAAACAGTTTGTGCGTAAACAAAATAACCATTTCTGTCAAATACTGTTCACAAAACTGTCTAAATCTGTGATAGTGAGCACTTCTCCTTTGCTGACATCCCACCTCACAGGTGTGTCACATCAAGATGCTAATACAGCATGATTATTGCACAGGTGTGCCTTGAACTGGCCACAGTGAAAGCACACTCTGAAATATGCACTTTTTTCTCCCTTTTTTCTGGCCATGCAAGAACTGGTATGTTTTAAGCTTCCTTTCAACACGGAGCCGTACAAATGCTCCAAAGAAGTTTTGACTGATTTTTAAAATTTAGGCCAAGCAGAAGATCTCAAATCTCTACCTATGACATCACAAATTTGAGAAACTCAGTTTGTTTTGGAATTGTAATGAATAGTATCTCACAGTTTTTGATGTTAAAATAATATGGGCTCAACACACGGGGAGCGACATCGCAGCTTTTCTATTCTTTTCCAATAGAACCGGGGCGACAATGTGAAAATCAGAACTCTCTCTGGATGAGGCGACACGCCAGAGTAGTGCACATGACGCTCATGCATCTCACGCTCATGCATGCACTCTTGTACACACAGGCTGGCGATGCGATCGCGAAAGTTGAAAATGTTTCAACTTAACAGCCAATCACAGTATGTTTCTTTGGTATATAGCATTGATATGACACTCGCTGTGTCCGGTTTGACCATATTTTGCATCTTATGAAACTGTTATTGGGTTTTGCTGATAATAAAACCTGCTTTATTTACAACCCAGAGTCAGCTTTTTCCTTCAACATGAAGCAGAGTCAACCAATCATGGGATTTTTTAGTCATTTTGTGTAAACTTTGTGGCTTTTTCAATGCATTTTACCTCTGATATAAAAGTCATATGCTAAATCTACCTGCATTTTCTGAAATTTCTTAGCTGGTCGCAGCAGTTAATCGCTTCTCCTGTGTTTGATTTTAAACCCTCTTCAATTAGAGTCGCAGCTGTTTATCACTCATCGTGAGTCGATCGATGTGTACTACAGTAGTTTTGCACATGTGTACTGCAGTAGTTTTGTACATGTGAACCACAGTTAGCCTTCATTAAAACAATAGCAAAATTATTTTCAAATGTACAATTCAAATTCCATAAAACTTGTCATAACTTTTTCCTCTAGTTGATCGTACTGTTTACAAAAAAGTAATCTTTGCTTTTTACTGCAATGTATCTTGTCTGTAGTTTCTGCATTTGACAAACTTCTCTTTGAATGTGGCTTACTTTTCCTTTGAATGCAGCTACAGAATCTACTGCTCATGCTTATGTTGTGGTCCAAGCTACCACTCCGAACTCATATTGGATTGTAAAGCAGAAGGGAATACAAAATAAAGGAAGACATCTGCTTTGCCATGTGAGCAATCAATTCTCTTTTACAACACAAAACGCTGCAGTCCAATGGTCATTTCATAGTTTTTCCCTCAGACACTGCCCTGGCCCTGATCTTTAGCAACTGTATAGTGTTTGGAACCTCAATGTCAGTCAATAGAGCATGGCTTAATAACTGCATCACGTCTGTCTGACTGTTTCATACTGTGGCTGATCAATGTGCGGCGTCTCTTTCGAAAATGTTCAATCATTCCAGTAACCTATGAAGACTCAGGGAAAGTTTGTCGTAGAATGCGATTCTTTGTGCAGCGGACAATGGTTAAAAAAACCTGACTTTCTTTAACACTTTTTTGCCAGTCTGCTGTTCAATACAGTGTTTTAATGTGAAAACATGACTATACGCAAGATTCTGAGCATACCGAGGTGTGAAATTATTTGACTAAAAACGTAACTGTTTTAATTTGTAGCTTTTCCATTAACTGCAATTACTAGATTTTAAAGTGAGAAAAGCCTTGATGTGTGTTGATATGTAGCAGGCAGACCAACTCTTGAAGATATGGGTGTAGGGGTCCTCCCCCAGGAAATTTTGAAGCAACATACTGTATATATTTGTTACAACTGTGGAAGAAGGCAGGAAATTCTGTTTTTTGTTAAATCCAGTTGAGTTGAAAGAAAAGAACAAACATATTTTCTGCCCACATTTTTTTCAAAAATCCAAAAATTTTGTTTGTTTCGGTTCAAATGTGTGCTTCCTCCAAAACTGCATTGCTTTGGTGTAATTGCTTGACTGCTTGCTTGTCTCAATCAAGGCTCAGGACATAGAGCAGGTCACAGCATACAAGTACCTGGGAATCTATTTTGACCCACAGTTTTATTGGGCAGAACATGTGGATCATATCTGTGCAAAAGTAAACCAGAGATTACATTTTCTGAGAAGATTGAGACTACATGGTGTTGATGGAAAAGTGATGCTTCTCTTTTACAGAACTTGCATAGAGTCTATTATTCGGTATGGCATGACAACTTGGTTTGGTAATCTGACAGTTAAGTTAAAATCACAAATCTTGAATTTGACCAAACGAGCAAGCAAGATTATTGGTCTGCCTCTGCCCTGCACTTTACAGGAGATTTTTGAGGAGACAGTAGTGAAACAGGGTCAAAAAATGGCAGCTGATCCTACTCACATCCTGTATAAGGAGTTTGAATTGTTGCCATCTGGTAAACGATATAGAGTGCCAAACTGTAAGATGAACAGATATAAACACTTAATGGTCCCCATGTCAATCTCTCTTCTAAATCGTAAGAAATTGTTGTGAAGGCTGTCTCCCTATTTACCTGTTGGACTCATGTTTGGCGCAGTAGTTTAGCTAAATACTTGCACTGTGTTGTTTGACAAAGTGAGATGTATTTTTGAACATGTGCTGGGCAGTGCATGTTGTCTGCCTAGAATTAGGACTGAGTGCAGTGTGTGCCTCAGACTAATTTTTTTTTTTTTTTTTTTGTCCTGACTATTTAAAAAATGTATGGACTCGGTCAGGGTTTTTATGTATGGTGACTGTCACATGTTGTGAATGCGGATTGTATGTCTGTCTTTGTGAGTCTTTGTGCCCATTGATTGTCCAAAGTGAATTTCTCCTTATGGAGACAATAAAGGATACTAACTAACTAACTGGTCTGGACATGAGAATTTAGTAGAATTTACAAGCGGCTCACAAGTGTTTGGTGTGAATGAGGTTGTTAGGGGTCAGGCGAGGAGTTGTGTCTCATATGTAGCTGTTTGAACCAGCAAATCGGTGTGGAAAACCAAAAATTACGCCTACAGGAAAACAGTATTTAGTCGAGCATTATTGTTATACTGGTTCAAACAGGACGTAAGTGAAGAGGAGAGTGACTACTATTTAGAGCGGGGAAAACAAAGACGCAGAAGTTACAGCAACTGCAATGCAAAGACTGGACTGTGGTGGGAAACAGAAGTTAAACTAATCTGTCAGGTGTGATTCGAAACATCTGTTCTTCATCAGAATTTGAAAACTACTCACGCACAACTTAACGCTTTGTCATTTTGGTCAAGCATTACGTCACACGTATGAACACTCGAGATTTGTTATGCAACAGATGGTTGTTAGTATCATGTTTGTGGGAATGTTCTTTTACATCGATGTGCCCCAAAGAGACTTGAACAGACGCTGTGTCGCTCTAACCTGTTCTAACCGCTCTAACCTGGCCAGCCAGATGGTTTATCTCGAATTATTTGTGAATTCACAAACACCATCCCAAACCATCTGGCCTTCCAGCCGCCCCGATTGGTTTGGGAGTCCAAACCAGCGGTGTGTTCGACGGCTGTTAGCGCCCCGCCGCCGAGTCTCATTCAAGCTAAACAAAGATGGCGACTCTCGTGGATGTGTTGTCTGCTACTTTTGATGCAGTTTTAGCAGAAATATGGAGTAATTTCTTTTTGAAAGAAGAGCCGTATGTGTGACGCGTACTTCACGCGGACATTGGATACACCATTTATCAGTGGTTGCTGTTATTGGCTAAGCACAAATAAGGTAGGCCCCACACCCAATCAGCTCAAAGTATTTCACTAAACGCCCCGCCTTTTCTCGAACGCTTTCAGCGAGTAAAGTCCCAGACAGATATAGTGAGAACTCAGATAGGAGTTCAACACATAGCCTATGGTCAGGCCAGTTAGGGACTGACACTAAAACTAAAACCCACAGTTACTGGGGTTAGCGTGGTGGCTTGTGTGCTGTCCTCTCATTTCTCCTATTTTCTCTGTTAAGATTGTTTAATCATTAGTTCAGCCATAGCCTACTGTATGATTTTGTGTAATTTCATACCAAGTTGATCTTTCCTTTTCTTCTCTGTCTCCCCTTCTCTCTGCTCCGCTTTGCTCTGACCCTTGGAGTGTCTGTTCTCTGACCTGCTGGGTGTCTGCTATGTGCGGCGGGCTCGCCTGGCCTCGGGTTGCAGCCGTACTCACAGGAAGTGAAATTTCTTCTAAATTAAAATTATGAGAATGATGATCATAGCCTCTGGCCTATTTGGGGCTCCTGTAGCCGGGCAATTTTAATGCACTTAGACACTAACACATAACCTCCCTTACCCCAGGGACACACTGCAAGCGTATTTCGCGCTACGCAAGCCCTACGCGCGTTAAAAATAGCCCAACGATGCACGCGTATCGTTTAGAAAACATGCAAAGTCAATGAGACCGGCCACACACCCGGCGCTTGACGCGCGTAGCGAGCGTGACGTCGTGCGAGCGTTGGGCGCGTGAGAATCGGGAGCGAAAGAATCCAACCTATTTTTTTTGTCGCTTGACGCTGGCGTAGCTGCGTAGAAGCGTAGAATACAGAGAATACAGAGAAATCAGGCTTCTACTGTTGTATTTGTGCACTTGCCATCAGCACCACACGTCCTGGGACAGACCTGGACTGTGTGACGGAGCCCTGCTTCAATAGAACTGCCTGCTTGAGTTTTCATATTTACTATTGAAAACCTCGCGTTTGGCGTGATCAGCCGGTCCAGAGGGGAAATAGAAGCCTATTTATGTGGTTATTTTCACTATAGACCTGATACAAGAGCAGAAACACAGACAGACAAACTTGAACAGCTTTCCCATTGAGAAACACAGGGTGAGTGGCTCGCGATGACGCACCACAGGCGCGCACGGGGCATCTGCTGCGATTGGCGGTGTGGCCACCCATGCGTGGACGCCCGGCTGTAGTTTCGCTTGTTCACGCACGTCATTTTTTGTCGCTTGCTGTGTGTCTGGGCCCTTACCCAAATCAAGAATAGGAACAAGTGTGCCCAGAATCTGTTGGGAAGTTTGATAGACTCGACCCACTTCTCTTACTGCATTACAAGTAGAAAAGGGTACTTTCAAAACCACACATTAGGGACTGCTAGGGCTACAGGAGCAGGAATTATTATTTGTTTGGCGATTTTTATGTGTGGCTTCTGCTGGGTCTGGCTGGGACCTGGGACCTGTGGGCTGCCGTACACTGGGGGTTTCTGGTGGCTTGGGGGTCGGATGGTCTGGGGGGCGGGATGGGGTGTGGCCGGGGTTTGGTGGGCTGAGAGGAGGAGAAGCAAGGAAAGAAAACTATTTTATCTCTTTTAACTATTACTCATTTTATTTCTATTTTACAATTATTACACATTGAGTAAAATTTTATTATTACCTTGTTTTATCATGTTTTCCTCCTTTTAATCTGTGTTCTTGCTTTAGCCTTCCTACTACATTTTATCTTGACTTTTTCTATATCTTCTTTTATCTAGTGACTATTTTTAATCTTGTTGTTCCTGTCCCACTCCCCTATGGGAGTGTGTTCTAGGACGTTCCAGTGTCGAGGCTCCCCTGGTTGTCAGGACCTGGTCCCTCCCCGCATGAACTCCTGCACTTTTGCCTTCCTGTGAAGTCCTTTGAGATGACGGATTGTCGTGATTTTGGACTATACAAAAATAAATTGAATTGAATTGATTTGAATTGAATATCCATCTGGCGTGAACTAGGTTACTGTAGCTCCACCCTACCAACAGCGACTGGAGGTTGTTTGGTGTGAAAGACCCTCAAAGGTGCTATACTCAATTTTATTTTGAGCTTCATACACCAGTCTACAGGTTTTGGTCAGTAACCCAAAGTATTCTGAGCCTTCAAATTGTACAGCACAATGTGTTTTAAGCTTTTGTCACAGCTGGGGCGAGGTGTGCTGGTGTGCTAATAGCAGTTAGCCACAACGCTAACAATATCAGATTGACTTGGGGTGAGTTTGGTGAATAAACAGGACATTATTAGACGGAAACAAGACATTGTGGACTAATTTCCTGCGTGCAATCTGATATCTCTATATTTAAGTTTGATACTTGAATTTTTGTTGTTGTAACTTAGAAAACGTTGTCTTTTTTTGCCAAAATGAATGTAAGTGACAAAATCAGACCTCTATGTGCTGTCTGAATCAATGACAAAGTTTCATTTCTGAGCCAAAAAGCAGCGTTTTTTAAACCCTATGTCAAAGGATTTTGTGAAAGCTTAGAGGTAGTGAGGTAGATTTAAATACCTACTTCCTGTTTGACAGTGACAAAGTCAGGTACCCGAGCTTTAAGATTTATTTCTACACGCTGTACCTGTATTGTTGGCTAAATATGCTCTCAAAAAGATTAGACAAACTCGTAGAATCCGTGACTTTGGACAAGAGAGTGAACACCAATCAAACAAAAATGCAATAACAAGCTTTATTATGAGAAACCTTTAAGCAAGCTCAACATTTCAAACTATTCTCAGCAAGATCTGACACAATACGGCTGCAAAAATCCTTATAAATGCCACGTTGTTTGGGGATGCGAGACACTTTACTGCCGCTTGCTTCAGTCTGGCTGTCTACAGGCGCTCGCATCGACACTTAACAAGGTTTTTCTATAATTGCATTGCCATTAACCGCGAGAAATCCAATAAAGCTCTTCTTTGTGATGACGTCAAAGCAGCGTGGAAATACCCCACAAGCTGCACAGTCGTAAATATAGTGAATGAACGCTGTATAGGCAGCTGAGAACGTTGTATCCATTTGAGTCTGTATTTTTGTTCTTGTGCATTACAGACTGATATTGTTCTGTGTCATGAAAGGTCACCTGAGTAAATGCTTGTCTTGGTTGTTGGGTTCACTAACAGCTCACTTTGCACTACTAAGTACAAAAGGTTAGGGTTAGGGTTCCACTTCCAGACTGATCTAAATGATAATGGATGGTTTGTTAAGCAGTAAGACACATACAGTTCTGTACATTCAGCAATAATCCATGCATAATCTACTAATCCAGTCCTTCACTACACTGTTAATGCTTAAATGTTTGACTTATGGTGCTTAAAAGGTTTATTGCATAACCTGCTTGAATGGGCTTTTCCGGGATGTTCCGCAGTATGGCAATGATTTTTTTCTATTTATTCATCGACAAGTGTTAATAATACTCAGAAATACAATGAGTCAAAAAAGGTAACAAATTGTGCAAATTGTCCCACCTAGAAAGAAGAGAAAGGTCTATAATTTCCATTCATTTAATTGAGAGGCAAAAGAATCTAAAGAAAGAAAACATCTGAATCAAAAAAGTATTCATGCAACCACCACATTGTGTCATTTGAAACCATTTATGTGTATGTTTTTCCATAAAATAAATATTCAAGAAGCTCTTCTATCATCCACCTGCTAGACTGTGTGCAAGCATTTTTCCTCAGAAATATTGAGCTAAACTTTTTGATTATCAAAATATTTTTTGCACAAGAATACACACATGAATTATTTAAAATAATACGGGGTGGTTGCTGTTAAAATACTTTTTTGACCCACAGTACCTTGACAAACATTTGTTTTCATTCAGATGTTTGGACAAAGTTCTTTCCCCAACCCAGTGATGCCACACTGTCATCTCTTTGCATTGGTGCCTATGCAAGCAACAGTTTTTATTTTAAAATATTTACTTCCAACATTTAGGTAAGGTTAGGCTTCAGACTCAGGGTCAGGATTCGATTAAATTAATTTGATTGATTTTAGGAATTTGGGAAAGGTATGCTAACCGGGTCATGGCATACCTGTGTTGGGAAAATAATTCCTGTAACCCATTGGGGAGTTTTAGTCCACTTTTTGGCATTTTTCACAGTTAAATTGTCCACCATTGCTGCAGTTTTGGAGATATTTCAATAATTGTTTTTTCAAACCTTTGAAAAATAATGAATCTATATTTTTACAGTTGTCAAAAAAGTGGAGTAAAAGTGCTGTCCTACCACAGTGGTACGACTGTCCTGAAGATGTCTCGCTGATAGCAGTCAAAACATGATAGCAATACCATTGTCTTTAAAAAGAAAACAAAGTTAAGAAGTAAATGAAGACAAAATACACGTTGATGGAGTGCTTATTGTACGTTTATGACATTTTGTTGTAAATCTACATTTTCTCTGTGTTGCTTATTGACAATTTGCACCTACGTCACATGATCACTTGAGAGCGCTATGATGGAGGGCAGAAGTGTGTGTACTCAGCATTACACGAGCACAATACTGACAAATTCTCACATATATTCTTATTTTTTGGTAAAGAAAGCAGTGGATGCTTCTAGTGCATGTTCAGTACATTTGTCTGTGGAAGTAGGACATCTTACAAGGTATTTGGAAATTTGGAAGAGATTTGGAAAAGCTAATGAATGCATGCCCTCTTCCTCCTGCTATATTTGCCGATTTAAAAAAATGTACAAGTTTGCCTGAATTTACTCCTCATGATTTGTACCATTATGTGATAAAAAGGGTTTTGTCTCACACTGGAGCAGATTTAAAAGCTACAAGAGTTTGGTTTTCAGTAACTTGGCTGTATATCATGTATATCATGAGGCTAGTGTTAGCCACACATGATGCAGGCTGTTTCAGATATTGCATTTTCTTTTTCTTATTAGCATCGACTTACCTTGTTTAAAGTGTTCACTGCAAATCTGTAACAACTTAGAGGGATTGCAGTTCTTTAGATTTATTTCTGCCACCCACTGGCATCTTCTGTCTTCATCAAAATGTAAACGAAAAAGCTACAGGCTTATGCTTACAACCTCCTTGCCTGTCACACAAGACACAGTCATTTTACAATTGCAATCAATAAAAGTAACTTAGAAAACAGGTTTTCGGCAAAGTTTCCATAGTTGTCTAGTTGCACACAGACAGCGCTTTTGCCCTCCATCATGGAGAAGTGGCCGTTTCCTCGAAGAGCGTGATGACACGTGCAAAGGGTCAATAAAGCTCAGGAAGCAACGTCAAAAAAACAATAGTTGCCATGGGAATGAAGGCAAATCTCAGAAAGCATAAATACCAAGCACTCAAATATAGGAAAGGAGGACAAGCCAACACAATATCTTCAACTGCAAACTGCAAATTTAATAATACAGACTTTCGATCTATGTAGGATCTACTTGAGGAAGAGCCTACGTGGATCAAAACGTCTGTGTTATTAAATTTGTAGTGGGAGATAGTGTGTGGGCTTCCTCCTTTCTTATAATAATGGAAAATCTGCCATGTTTGTTGGTAGGTTTTCAGAACGTTCAAAGAAATTTGATGCTTTAATAAACACTTTTTTCCATTTCTGAGGTGATGTCACAATCCTAAGCCACTTGTTTTAATCCTTTTGAAGTTAATAATACTTTACATTAAAATAGGGCTGGGCAAAATTGGAAAAAAAAAAAAAGAATGTCAATCATTTTTTTGGAGCATGCTGTCCTAGAACAAATAAATTGTATCATTTACTCAAGAATTTTTTTCATTCAAGTTAGCAGAACAAGATTTATGCTTGTTCTTTTGGTAATCACATTCAAATCTGCTCAAAACATATAAAATACTGCCTATTTTTCTCATACTAGATGGTCATTTTTCCTAGTGTGTTTAATTATCAACCAAATATTTGTTAAATTAATCACAGAAGTGCAGCAATCTCCCATTATAAACTCATTGTTCAGATCTTTGAAGTGCTTTATGAACATATTCTGATATCGCATCACTTATTTACTTTTTATTGTTAATAAGCGCTGTTGTGGCATATACACTCAATATTCACTTTTTGCATATCTTCATTCACGATATTATCTAAAACTCAATACATTGCCCAGCTCTAGTTCAAAACACATCTTTTAAATTCAAATGCTATCCAGTTTCACCTTGTTGTCCCCGTACTTCTGGTTGGGAAACACAGCTCTACAGAACACAATGCAAACATAAGGCTGGTAGTTGTACTGATTCTCTGCAGAGCGCTAACATGTTCTCCTCCTGTGTAACCTTCTGTGTTCTCTGGCAGTCTGTACTTGTGTTTGTTTGTCTGGTGAGCGTGTGGGGTGCGTGCGTGGCATCAGAAGCAGACTACAAGCGTTTCGAGTTTAGGCTGAGGGATAGGCGGTGATAAGGTCGTGTCCCTCTGGAGGTCTCGTCCTGGCCCGGGCGTGGGTCTCGCAGTACAGCTGGCCCTCCACGAAGAAGTAGCCCTTCTGTTTGAGGTTCATGTCGCAGTCGGAGCACACGAAGCAGCCCGGGTGCCGGTACTTGTCCCGCACTTTCACCACCGTCCCACTGGAAGAACAGAAGACGTGACATTAGTTGAGATGGACTAGAACTCAAGGCAGTTATAAGTTATAAGGGCAAGAGGCAGTTTTTCCTGTATTTCAAACTGCAGAAGAAGAAACTATGACTGCTGCCAGAAACTTTTTCAGGCACAGCACCACATCTGAAATCAAAGAACTCGAATTGAGCCCATTATCACTGGGTCTGTACAAACTGTGGCCTGGGGGCCAGATGCGGCCCTCGCCTGTTTTAAGTCAATCCCTGGCACATTTTTGAGAATAAGTGTTCCACTAACATTTCTTTATTGATTGACTTATGGAGCACTTCTGCTCTTCTATTTTAATAAATGCCACAATAAAAAGATATTCAATAGCCTATGTTATAGAAAAATGGTTGCAATAATAAAAATGTGTTCCACCTCAATAATCACCAATTTTTATGGTTCCTATGGTAAATATGTTGTAGAAGGTCAGAATTCCTCTTGTATGTGGGAGACCTACAAGAGGATTTACCATGTGAGACAAAGAAACACACAGCTCCCAGTTGCCTGGTAACTGGGTTGGTGGCAATGTTACTAACTATAATGTTAGCACTAGTTTGTTACCAGGCAACATTCCTGAGCTTATAGAGTGCAATTATTGCTTTTGGACTACTAATTTTCAAGCATCAGTTTTCCTGTGACAGTGTTGATTTGTGTGATTTCGTGTTTGTCAGATGAATGCAGTTGCTCAGAGACAGACTGTGCCCACCACTGCTCCTGCTGTTCAGACTTCATCAGACACACACAGTATGGACCTTCAGTCTAAGCTCATTACTTTCTTTACATCATGAACCAATAGAAAAATACATAGTGTGTTTGAAGGGTCATAAAATCCAAACTATGATCTGGATCCAATAAGATTGTGCTCTTCATTTTCTGGATAAAAGAACAATGTCCTTGATAAAAGCTAATACAGCATATTTTATTGTTTTCACAAACAACTTGAAAATACACCCTTTACTAGAAATCTACATTTTCTTACTGTGATAAATTAAAAATGATTCAATAATGCACCATCACAGGATGAAGGACTAACCTGTGTGAATCAACAACCAGACAACAGTGGGATCAGACCAGGTTCCAAACTAAACTAAACAGACAGTCAAAACATAGAACGAGACCACAAAATGTGAGCAGGAATAAGACAGGACATTAAGGTCTCAACCACTTCAAAAGCAACAAAAACAGGCTTAATGGGTTAAATAAAAGGCCACTGAATACGAGAGCTAAATATACGGTTTGAAAAACCTCGATTTGGTTCTCGTTGTTTCTGCTCAAAAAAAAAAACATTCAAAAGTTGAGCTTAGCTAAATTACTGTAAATAATTTATAATTTCTTGAAATCCTCTTGCAACTTTCAGAATATGCTTGGAAACCACTGTCTTAGTAGTGCAATGTACAACAAAGGACAGGACAATCATGAGTTTTCTCTATCAGGAATTGCTAAGAAAAAAAATACTGTTCACAAAAAAAACGATCAAATCAATCTTGCCAGATCCAGATAATGCTGCAAATATCTCCAAACAAGTCTAGATCTATGGACTTAAAACCAGTTCAGAAGATCTCAGGGATCTAACTATGACATCACAAAACTTGTAAGTCAGAGCAGTGTTTATAGTATAGTATCTCACAGATACAACTCCAGCTGTGTTTCTGATGAAGAAGCAAGGTCTAACAGTGCAAGGCTGAGTTCTCTGAGTGGACCATTTACACCAATGATAGAAAAACATTCAGACGTTTCTTAAAAATATATGAAAGAGATTGTTGGAATGACTTTAGAAACCACCTTTGTCATTTTTTTAAACTGTCAAAAACATTGAATTACATCAATCTATAGCTCAATAGTTCTGTAAATTGATTTTTCCCCCTCACGACCTTTCTTGTTCATTCAATAACCTTCACGTTTTTACATTTAGAAGAGACAATTTTACAGTAACCTTCTGATAAGTTTGGAATAAAAGTAAGCTGTACTGTGATTAGATGTGCGCCTACAACACAACCCACGGACAAAACCAATTTTATAGAAAAGATAAATGGACCAAAGCCAGTAAGACAAATTTAGGTTATTACAGTTAAAAATGACAAAACTCAGAAGCGTGGCAAAGACAAGAAGAGAAACCCACACACTAATATGCAAATTTCACTTTTGTGAGATTTTAGTCATGTTAAAATGTCAAACCTTAAACCAAAATTCACCTCGAGTTTTGCTTCATTCTCAAATCTTTGAGTGAATCTCCAAGACTGTCTAATGCTGCATTCAGACCGGACAGCGTTGAAGCGTCCAAGGTGTCTAGTTTACATGTTACACGCTTATTCAGGCGTTTGTTGATTGGCGTGTCTTGCAAAGTATAGACGCTCCATCCTGCATCGGGTGCTTAGGCCGCCTCATCAATCTGAGTTGGGCTCTGCTGAACTTTCAAGCGTTGATCGCCTGCGTCTACCAAACAGACACCACTCTCTTGTGACGTAGTGACATGTTCTCCTCACACATCAAGGGGAAAGGACTGTTTTCTGAAGTCTTTTAATAGCTTTTTTTATTAAAAGATCGCTTGTTTTTGGACTTTTTGAACGCTTGGTTGCTCATTGCTCTGAAAATCTGGCAACACGGCACAAAAAACAACATGTGACATGATCTGGTCTGACAATGCGCTCACATGGATCCAAAATGCTTGTTACTGTGTTTAAACCACTGCGCTATGAGTGGAGGAGAAAGTTTCTGCTATCGGGTAAGTCTCTATCTCTTTATCAACGTGATCTGCCTATGTGCAAAGCAAAGCCTTTTGCAAAAAGCGATGACGGAAAGAAACATGACGAGGTGTAAAAAGTGCCCTTGGGTGTTTGGGCCCCTGTGGGGGGGAGTCAGCTTTGAAAATATTCTGCGTCAAAATCGGCTTTATCGACCGAAATTGGATGCTTCAACACTGTCCGGTCAAAAAGCAGGGATGTCCATGCTTTTTTCATCAAGGGACACATGTTGAAACACAGACTAAATGGTGGGCTAAACTGGGCCTGATAGAAGAATTCAAAGAAAAGAAAGAAAATTCAAATGGTTGCATTTAGAAGATTGTGAAATCAGCCTCAAAACTTTATTCAGACCTAGAAACACATTAGTACACAGTGAAACGCTTGACATTTGCTTAAAACACAGATTAATTTTGAAATTGTGAAGCTTAATGTTTTTTGGGCCAACTGTTCAGAAGAAAACGGTTTGAGGGCCACATATGGCCCCCGGGCCACAGTTTGGACATGCCTGGTGTAAAGTATTGTTTGCATGAGAATCATAAATTATTTGGTTAAGGGTTTTGAAAATCGAAAGATAGATAATTAATCGTTTGTCAGTAAAAACGTATCGTCTGGATTTGCTCCAGACTAGAGGAGAAATACTGACGCAGAAGCAATTAATATTGTTGAATCTCACGATGATGCATCCTGAGAAAAAGAGAGCCCAGTGACGCACAGACATAAGGAAAGAAACAACAAAAGATCTCTTTTAAAAATCCTTACTATGGCCACGCCGGGCCCAAACTCCTGTAGTGTGCAGAAGGCTCTAAAACTAAATCTGTAAATACAGAAATTAAAACCAAATCTACTTTCCATCTTTAATCCCATCTGGATGACGACAACCTCCCAGCACACTTCAGTCAGAACATGAATAATGAAAATGCTTTTAGAGAAAAGCCCAGGTGCTGACCTGGTGGTAACTGCTGATTGTTGGTAAATTGTTTATATTACCAAGGAAAAACTTCATTTGGAGAAATGAAACTGCAATTTAGCTTGAAAGGAGGCTTTTTTGCATAAAAAGTTTTTAATCCTGTTTTAACATTGCTTCCTCAACAAAAAGAAAAACAGCGTGAATTCTGTCTGTAAGATACTATCCCTCTGAGCCTCAGCAAACACTGTTCTAAATGTCCCAGGTTTTTAATGCATAAGTGGAGTTCTGAGAACTTCTGCATTGTTTTCCAGCACAATTAGCATATCTGGCAGGATTGGTTTGATTATTTACCCTTTGTAATTTCCATTGTAACATGTACATATGCATGCTTTTTCAGTTCTAATACCTAAAAATACAAATTGCTCCTGCTCCAGGATTGTCCATGTCCTGTAAGATGAGTCATTTCCCTCTGCCAGTGGACTCTACAGACTCTATTTGCAGATGGATACACGTCAGTCCTGGGCACAGCTACAGCCTGTCTGTCCATTGTCCATACAAGTGGATCTTTGGTTCCTCCTCAAGGTTTCTCTTTCTCCCACTTGATTTTTTGGATGCTATGTCCAAATTAGCTTCATAGCTCCTAACTCCTACAGCCACATCCACTGCACAGATCGCTCTGACAATGTATGAATATCTAAGACAACAAGATCTGAATGGACCAAAACCAAATAAAGGATTTACCAGAACATTTGTCCTTTCTCTCACAGACTGTGCTGGTGATGGTGAGTCTGTTATATTTATTCTGTCCTGTCCGGTGCATATATACTGTATGAAGCTTTTTTCAGAGACAGAGATAACTAAATCTGAGGCTAATAGAGTATTTTAGTATTAAAGTATTTTTATTTACCAGCAGCAGATTCATGTGTAAATGTGTTGTCTCTGTCACAGTCATGTCATTAAAATCAGCACTGTGGTGTTTGTTTTGTAGACCGCTTGTGGCTGATGTAGTTTTTTCACAAACAGCTGTAGAGACTCATGATTTCCCTCATGTGTCTCGCCGCTGGATTCTCCAAACAGCGCTCAGGCTCCTTCCCTGACTCTCTAGTGCTCTTACTATCGAGCCCGTGACAAGCCCTAAAGATAAGGAGTTAGGAGCTAGGAACCAAGAGCTAGGAGCCACATATTTGCCCTATTTGGATCGGAATACACTGTTTACTCACACGATGCCGTTTCCACACTTGTCACACACAGGGAGCTTCTGCAGATTTCCCGAGGGAGCGTGGGCTTTGGTGGTGGGAGCTTTCACACTGCGAGTCACGATGGGCCGAGTGCCTGAGACACACAAGGGAAACTCTATTATATCAAGTGTCCAGGGCACATACAGTTTGATCCATGTTAATTCTGTTTGAGTGTTTGGTGTTATGCATGTTTAATTCTGTGTTGTTTTCTTCTGCTGATTTCAAAACACTGTGATGTCAACCTATTAGAGCATTTTTTTTCTATTATCAGATACCAATATACTAACAAGAAAAAAAAACAAACAAAAAAAAACACAATCTTGGGGGTGGGGGGTTTCTTGTAATTAACTTCTTGCTTCACAGCAACATAAATTTGACCAAATAGTGAGCCACTTTTTGAACTTTTTTTTACATACATACTTAGGCAACACAGTCTCCAAGAAAATTTAAATATACAGCAAAATGTCTAAAACAAAGCCAAATCATAGTTTTGGTTGAAGCTATGTAGCAACACTTTATTTAGGGTTAACAAGTAAGTTTAAGTTACTAAAATGGGTAAGTTTAGGACTGGGATGTAGGTTTACCCTTTAAACCCAATTGTGTGGTTATTTTACGTTTTGGCGTAACATATAGTATATGGGAAAAAAAGGCGTGCTCATCATACGTTTTTGACATTTCATTGTATATCTACATTTTCTTCGGAGACTGGGCGGACGTAGGCCATACCTGCTTGTAAGCCTGATCTCGTCAGATCTCTGAACTAAGTTAGGACCTGGTTAGTACTGGAACACCAGAGTGGACTGTCATTGTGTCCTTGGGCAAGACACTTAACCCACATTGTCTTAGAGTTTTCTTACACTGAGTGAGTGGATCCTTGACCTCACCGACCACACTACTTTTAAAAAAATCTCAAGACCCATCTGTTCTAATCTGCTTTAATGTTTGATTAATGTTTTAATTACTTTCCATTTTTATATTTTGTACCTTTGTTTACCTGCCTTTGTCTGTAAAGCATCTTTGAGTGAAAAGCACTATATAAATAAAATGTATTATTATTAATATTATTATTGACAAAGTGTTTTGAGTGCCTTGAAAGGTGTTAAAGCGCTGTATAATTAGAGAACACTTATCATTTACATGGGCTCACTTCATAGACAAACACTTCCTGCATTACAACTGCAATATTTTTTCCAAAAAGGTCTACTTTTGGTACATTTCCAGAACACATGGACATGATTGGCACTCCATTCTCTACAGGGCCTCTCGCCGAAATGTGTTTTGTTAGTGAACTTCCTCCACTTCCTCCATACAATTCAAAACTGTTTTCTCAAAATACATTTTCCTTCACAAGGTTGTCAAGGACATCCTCTAAAGTAGCTTCTACTCACACAAAATTTTACAGTCTTGGACTGAACAAGTTTCTGAAGGTTTTACAGAAGGCTTTATTGATAAGGCACAGAAAGCAACAATGGTTACTATGGAAATAATGGCAAATCCGCCATGTTTCTTATTAGGTTTGCAAAAGTTCAATAGGAATACACCAGCCAAAACCAAAAAGTAAACATAACAACTGTGGGACAATCCAATAAACTGCTGGGTCAATACTGGTGAATGGGTCAAAGTTATCTAGCTTACTCAGAAACTAATCAACCTTCATGTAACATGTCAGCAAAATGCATCAATAAGTTTCCACGTGGCTCTAAGTTTGCATTTTTGCTGACTTCATTAAAAGCATTTTTTTTTTTTTCACATTCAGGCTCCAACACCAGCTTTACTGCTCTGCATTGTTTACCAAAGAAACATTTTTGTGAAGTACAGTAATAAAGTATTGTGGTCCACTGTATTTGAATATTTTCAGGATTTTCTTTGATGCTACAGAAACGCCACACACACTTTTACACGCTCAATGACTTCAGCGCACGAGCCACGCACAAACCTACCTATTTTTGAAAATGTAATATATTCACTGTTTGTCTATTTCACCAAAGAACAACATCAACAGCAGCTCTCTAATTGACCGTGTGTAGGTGGTCCACTATTTTCATTTTGATGAGTGAAAGAAGCTGTTCTTAAGCTGTATATAAGGACGAAAATAAATGTGTATGAATATTAACAATGCGGCAAAGTGTTTGTGAGAATAATAATAAGATGAAGAATGCAGTGGATTTGTATAGCGCTTCTCAAGACACTCAAAGATGCTTCACATTTTTGCGCATTCTTCATTCACTCCACACAGAAGCAAGGCTGTCATTTTGTACCACCGACCATTCACACAGATCCCTAATAGGCAATGTGGGTGAAGTGTCTTGCCTAAGGACACAATGATAATATCTTCTTGTCACTGTGCCATCACACTGTGGCACTTGAGGTTCCAGGGGCCTCTCATCCAAGGCTCAACCTGCCTAGCTTCTGAGATATTGTAACGAGATCAGGCTTTGACAAGGTAAAATGGTCACTATGTCAGTTGTGTGTACTTTATGTTGTACAAACCTAACGTGAACTCCAATGTGACAAGTGTAGCACATGTGGTTGGAAAAAGGGGCTTGAGAGAGTTTAGCTTATCTTCCTTTAATGCCGTACATGCACTGAAATACAAGAGACAATTCTGTGACCACGCCATTCACGTCAGAGCACACTTTTTCATTAGTTTTAACAACACTGGACGCTTATATGTTACTAAATAATTATCACGAGTACAAAATATGCACTTATTTATCGTTTCTCACCTGAAATACAAGAGACAATTCTGTGACCACGCCATTCACGTCAGAGCACACTTTTTCATTAGGACCTGCGAGGCCCCCCCGCATTGCCTCTACCTGCCTGCGTGTGTCCTGCAATTCTCCTGTCTAAAACTCTTATTTTGACTCTACTTTAATGACCAATAATACAAAAATAAAAATGTCCAAAATTGAAATGTCCTAATATTAGTAATGTGATAATAATTAGCAATGAAAAATATACAGTGGGTGGTGTTTTCTAAATGTACACAATTTAAAGCTATACTGGTGCCTGACAAATACTAACAATCCCACACTCTCCCCTGCAAAATTAATGGCGTCCCGACATTACACAGTCCAGAAATACTTGTCTTCAACTCCAGAGCCATGGTCACAAGAGTGGGAGTCAGTTGAGAAGGTACCACATGTCCATTAACAGTTCAATACATGGTGTATCTCCTCTTCAACCATGTTTATGGGCAGACACCACTGGCCAAATGATATCTAATGAAATGCTCTGCTTTACAGGCAAAGTACCTTTACTGAAGATGATTCTTATACTCTTGTCTACAACTCACGGTACAAGCTTTTCAGGCTATTACCTAAAATAACTGAATTAAACTGCTTGTATATACTAAACTGTGTTGTGTC
Organism: Mugilogobius chulae; assembly: GCA_038363315.1. Taxonomy (NCBI): domain Eukaryota; kingdom Metazoa; phylum Chordata; class Actinopteri; order Gobiiformes; family Gobiidae; genus Mugilogobius; species Mugilogobius chulae. Next base: position 15,569,222 of record CM076398.1, on the reverse strand, counting down.
TGATTTGATCAAAGTGGCTATTATGTGTTGTCTACGTGCATACGGTGAAACATTACTGAACAATGTGTAGAACAAGTTAACTAATAAATCAAACATTGTCTTAAGTTTGCCTATTTGTAACAGAAGGCTGACCTAATGTGTCATAAGTAAGTGTTTGAGGTGGCTTTCTATGTCTGAAAGGATATTGTCTCAAGGTGGCTGGCTCATCTGCTTCATCAGATGATTCTGCAGGGCTCTCTTCCACTGCTGGGCCTTCCGCAACTTCATCCTCAGCCGTCTCCTCGAGCTCTACCCTTGTGGCATCATCTCCGCTCAGCTGATCGTCACCCCCAGAGAGCTGTCTTGGAAGTTCCTCTCCGATGCTCATGTCGGGATGTCTAGGGGTTGATTGTGGCTGGAACTCCTCTGCACTCAGTTGACCTCTGGATGAAGTGGGATGCTCTAATGACCTTGAGATGATGGCTTGCCACTCTGTCTCACTATCAGAGTCTTCTTTACTTGAGCCATTGTACTCAGCTTCTCTCATCCTCAACTTTTTCTTTGTAGATCTTGGAGCTTTTAAAGTGACATCTTCATCAATGGGCAGATAGTCGCATGGCAGCAACAAGTTTCTATGAATGACTCGTGTCTTGCCTGGGCTCTTTCGGGTTTGATAACATAAACAGGGGTTTCAGGTTTCTTCTCAACTATAACATGAACTTTCTCCTCCCAGTAAGACCTGAGTTTGCCTGGACCGCCTCGTTGAGAAAAGTTGCGCACCAGCACCCTACTTCCTGGTTGTAACTCTGCTCCGTACACTTTTCTGTCATAATAGTCTTTGCTCTGACCTGCCCTTTTCTGTCACTTTTGGATGCTATTTTGTATGCTTCCAACATCCGCTTACGCCACTTTTCAGCATACTCACTGTGACTTTTGCTTTCTTCATTGTCACCACTAGTGGTCAGGCCAAACATGATGTCAATGGGCAATCTGGGGCTTCTACCAAAGAGCAAATAGTGGGGGGAAAAACCTGTTGCCTCATGGCGCGTGCAATTGTACGCATGCACAACTTTGTCCAATGAACTTTTCCAGTCAGCTTTAGCATTTCAGGCAGGTTTCTTAGATGGAAAGCAAAGTTCGATTAATCTTTCTACTTGGCCATTCCCAGCGGGTGATATGGCGTTGTGTGTGAACCCTGAATGCCACAATATTCTTTGAGCTTGTAAAACAGCTTGTTTTCAAACTCCCTGCCTTGATCGTGGTGCAGCTTGCAAGGGAATCCAAACTTTAAGACATAATCTCCAAACAGTTTATCAGCTGCAGTGTTGGCTGACTTGTTTTTGCATGCATAGGCCTGGGCAAACCTTGTAAAATGGTCCATGACTACTAATATGTATTCATAACCCCCTTTACTTGGCTCTAAGTGTAGAAAGTCTATTGAAACTAACTCAAAGGGATGAGTGGTCACTATGTTTGTTAAGGTGCTCTGGTTGGTTTGTTAGGGCGTCTGCGTTTAAGACAGCTACATACCTTAGTTACATAGTGGTCCACGTCCCGCTGCATGTGTGGCCAATAGAATCTTTCACGATGAGGGCCAGAGTCCGCTCTACCCAAGATGACCCATTTCTTCATGTAGCTCTCTATACACAAGGGGATGGAACACTTTGGGTAGGAGCAGTTGGGAGCCAGTAGCAGTTTTTCTGTAAACAAGTCCATTGTTTGTCGATATAGTTTTTTCTCTTTCCTTCTTCAGAACAGTTAACTCATCATGTCCCCTGCCCTTACTGTGAGGCCACTGCTTTGTCTTAATGTAGTTTTTCACATCTCTAAAAGCTGGATCTTCTTCCTGAGCTCTTTTAAGATCTTGCTCTGAGATAGTCGCTATGGAGGAAGTCACACATTCACTTTGAGCACAAGCTGTGGAGATTGTGACTGGACACATCCACGGAACATGTTTTTGTGACTCTACATGTACAGCCTGGGTTATGGTGGCTATGACATCTGGCTCCACCTCTTTTGAACACATTAGCATGAAATTGGTTCATATCAAGTGGCATGCGCGAAAGCCCATCTGCATCCCCGTTAGATCTTCCCGGCCGATACTTAATGGTAAACTCAAAACAGCAAGTTCGGCCACCACCTGTGCATTGTGGCATTAGTTAGCAGATGACAGAACATAGGTTAGGGGATTATTGTCAGTGTAAACGACAAATGATGGTGCATAATAGAGATACTCCCTGAACCGTTCGCAGATTGCCCATTTCAATGCTAAAAATTCTAATTTGCCGGAATGCAAATGATAGTTCTTTTCAGGTGGGGTCAATGTCCTAGAGCCATAGCCTATGACTGCCAGTTTACCTTGCTGTCTTGATATAGTACTGCCCCGAGGCCTTCTTGGACGCATCACAATGCAGCACGAAAGGTTTCTCAAAATCAGGGTAGCCTAATATTGGAGGATGCAGTAGGTGGTCAATGAGTTCACAAAGCACACTTTGATGTTGCTCAGTCCATCTAATAGGCTGACTTGAGGGCAACTGATTTGTCTTGTTTTGTTTTCTGCCTGCTTTTTTTTACTAAGAGTTTGTGTGAAGGGACCTTGGGTGTGCCTTCAGCTGATAACAAACTGTACAGTGGTCTAGCAATGCGTGAGAAAATTCTGAATATAGGGCCTATAGTAAGATATAAAACCCTAAAATCTTTCTCAGTTCTCCAACATTTGATGGTTTTCGGTCTTTAAGAGCTTGAACAGGTGCCAACTCACTTGGATCCATGGTATATCCATCTTTGGACACATCTTCCCCAGAAATTTCACTTTGTTTTTGAAAACCTCACACTTTTTCGGGGTTAGCTTGACACCATGCTGCTGGTATCGGCGCAGCACTGCTCTCAAATCTTGTAAATGTTCATCAAATGTTTTACTGTGTACAAGGTTATCATCCAAATAGGTTGGCATGTCTCATCTCTTAAACCTGCTAGACATTCGCTCCATGCTTGCGCTGAGGAATTCTGCTGGGGCTGAGGAAAGCCAAAGGAATCCTTACCCACTCATACAGGCCCCAAGGTGTTATGAAGGCGGTGAGGGGTCGGCTCTCCTCTTCCAGGAACCCTTGGTGGTAGCCTTCCCTCTTAGGTCTAACACAGAAAACCCAGGCACTGCCACAATAAGCTGTTTAAAATGTTCTTGCACGGGGAATGGGGTTGTCTATCTGGTATGAGACTTAAGATTTAAGTTCTCGATATCATACCACAACAGTCGGAGTGTCCCATCTTCTTTGAGCGAAAACAAGTACAACCAATGGGAGGGAGATATAAGGATTTGAGCGAGTACAGATATTGTTGTATACACTATGGAGCTCATGATTCAGAATGGCCTTTCCAAATAGTTCTCACCTCCTATCGTGGCATGATGGATTTGGGTACTAAGGGTTTGTTAAGTGTTTTGCGTGTCATCTGGAAGTAGTGTCTTTAATTGCCAAAGAATCTTTTACAGTTTAGTGATCCGGGATACAGTCAACATCCTGAATGTCCCCATTTTGATAAGATGCTATTGTATTACTACCTCTCTCAATGATTGGGCGGCATCTGTACCTTGTGCACTGTTGCCTTTACCTGGGTGTCATATGGTATCAATGAAGTCTCACCGGTGGATCGCCACAGTTCCTTGTTTCTGTGGTTCGGATGACTGGATTGACAACTAGTCATTCTAGAGTCTGCAGAGGTTGTGCATGTAGGCCTGGATAGATAGTTCTATTAACTGGTTGGAGTTGGCCTAAACACAGGTTATACTTGTGCGTGTTAAGGTAAGTGTCACGACTGCTTCTTCTCGTGGTCAAGTACTGGAAATAGAGGACTTTACGACTAATCATTCCTTTGTGCAGCACTGTATAAACTCGTATGCTTTCTGATATATAGTCAGTTGCCTTGCTAGTCTGCACTTGGGCTATCTACTAGGTTGGCTAGATGAGAGGCGTCCTGCTACGTACTGCTACAATCTAATGGGATCAGATGCTGCTACACTGCACTTTAAATACAAAGCGTGTTTTGACCTGGGGGAATGTTACGTCTTGCGTGTCCTACTCGCAACTACCCCTCCCTCATAGCGTCCATCACTTTTATCTTAACGNGTGGAGTGGTTTGGGTACTGAGGTGTAAGTGCGTGTCACTGGAGTAGTGTCTTTAAGCCGAATCTTTAGTTTTAGTGATGGGATACAGCCAACATCCTGATCCCCTTTTGAAAAGGCATGACACTCCTCTCTCAATACTGCACGTACCTTGTCCTGTTGCTCCGGTGTCAGATGGTCAAGAGCCACAGGTGGATCCCACAGTTCCTTGTTCTGGTGCTGAACTGGATTGACACTGTCATTCTGAGTCTGCAGAGGTTGTGCATTAGCTGGATAGATAGCTTTAACTGGTTGGAGTTGGCCTAACACAGTACGTGCTGTTAAGGTAAGGTCACGACTGCTCTCGTTAGTAACTGGAATAGAGACTTTAGACCAACCTCCCTTGTGCAGACTTATAACTGCTTCTGATAAAGTCAGTCCTTCCTGCCACTTGGAGCTATCTACTGGTTCAAATAAGGCGTCCTGCTCTACTGCACAAGGATATCTGCGTACACTGCACTTTACAAGCTGTGTTTGACCTGGGGAATAGTTACTCTTGGCTGTCCTACTCGCACTATCCCCTCCCTCATAGCTTCATCACTTTTCTTAACTAGTTGAATAAATATCTCAGTTTTGGTACAATCAAGTGAAAATGCTTCCTGCACAGCTGCTGAGGTGAATTCTGGATATTGCTCCATACCATTTTTGACTAGCTGTTCGATGATATTATAGCCAATTATGGGCGGCTCAGCAACACCTGGTTCATTTGAGATCAATACTGGGGCTAACAGTTCTTGTGCACCTTGTTTTAATGAGCTTAGACTAAACTTTAACTCTGCCCAACCTGAGAAAGGATGACTGTTTGGTTTGCTGCCTTACCAACCAGTGTCTCGTCTTCCTCCAGAAGCTCTTGCAGGTCACGAGTCACAACATGTGGGAGGTAAGTGCTACGCCAGCTCTCATTAATGATGGTTACCTGCGAACCAGTGTCCATAGTGCTTTCGTTGGCACTCCCTCGAAACAACAGTCCACAAGACACTTCTTGCCTATGAGAGCCTGCAGCTTGGAATGGCGACGTGTGGATACTGGATCTGCGTAAGTAGCACTCACTCCTTGATGTGTTTTGTTGCTGTTTTCTAACTGAACTTCAAGCTGTTTGATTCTGTCTAAAAGCAGTTCTTGCATTTTAACATCAGAGTCAGGAGGTTTCTTTGATGAAAATGTGGATGGCGCCACCTTGTGGGGTTTGACATTTATGCCCCTGACCTGTGAGCTGCACCTCGAGTCCCTCTGCACCCTCTTGAAAAGTGTCCTGTTAATCCACACTTGAAACAGTGGTCACATTGATTACTCTGTCCACTTTCCTCACATGCAGTACATGCCCTGCGTTGAGTGCGCTTTAAACTTTGTGTGGTGCGCTGATGGCCTTGCAAATTCTTCTTGATATCCGCCATTTCTCTCTGAGCAAGTTCACAGTTTCATACAACTCAGCATCTCGTGAGCTAGGTGCTGAAGTTTTACGAATTTTTGGCTTAACAGCTTCTGTCTGGTCCTGTACCCTCATTTCAGAAACAGTTTTACTTTCAGGCTGTCCTGCTTGTGCTTCTGTCTGGAGCTCATTTACTTTTGGAGCTCTGCTGATCGCATTTTTGCGCTGTTTAGACTGGCGCTCAGACTCTACACTAGCAGCTTCATTCAGTTTATCAATGAGAATCTCATCTGTCACAGCAGGATCATCTAAATAGGGCTTTAACTGAAACTTAATGTGGTCACTGATAAGTCCTGTGCTGACTGACCTCAAGAACTTCCTTTGAATCACTTCTGGGCTGTACTGATCATCTGAGCCTGATTCTTTAGATGCAAGAAAAAGTCTCTCTTTAAGCTCTATTGCCCTAAAAAGGAAGTTTTGTGGAGATTCTCGACTGTCTTGAGTAACATTGACTAGTTTGTGGTACAGATCCATTGAGCTGTCTTCTTTAAAGTGCCCCTTTAATATTGTCTTTAACTGTGATAATGTGAGTCACTTTTAACTTCAAGCATGTCCCGTAAACTCAAACCTGGGCAGATGGCTTTGACTACAGCTTCAACCACTTCATCTTCACTGTGCCCTTTAACTAACCCTCTTTCAATCTGATGCATTAGATTTGTGAAGGAAAGCTTATCTTTCTGTCCTCTTTCACCAATCTGGCCACTTATTTGAACTCTCTTCTTATCGTGACTTCTTGGAGCTTACTTGTGGGCAAACTAGTGCTTGTATGGACAGAGGGCTCATTTTGTAGTGAGAGGATGCTTACTCTGTCACTCAGCCTTTGTGTTTCATTGACAGATGCTTGATTAGTGATTGACACTTCAGTCGTTCTTTCTGGACACTTTCTACCTCAGATGCATTTGTTTGAATTGGGCCTGTTTTGGTTAGACTCAGCAACATGTTCAGATATTGTTCTGCCAACATCATTTTCCTCATTTTCAATCGCGTTGTCTATTGAGTCCATGATGGCTTTAATTACCGCCCGCCTGGTCGCGGCATTTCTGTAGTCGACTTTGGCACGCAGACACACCTCTTTGAGCTCATTCAGTTTCAGCGTCCAGAGCTGCCCTGACACTTGCTCCGCTAGCTCCTCGAGACTCATTTCGCCGTGCGTCGCGGTGCCGCGCCTCCTCCGTCAATGCGCGTGGCCGTCAGCGGTTATTCAGTGCTTCGCCGTGGGAAAGACACTCTCAAAAGTCTTTCTCATCCCGGACGAGCCCCCAAAATATGTAGCACATGTGGTTGGAAAAAGGGGCTTGAGAGAGTTTAGCTTATCTTCCTTTAATGCCGTACATGCACTGAATACAAGAGACAATTCTGTGACCACGCCATTCACGTCAGAGCACACTTTTTCATTAGTTTTAACAACACTGGACGCTTATATGTACTAAATAATTATCACGAGTACAAAATATGCACTTATTTATCGTTTCTCACCTGAAATACAAGAGACAATTCTGTGACCACGCCATTCACGTCAGAGCACACTTTTTCATTAGGACTGCGAGGCCCCCCGCATTGCCTCTACCTGCCTGCGTGTGTCCTGCAATTCTCCTGTCTAAAACTCTTATTTTGACTCTACTTTAATGACCAATAATACAAAAATAAAAATGTCCAAAATTGAAATGTCCTAATATTAGTAATGTGATAATAATTAGCAATGAAAAATATACAGTGGGTGGTGTTTTCTAAATGTACACAATTTAAAGCTATACTGGTGCCTGACAAATACTAACAATCCCACACTAGCGTTACGAGGTAGCTGTTTACTATTGTTTTAGCTAATACGTAAAATACTGTTAAAATACTGGGTTGCCTCATGTGGACCCCCCACAGTATGATAAACATGGACTGAGGACTAAAGATCACCTTTGACCTCCATTTCTGAGGTTAATATTATGTTTCAGTGCACACATCTCAATTCAACATCTTTTAAGCATTGTTACATGACCACTCTGTTATAATGTACAACACTAGTCCAAGACTAAAACGGTTTACTTTAACAATCTTAATTGCTTTTTATTTCTTTAGTTTTTTTGCAGTCATTCCTTGTATAATGAATCAACCAAGAAAATGCTGTTTCTTAATGAACTCAATTGTATGATTTATTTCTAACACAGCTGAGTTGTGTAAAGTCAATTAAATACATATGCAATCAAAATGTGTGTCTGTTTGAAATCAAAGAAGGTAAACATGTTTTGAGAGGGCAAGATGTTTCAAAAACAAATGGATAGAACAAATGTAAAAAAGGATTGTATTTTTGTTCAAGAGGTTTATTTGTGGAATGGTTTAACAAAGGACAAGGTTTAAATATAAGATGGAAACTTTAGTTATATTGTTTAATGTATAGAGGGGCACTGGCACCCGCAGAAAGATACGCTGTTCGTCTAGTTGGCTGGGAAACTTCATTAATACAAACAACAAAACTTACCGAGAACTAGCTGTTTTTTTCACTCACCTGAATGTAACATGTATGAGTCATAAGCACATTTTTTTTCATAAATGTTGAGTTAGCAGCAAAACTTTTGTTTCCACACAGTGATAAACTCTTGTAGTTAGCTCTTGTAGTCAACAGCTCTGAACGTCTTCATCAGGGCAAGTTAAGCTGGTTTTAAGCCATGATTGAAGCCAGAAACATGTATATCTTAAGTAAAAAATGCAGTTCTAAAATAGATTAGGGCTGCAACAAGTTAAATATTTTTTGTAACTAGTTGAATAATTATTAATTTACTATGCACAGACTCCAAAATCTGTCAGTCTGAGAGGAAGGAGTCCAAGGTAACAATACATTCTGACACAATTTTCTAAGAGCTGTTTTTGTCTTTCCTGGCTTTAACAGTCTAATCCACTTCCTGTTGATATGTTGGCGCTGTGCTGTTGTTAAGAGGAAGCATTTACCATCACTGTCCACAAACTCCTGCAGGGCTCGGAATGAACCGGACTGCCTGGGCTCCAGCGGCTCCTCGTGGTCCTGCTGCAGCATGCGGTAAACGTCCGATTCTTCAATATTGGTCAGGGTCCGCGGGCTGCACACAGAAACAGCAACGTGTCAAGATACAAGATGTAGCTCCAGTCCTAAAGTTAAACACTAAAACTACTACTTTTGGTTGTTAATCTGTGTATGTGCTGTACTATTCTTAGTCATTCTTTGGCAATGTTAGTGCAAACTGAACAAATTTTGAGTCAAAATAGTCATAAACTGACTGACTGCAAAGGCCAATGTCATTTTTTATGCGACATTAGCATTCATTGTCCACTCAAAACTGTGCTAATCACAAACACCTGCTGCCAAACCAATCATACTGCTGCATTGTCCACACTTGTCCAAGCTCAGGCGTTTCAGAACAAATACAGTATATACCAAAATCACACATCGTCCACATGAAGCAGGAGTTTCAGGACACTTGTGGCAACCTAGCGTTGCAGGCCGTGAATGCATCACGGGCTCTGGATTCTCATAGGCTAATCATGCTGGCTGTCAGCCCTTAAAAGCCCCTGTTAGATTGCCGCTCGCCTTTTGGCCTCTCGCTTTGTGCCCGCCTACCGGCATCTGCGCGCTTCCGTGTTCTCCCGGCGCCTCGCGGCAGCACGGACAGTCTCGGGCTTGGCCCGCGGATCCACGTTAAATGCGGATCCACGCAGATCACTACGAAAGTTACGGCTCCGACTACAGCGGCTCGTCCTCGCCTCTCCCTAATCGGAACTATAAGTCGTGCTCTTAAATGAAGCTGCCGTTTTGTCCTACGCCGTTTTGCTCTACCCTACGCTTTGCTTTGCTCCAAGCTCCCTGCTTCGCTTTGTCTGATGTCGTTTTGCCTGACGCTTTGCTTTGCTTGTCCTGGTGCGCTTTGCTCCGTGCTGTGCCCTGGCTCGCTTTGGCGCACCGCTGGCTGTACTCTGCTCACGCCTGCTCCTGGTCGCATTGCTGGTCTGGCCACGTCTGTCCTGTAGCTTATTGCTTGCTATGCCTCGCTTCAGGTTGTTCGCCTAGCCCCCTCAAGTTGCTGTGTTAAGTTTGCTGTGGACTGTCGTAGCTGGGGTTAAAGAGCAACTAAAGTCTGACTAAAGCAAAGTTAAAGTAGGACTAAACTGGGACTGAAACAGCACTAAGACTGGACTGAACTTGAGTAAAACCAGACTAAAGCAGAAGTTAAGCAGACTAAATTAAGATTAAGTGGGAAGTTAAGTAAACTTAACACTAAAACAAGATTAAAGTGAACTCAAAACAAGACTAAAGTGAACTGTAGCAGAACCAAAACTGAGTGACGGAGAACTGGTTTGAACTGTTTATATTGTTTTGTTGAGTGAATGTGTGGGTGCCTGTGTGTGAAAGTGTGTGGGTGTAGCTCTTTTAAAAATTGTTTTAAATAGTATTTCTCAATAAACATTTATTTTTGTACTTAATTGAACTGTCTCTGCCTCCTCAGTAATACTTACTTGCGTTGCCTTTTTGTTTAGTTATAGTTAATTATTTTTACTCTCCAGGTGCAATTCCTGGGTGGCGTTGTTGGTTTTTGTTTATTTTTGTTCATTTACAGCTAAGGTTAAGTTTCCATTTCAAATTGTTCACCTTTATTATCCTATTTTGTTAAGTAAGTTAATTTCCTACATTTATTCCAACCCCTCTTGCCACACACTGAAGACGAATATTTCTGAAACCATCCCAGAGTGAAAAGATTTCAATACTATAGTTTTTGTAATCTTTAATTTAAAAGCTTTTTGAAAATATTACAGACATCTGAAGCATAAATCCACTTTCTGTGTCTCTGCTGTAGGTTTTGGTTGATGTTCATTTGAAATGTTTGCCAAGTTTAAAAGAATTCTCTACTAAGTTTTTGTTTACTTTCAGTAACTTTTCTCTATGTTTATGCCATTCTTTTTAAAATGATCATTGTTTTGTGTGTGGTCAAGGCCTTCTGCAGCTGTCTGGTGCGGCTTTTAATTCATTATGCGACCTTTTTCGCGAGAACATTCTTTTTTTTCATTTCATTCTTTCATTTTTGATTTAACAGTTTTACTGAAACCGGTATAAAAGAATGCTTGTATCTGTTATTTTGACACAGTGGTAAAAAAATGTTCCCTGCTGTTCGAACCAGATTCAAAATTTGACTTTTTGATTTGACAAGTAAGTTTCCAAACCAGCTGGTGATTCCATATCTGAGAACTGACTCAATGGATGCCCTATAGAAAATGAGCATAATGTTTCGACATACACCAAATAGTCGTGAAGTGAAGTAGATGCGCTGTTGTATTCTGCTACAGACAGAGGTCACGTGTATGCCAGCTCAGATCTCTGTCAATATGGACTCCCAGATATTTAAAGGAGCTCACCTTTAAACAAAGATTGAGGAGTTGCAGAGACTGCAGTACGAAGGCTGGACTGTGGCGGGAAAAAGAATCAGTGAAGTAAGATTAGAAACATTTGTTTGCCCTCAAAGTTTGAAAACTGCTCACGCACAACTTATGTTTCATCATTTTTGTCAAACATTACATCACACGTATGCTCGCTCAGCAAATGTTTGATGACTGGTGGCTGTTTCAATCATGTATGTGTGAATGTTCTTTTAGATCAGTGCGCCACTTTTATTAAAGGTTTAAGAACTTTAAATCAAGTCAAAAATCAAGATTGTTCAATATACGTGATTATACTTTTTCCCAGCTTGCCCAGCCCTATTTTGAAGTATTACCAACCTAGACTTAGAACTGGACTTTAACACATTTTGTAAACACAAATCAATATTTTGGATACATCATTAAATCTCTGAGCTAAAGTGTGCCAGCGTCTGATTTCCTTCATCGACTATTTGCTCCAGCTTTGTGTCTGGACATTTCGAACGCTGCAACATTACATGAGCAGGATCATTAAAGCATTGTTAGTGTCTGTGTGCGGTTTATATTCTGGTGATTTGAAGCTCACTCTGCTGTTCGCTGGTTCCTCATTGATCCGACAGGTAATGAGCCGGCACTGAGGCAGGCCATTGTGAGCGTTCATTCAAATCTGCTGAAAAGGTCGACGATGAGTGAAGGTAGAATGGCTTCATCACACCCAGTTTTTTTTCTAATTGGAGCAGAGCTATGCCTATAAAAATAAGTACTTTTTTATGGCGTTGAGGGGATGTAGCGTTACTGTGGACGACTTCTGCTTCTCGATGTAAGGTGCTAATAAAAACATTTAGCAGTAGTCGATTGTTTATATGGCAAATGGACAACTGTTCAAACTTGTTAACGTCTCTGTCGGTTTCAAAAGTGTCTCTAGAGCAAAATGAGACCAGAGAAGATGATATAAAATTGTTGTTAAAGCCTGTATGTGACGCATTTGGTGTTACGATGGTAGTTAGCATTAGTGCCTGAAGCATAAAGGACATTGGTAGAGACGGGGAATTCACTGAAAAATGTTTACCGCTGTTCATCTAGCAGAGCTGAGCAAACTGCTGGCCATGGGCTAGAAGTGGCTCTTAAGGGTCTTTTACACCTCCAGTCAGTCGATAGGAAGGAGCGATGCAACGTCTGTTCAAGCCTCTTTGGGGCACACTGATGTGAAAGCAGATTCATACAAACACAATCCAAACGGCTGAGTGGGCATGCATGTGATGTAATACTTGACAAAAATGATAAAACATAAGTTGCACGCGAGTAGTTGTCAAACTCTGACAGAGAACAGATGTTTTTAATCTTAGCTCACGGATTAAGCTCAACTTCTATTTCCCGCCACAGTCCAGGCTTCGTAATGTCGTCGCTGCAACTCCTCCTTCTTAAATACTGTTTCCATAAGTGTCATTTTCGGTTTTTCGCACAATTTTCCTGCGCACTGATTCACTGATTGTCTGGTAGCCCGGGGCCAATAAAACAGATGCATTAAACCTTGAATTATAACCTTGTCATTGTATTATATGCATTTCACAACAAAAAATACATGTTTGATACAGCAAAATAAATATTTGAAAGTGAAGCTATGTGAAAAGTACAAAGCCAATGCTGTGTAGCAAACTAACTGAAGCTAACGTTTTTACAAGTACTTACGACTGAAACTTTACCTTGCTAATTATTTATGCAAGTAAACAATTTTTATATTCATGATCAACTTATGGACAAAGATCACTTTGACTGTGTTTGCACCATGAGCTGGCCATGCTTGTATAAAAGGGTATGCAACTAAAACAAAACTTATACCAACCGCATCTACTAGAGGGCAGTAATGGAACATTATGGAAGCAAAGTATTTCTATGTGCATTTAAACTTGTGTTAAACAGTACAGTAAAAATTACATGAGATTTCACAATGTAAAAAATACACGAGTTTTGGTTGAAGCCAAGTGGGGACATTTTCTTTATGTTTTATGTTTTTTTTTTAAAGTTTTTATTAAGTTTAGGCATCAAGTTACTAAAATGGGTAAGTTTAGGTCTGGGTCTTGGTTTAGGTTAAGATCAGGTTTTTGTTAATATTCATAAATAAGAACGTATCTTTACAACTTCCCAAGAAATTAACTGGGACTGCGACGTCTGGCATATTTACGCAAAAAAGCAGAGAAATCGTGCTAATCATTATGTATTATTGTGGTATATGTTAGGGGTGTCAAATTAGTGCATTAATTGAGATTATTAATTACAGACATATTAATCAAGTTAATTTTTTTAATCGCATTGATCTATTTTGAAATCTTTAACTTCATTGTTTCCATATGTGAGTTGCAAAGTGGACATAATGGTTGTTCGACTTGACAACTTAGCGACAAAAGACAAAAAATCCCCAAAGATTGCAAACTTTTAATCAGACTTTTGTTTTGGCTCCGCCTACATTTTTTTGGAGTAATTTTAGGTTCCTAAAACTCTTTTTTCTTTACTTCAATTACCTTCAATATGCCAAATCTAGAATCATTAAGGTCTCAGCTGTCAACATCAGCTTTACCAATTCTTTTATCTAGCAAAAAAAAAAAAAATGTAGGTGGATTTAGGGTTTAGAAACAGTTTTAGTTTGAAATTTAGACGATTTTAGTCAGACGTGAAAACAAAAAACAATCCTGATAACTCGATTGGTCAATGAATTTTCACATGTCAAAATTCTATATAATATGCAGAAAGCGCAACCAAATGTCCAAATGTCTTTAAATTATGTTTCAAATTCTTGTTTATTTGTCATAATTTTAAATGTTTTGACTGCTAGTCTGCAGTCTTCTTCAGAAGCGTCACTTGATTTTACATTGTCGGCAATTTTTATCATGACGTCCAGATAGACGTTTCTCCCAGCAGCCCCAGTGTGTGATTAATTGCTAAGGCAGCGGGATTTTTCATTTCAAATGAAAAATCCCGCTGTTTGTACAAAAAACTGACTATTTTGTACAAACAGAAATTAGTCTGGAAGCTACTGAAATTTATCATAAACACAGAGTTTTTTCATTAAAGATGTCTATTGTGTTTTGTATTCTCTCCCACATTACAATTTTAAAAATAAAGTCCACCTGGTCCAGTGAATTAATGTAAATCTGCGGCTTGTTAAAGTGAAATATCAGCATTAAGAGACCTATCAGTTGTGCAGTTCTGAACAAAAGTCGATGAGCCCGTTTCAATAAATAATCAAGTTTACAATGAACTAAGAAATTCTCAGAAAAAAAAAAAAAAACATTATCCCGGACCTCTACGCTTGGACTCTAATCCAGTTCATATCACGCTGGTAAAGACATTATGGGAGGCTTTTGTGTTGAGATCCACAGTGAGCACAGCTGGTGTTCAACACAAGACAGACCAGGGTCGAAATAGACAAAAGAAAGAGAGGAAGAGTAACACCGTGGGCATTATTGAATTGTCTGTGTCCTCCGCCCGGCTCATACAGGCTTTGAAGAGAAGGTGGCAAAAGCCTTGACCCTACAGCAGATTGAGAAATGTATCAAACAAAGAGCTTTATGTGGAGGAGTGTTCAGATAAAAGGTGAGTAGAGCTATTCTCATGTCCTCAGTTGAAATATAATACAACATACAACACGACAAGGTTAAGCATTCAGTATCTGGTCTATAGAGATGGCTTGCTATGTGTATATATTTTTCAGTCACTGTTTAACTACAAGATATATGTGGACTTAAGAAAATATATTGTGTAAAATAATGTATATACTGTATATACTGTATATAAAAACAACGATATGAATAGTGATTCCAAATGTGTAAATATATCCAATATAGCTGCAAACTAAATGCTAACATGATGCCAGAGCCACCTGGGACGTTTTCAGCTTCAAAACTTTTGTATTTACTTTTCTGAGCGAATTTTACATCCACAACCTCCAAATTTTGTTCTGATTCAACTTGAATTAGTTGTGCTAAAAATACACTTTATTCACCAGAAAGCACTTTTAAAAAGGTGAAAGTTTAGCTTCCCATAGAAACTTTCTCCATGACTTTCCCCCACAGCAGGCCACGCCCCCAAATATAACACACTGCCGACCACAAACTTATATTTTTTATTTTTTTAAAACATGCCAAAATGTGTAATTGGGCAACAGTTATTTGTCTCACAGTCAGAAGGACTTCAGACTAATAAATGTACAGAACTAAGTAACAGTTTGTAAATCCAAGCGATGGTTGCATGTGTATTTTTAGGGCATTTGAAGCATGCATCGGCTCTTTCATTTGCCTCTTGGTGGAAATACTGCACTTGAAATTTCTGTGTCTTGACCCAACACCAGCTTTCCTGAGGAACTCTGGCTTTTTAATTTTTATATTTAGCAGTGTAAAATTAGTTTGGATTTATTTTTGCTGCCTTATTACAATCCTAAAGATACACAAAAATAAGAAAAACAAAAAATGTTTTGGTTTTGATTTGATAGTGTACTTACACAAAAGAGTTGTAGAGGAGGCACTACTTCAGTTCCTCATAACAATCTGGAACCTTACAATGTAACAAACTATACTGACACCAAAGACACGACATATTACTCAGATTACTCCTTCCTGAAGCTGCACAAACGCAAGGAGTGAAAATTAGTACAAAAGCCTTTATAAACAAACAGAATTCTTTCATTTTAAGCGTTTTATGTCAGTCCACATGTTTTACTCACAATTAGTTCAGAAGCACTTTTCACCGCTCTCAGAAGAATGGCATAGTTAGCTGTCCTACTAAAGCAAATGACAAAATAATAACAGCAAAATGCTCTATTATTGGACATGGAAGGGACACTGTGAACCAATTTTCACCCAAATAGGATAAAACAGGGTACGTAAGCAACACTAGTTCAATAACTAATTCTTCTATTTTTTATTTTATTTTTACAGCAATTCTCTTGTTTTTCTCACACTTCCTGTACCTCCTGATTATTCTCCACAAAGTGTGTAGAAGCATTTGTCTATTTACAGTGTACATAATTACCTATGGAAGTCTCTCTAATATCACCTATACACCCTAACATGGAGCTCCATTCTATAGAACAGCCACATTTACAGCAAAATCAAGCCATTCATATGCATGAATCAAAGTAATGTAAAACTAAAGTAGAGTACACTGTAAGAAAAAATAGCGTAATTTAACAGTAAAGAGCTGGCAGCAATATTTGCCTGTAGAATGCCGTAGATTGACAGTAGTGTTACCGTAGCTAAAATAACAGCTTAGTACTGTAAACGTGTTGCAGTACATTACCGTAATTTGTTTTGTATTTTACGGTACATTACTGTTGTATGTTTAGCCTTAATTTAACGGCATCTACTTGTAGTCTTATTTAACGGTTTAATACAATAAAAAACAATAACGGTATTACACTGCTACAAGCAGATAGGCTTTTCAAAATAAAACTCTGAAACCAAAATTTCTTGAAAACATGTTTTATTTAAGAACTTCAAAAAAATGCACCATTTCAAAACAGATAACAATTCACTCTATAAAGAACATATGCTGCAATTCTTAAGTGCCCATTTTTAAACATTTGGAAAATACAAAGTCTTTCAGTAAGGGCAAAAGTGAATGAGTATAAGATTGCTTATTTGCAAATTGATAAATATTGCATTAAAAATGATTGACTTATTTTTTATTTATTTATTGTTTGTAATTTCAATTTCTGTTTTCAGGCACTCATCTATTTTTGCAAATACTCAACATGTCAACTTGTGCTTGGTGAATATGAAAACATCTTAAATTGAAGTTATCAATGTGAATATCTTAAATTTACATTTTCTGTAGTTTAGTCACATAAATGTAAAATAGAAGTTTTTCATCTGTAATGTTTTTATAAGGCATTTTATCTGTATCAACAGGCACATTTGCACATTATGCAAATGTGGGTTTGAATTTGATAACAACAAATTCTTCTGAAACTTTCAAAATCTTGTTCAATTTAAGTTTGTAAAGTCTGATGTGAAAGAGCTAAATTAGTTTTTTTTTTTTAAAGTAATTTTATGTAGAGATTTAGGAGCAGATTGAGCTACTATGTTGCTTCCACATTAAAGGTTGGATGTTGAGAAAGCAAAATAACCACAAAGTAAACAATTGAGAACATATTTGTCTCACCTTAAGAAATATACATTTAATTGTTGGTGGATATGGGAGCCTGACATGCCAAAATGTTCTGATCACACATATAACACTATAATATTGGTATATGCCATTAAAGGCAACAAGTCTACAGCTCTGATACACTCATGTGTTTAATGCTGTCACTCACTCAGCATGATGGAGGCTGACCAAAAGGAAGAATGAGTTGATCTTGAAGTTGCCTTCACAGACTGTCTGTCCTCCAGTACAGACCATCAGCCATCGGTGGTCGTCCCACTGAAACAATGTGTCTAAACAAAAACAAAGAAAGAATTTTAGAAACCGATTACAGAGAGAGAGAAATAGACAGATTTCATGTTTGCTCTGAGCTAGGACTGCAGCTATCGATTATTTTAGTGATTGATTAGTCTATTGATTATTTATTTTGATTAATCAAGTTATTTATTAACTTTTTTTTACATTTCGTAAAACATTTTTATAAGGTTAATAAGGATTTTCTGCTTAGTAACACAATTATTTTTCATTGCACATACAAAACAAACTTCCCCCTTATTACATAAGTTTAATATCATAATATAATAAATGAGCCACATTTCACCATCTTATTGATATAATTTTCACACAGATGCAGAAGTGTGTTGGGATGGGAGATGAGAGCTTATTATGTCTTTGTGATTTATCATTAGATTCAATGTTAAATCCACGAACATCTGCAGACTTCAGGTTTGACTCAAAGCATTTTGACGTTGGGTCTGAAGTACTGCACATGTCTCAAATGTGACAAACTGGGAGCAGAGCTATAAACCTACACAAATGTGTGAGTCTGTTTCATGTAAATTATGAATATAACGTCACAGCTCTGAGCGCTGTATCTGCAGCTTGTCTTTTTAGAGCTCGAGTCATTTCACAGCGTTAGCTCCGTGGGCAGTTCAATTTAGCCTCCGTAAGTTTGTCCCTTGTGAGAGACTTTGTTTGTTTTATGATTTCGGCACTCTGTGCTCTCATAAACACAAGTCTCCTCCAAATACAGACTTGCTAGTTTAAAATACACTGCTGTTTCCTCCGCTGTGCTGTAGTTGCAGCAGCGGTGCCGTCCTGGAATAAGTTCTGTGTGAAACAAGTGCTGCTTACTAGTTCTGCCTGCTCCGCACACCACAGATTCACGCCGTTTTAATTAAATATACAAATCAAACGAATCATCAAGGCAAATAATAATTAAGCTTTTTTGTAATCAAATTACTCAATAATTTGTTTCAGCCCTACTCTGAGCTATATTAAAACAATTGTGTTTTTTTCTGAAGACATGTTATTATGACATTCATTACGAGAGTACCTTCACATGAGAAAACAAACATTTTGTGCACATGAAATTGATATTGTATGCTACAAAAGCACAACAAGGCACTTACCAGTAAGAAGAAGCATTATACTTGCAGGTAGAATCAAAGATTTCTCAACAATCAGCAACACCAGTAGACATCTACGAAAAATACAGCTAATTAAGCGTCATATAGAGTAAATGCTGAGAATAAAGAGGACTTACATTAGAAAGGAATAGTCCTTTTCTCTTTGAAGTATTCCAGGAGTAGATCTGAGTAGACTGATGACCAGAGAGTCCATGGGTACATACGCGTGGACAGTACAGGAGCTGTGTCTAGTGTCTCCACTTGTTGCACACAGATCTCACCAGCAAAGAAAGTTTACAGAGTGGAGAAATAGTTTGACACAAGCAGTGCACCTGTAGGATAAGAAGAGGCATAAGGCTAATGTGATGCCTGCATTTATGTGGTGGAAATACAAGCTGACGTAAAGCACCACGAAGCACTGTGGCTTGGTCACCATGTATGGCTAAATCCATACAATAAGCCTCAAGTACAATACATCCTACACATTACATTTAAGACAAAATGTGCCTGTGTTGCATGTGATGACCTGTCACGGTCAAAGCACGACACAAAAGCTGTTCAACTATCACATTTTCAATATAAATATAGTTAATTTATCAGCTAGAATTAAAAAAAATAGATTGCTTACCTTATTTTTGAAGTAAATGTCGAAAAAAGCAGGGTTTGTGCCCAGATGTGTCACGATACTCCTCACATAAAATGTGCCGGCAAGAGAACACATGTGCTTCCAGATTAACAAATATTGTACTTTACCGTAAATTTACACATAGGCTTACAGAGTGGTTGTTTTGATGTTTTCCTTCAGAAAACTACGGTAATAAACTGCTTTTTACTGAAACGGTTAGTTACTGTTGAAAATAAGTGTATTTTTACGGTTATTTCTTACAGTGAGTAACTAATAGATTATTTTATGAATTGTCTACTAGTTTAGTCTTTTAAGTGAACCTAAACACAGAACCTACTTTTTTCACTTTCAAGCTGTGTGTATGAGGTCAAAATTTAATTACTGTATATGCATTTTCTGAACCTTTTTAGACATTTTTGGGCAAACTGACTCATTTTGCAGTTATGTTTGCAAAAAACTGCAGCTGTAGTGCCACTATGGTCAAACACTGTGTAGTGACAATTCACTGCCCATCTGATCATTGACGTCAAGTCAGCATCTTGTCGACATATTGGAAGCTGGAATTGTCCTCTGAAACTCAGGACAAGATGCTTCAATCCCTTCTCTCTAAAGCACATTCCTGCCTTTGATTTACGACAGGAGCTCATGATAAGCAACACTGAAAACTAAAGTCAGTTGTATGAGAAAAAGACAATTCATTCAGAACTGTTTTCATAGGATGAATTGCCATGTAAAAAGTGTGACAATGTCAATAATGTGTATATACTCTTCATGTGTGCCTTATGAACTGCTCAGACTTTGGTAAGTTAGCTGAGGCTCAGTGGGCCGAATATAAGGCCTCCAATTGCTTTCGTCTGATATAAGCCAGCTCAGTTAGTTCAGCTCTCCAGAGAGTTTTGGAAAGTCTCGGTGGAGTCTGACAGAGAGTTTCTTTGATGGAGCTGTGCAATATCTCAGTGCAGACAATGGAACAGAGGGACAGCACCAAGCTTGGCTCCTAATAATGTGCCTATTTTGGACTTAAGGTTCTGCTAAGACAAACAAAGAGCCACAAAGATGCAGGGTGCAAAATCATCATTTATAGTCCCATGTTACGTTCTGTTCCCGCACATGCTGGCCTTGGATCTTCTGTTTTTTGTTTCTCCTCAGAACTTCTGGTAGCCAATCAGAAAGCTTGCAACACAACTAGCATCATGCTCGTGCCGTTCTCGTGCTGCTACGCTCAAAAGTAACCTAATTGTGATTGGTTCAACTGATGAGATACATTTGGAATCTGATTAGCTCTACACAGAAGTTCCAATGACAGTCTGCGAGGACCTGACCATGAGACTGAACTATAAATCACTATCTATATTTCATGCTGTCAATCAGTGCCACTCCAAACAAACTGTCTGACCGCGTGTTCAGCCTCACTTTAAGAATTGTTAACTGCTCTTTACACAAGTGTTGTCACAATACTAAACTAGTATCTTACTCTTTCAAACTTGATTTTGACACCAAGGAAAACACAAGATTCTCGATACCATACAGATGATTAAAACATTTGTAAAATTGGTAATTTAACATTAGGCCAACTGAAAATTGTGTTTATGTGTCGCAATCTTAAAGGGATTATACCTGATTTTTGCATCCTTAAAAATGTAAACAAACAGAAATAATTCATTTTAAGCTTCTTAGCTTGGTATGCTAATAACAGTTAGCCACAATGCTAAAAACAACAATAGAAAAAGTTGGATACAAGAAGGATTTTATTAGACATAGACAGGACATTACGGACTAATTTCCACCTGAATAGATACATTAACAATATATCAGTGCAAGGGGAAAATTGTTTTGAAGTTATTTTGTTGCAAAAAAAATAATAAATGGAATATAGTCCCTTTAAACTTCCAGGCTATATTAACCACTGGTTAGTGCCACACATCACTAACTCTGAAAATCCAGTGCTGTTTTCACGAGTAATTACTATGCTGATTGCTTCCACAAAATTTGTTATTACTTTTTATTACCATCATGTATAATTGATCAGGATATAATTATTGTAAGTAAATAACTTTGTAAGTAGAGAACTACTGTATGTTTGGGTTGCTATTGCTAAGAACACACAAGTACAATCGGAGTTCCTGGGAGAAAACGATTGGATAACTTAAAAAGTTTGGGATTTTAAAATAGTTCTGTACAAACATGCAAAATGTGTATTTACTGTGTTCGTGTTGGTCAAAGACATGAGACAAAACAAGGAAAAATACAAGAAAACTCAAATGACTGTAATTATAGCTCTTAAGCTAAATATTTTTTGTTCGATTTCGTAGAAATTGTGAATAGCTAAATATTGTGCTTGGGCAGGATGTGAAAAAAGCACAAATAATATGAGCTTGTTATTCAGCTTGTTAAATCACTGTGATTGCAACTAACATTTTATTTTAGCTGTCAACTCTGATTATACTTTTTGGAATACATCCACAACTCGAATCAAAAAAGACACAAGACAACGACTGCTGCAAAATACAAATGGAAAGAAAAGAGTTATACTGCATTATAACTGGGATAGTTCATGCATTAGATATTGGTGTTGCATTATTAAATATAAAAAAATATTACTGAAGAATAAGTTCTTTGTGCATAACAACAATTTGGTTTTGGTCTAGATTGTAGGTCCTCATAGTGTTAGTTTACTCATCCTGGTTTTAGACCAGGATGAGTTGTTTAGTCTTAGTCTAGTTCTTGTTTTAATGCATGATGAATCTTGTTTAGAAAAGTTAGCTCCTTGTTAGCGTCAAAAAGACTAGTTTGAATATTCCAGATGTATGATCTTCTATTGTGTTTCAAGCATTTGTCAGACTGATGCATTGTCCACACTCGCCCAAACTCAGGCGTTTCAGAACAAATATTTAACCTAAATCACACATCGTTCACATGAAGCAGGAGTTTCAGACACTAAAAACAAATCTTTCTGAAACCAGGTCCCAGAGTGAAAAGATTTCAAAACTCCCGTTTAGCGTCTCTGCGGTTACACTATATCTCCAATTTTTTTTTTTTCGCATGATGACATCACTGCCCCAGTGTCACATCTCATCTGCAGAATGCAACCACATCAGACAGGGAAAATTAAAAAAAAATCCACAACAATCTTCATTAAATCTGTTTTGAAGCTTTGTCAAAATATTCCAAAGAATCTGAAGCATAAATTCACTTTTTTCGGTCTATTGCGTAGATTTTAGATCCACAATGTTCATTCAGAATGTTTGATCAGTTTAAAAGGATTCTCCCCTAATTTATTGTTACATTCAGCAACTTTTCTGCAGATGCTCAGTGTCAAGTCTTCCTCTAGTTTTGTGACTTTCTGTGTCAGAGTCACAGCGCCACATTCTGGTCAGTTACAGGCATTACACCGGCTTCAGGCTAGTTTACTGATTCATGTGGACGCTCACAAATCCTAAGACAGATTCACGTTTATGGAATTCTCTTTTAAAATAATCATTGTTTTGTCTTCGTGTGGACAAGACTTGAGGCAGACCACAGTCTATAGCAGTGCTTCCTAACGTTTTAGAGTCATGACACACATTTTTGCTTGACAAACCTCCTAGACAAACATGACCAAAGCAAACAATGTAGATGAAGCAATTATATGACAGTATTAGCTTTTGGCTCTTTGACAATAGTTGGCCCCACTGTTCGCTCTCTCTCACTTTTATTTCAGGTGTGGACAACTGGATCGTGCCACATTTGTCTTACTATGCTGCGAAGGTAAATGAATTTACTTTTTTCAATCTATTGCTAGTCACTTTGCAGTCTAAAACCAGGGTGTTTGTTGTGGTCGTCCAGGCAGCAGTCTGAACAGTGCCTGGAGTCTGTCAAAGCTGGTTTATAAATTGTTCAGGCCATGTTTGGAAGAGGTGCAGGTGTCTGGCTGCACTGAAACTACCATCTTGTTCCTGACTGTTGGTTCTAATCTTTGTGACATTTGCTGTGCGTTCACAACGAAAACTAAAGTTAATGTGAACTTGGAGCTGATTATGGACTTGTGACTGAACTGAATCGTGAAGGAAATTAGACAAATGTGAAACTGAATTGTGCAGAATTTGAAACAACAAAAAAGGAACATTCTAAGAGAAATATTGTTTAAAAATTATATTTGCAAAATAAAAGCAAATATGAATTTCCAATGGAACATCCCTCTGTCAATGTTTAAACGAACCTGTTTTTTTTTTTTTTTTTTCATTTATTTTCAAAACTTTTAACTGAAGATGTACTCAAATCATTACCACTCTTTCTGAAGGGACACACAATGTTTAATAAAGTAACTTTTTTTGTTCATTATTTTTGTATGACTGAGATTGCTTGTTTTGGACTTTATTATTATTATTATTATTTTTTTTTCAAAATGTTGCTCTTTGAAAATCTGGCAACTCAGACTTAATGTTGTAAATACCATGGAAAATGTTTGCAAAAGCTAGAATCTAGTAATCTCTTCTCTGCCATAGTGCTTAATGTAATGGTACATTATCCTAATAAATAAATAGTAACTAACTGAAATATTTATACTTATATTTATACTACTTATATTTTTTCTTTAAATTAAGAAATATTGATTGTTTTTGTGAATGTCACAATTCTAGGCTAAATCACATCTATGTAACTCCCTCTGTAGCCAATAGATGGAGACAAAAACCCTTTGCAAGCATAAAAACAGCACTATTCGGAAAAAAGAGAAATACAATATGAAAAAGCATGACGTGTGAGTACCTGACTTGTCTGGGGTGCACGAGGCCCCGGATCTGCCCCTCCATGGCGTCCTGGATGTTGCCTGACGAGTAGAGGCCGATGGGGGTGTTGTACGATGCGCTGACCACCTGACGCGTGTCGTCGATGTTAGCTGCTGCGATGAACGGCTGGGCTTTTCGATTGTGGCCTGTTCCGATTGGTTTGTACTCCTTAAAAAACAGAAATTTACCATGAGCCGCTTTCTGTGCTAGACCTGCTGCTGGTGCTAAAGCTGCGAGGTGCACTGTATGAAATAGTCTGTATGTGATGTCTTACCTGCTGTTCTGCTTCTAAGTTCATTTTAAAGGGATGTGCCTTCCCGTCCTGCACCACACGAGGGGACCACAGTCTGGCATCATTCCTGAAACACATTACAGAGCAGCACGTGACTTGACTTGAAATTGCTTCCACTATGTACACAGGTGGATAAAATGTTCATGCTCTTCTAGTAATGAAAGAAAAAATTAATCCATTAGCATTAGCATTCAGACACAAACACAAACACAAACACATCTTTTTAAAAATGTATTTAAAAATGTCCAAACCTTTGACATGTTTTCAGAGACATCAGCACAACTCACTGTTCACTGCCCTTTCGAGTGTCCATTCAATACCAGGGTTCTTATTTATAAAGTGGAATTCTTACTGAAAGTATACGTACGAACAAAACACAAACTTCCACAAACTTGAAAAATGTCTCTTTTCTGTTAGTTCAAATATCTTTTTGCCTCATTGCTGAAACCTCAGAGACACAAAGTTGAGAAATTTGAGATTGGATTGTTTACTTCTTTGTCAAGTTCTCTCTTTTATAAATTGTAATGTGCAAAAGGACATACATAACATTTTTGTACCTACGCACGCTTTATAAGTGAGACCCCTGGAGTCTCAAAAGGGCAGATTTTCATGTGGCTTCCAGGATGATTTCTGACTATTACTATTACACCAATCAAATATATCGCTGAGATGTCATGATAAACTTTTTAAAATGCACTAGAATACAGCAAATTACTTGCAATTTGTCCAAAAATTTCCAGGGCAAAACAGTTGGACCCTGGTTACCCACTTTTATTTGTTTTATCACTTGTGTGTGATGTCAAATGTAAAACAGTGGATGTGGACATATTAGAATATATGCTATATTAGGATTTACACAGCCTAATATTCAGTCCCAGCTCCATTTAAGTTTGAGAACCCTAGACTGTTTTGAAAACCTAATTAAAATGAATTGAACAGGAAATGCTCAAGTACAAAGTACAGAAGTTTTTTGACTATCAACATGCCATCTGACATTCCATAGCTTACAAATAACCTTCTGCCTATTTCCCATCATGCATTTTCCCCTCTAACAGCTCCAACATGTCCATGCCAAAGCAGTAACAGTTTACAAAGACTCCAAAGCCCCTTCACAGAGAGTGGACGGTCACTTACAAAAGGACTAAAGCGGAAAATCTGATGGGCAGTCACAAAAGGTTATGTTCAGCTCATGGAACAGGTTTTTTAAAGTTCAACTCAATTATTATTCACAATGTTCAACTTCTACGGCCTGAATAGAGCAAAAGAAGAGCACGTTTTTTAATTGTAATTTATTCATTTTTTCACGGTCCACTTTTGTGTTACATTCCTATTACTTGTTTTGTATTGCTATGGCGTGCTTTTCTTTTGTGTTGCTTTTTATTAAGAATGCTTTAATTCACTGTCAGATGCACACGGCTGGCAACAAAAGGTTGAAATAGGAAATTTACAGATAAAAAGTTTTAAAAGTTGTCATCAAAACGTTTCTGGAAGCAATTTAATGTAAAGGAGGTATTTAATGTAAAGGTTTTTTGAGTTTTAGTCAAGTTAAAACATGTACGGTGGCCTCTAGGGTTCATAACAACAACACATTACAATAGCAGACAACGCGTTATAATTAATCATAACACATTACAATAAATCCTTCAACACATTGTTATTAATATGTATTACGTTTTGGTTGCAATTTTAACTTAAAACCTTTCTCTTTTAAAGTAAAACTAAAATCTTTGATATTCAATTCAGAGAATATTAGTCGTCTAACTTTTTCACTATGTGCTGCATTTATCATAGATTTTTTGGTAGAAAACCAAAGTTTACTAATTTACAACTAAAAAAGTTAGCTACCCAACTTTAATTTATTATCTGTTCATTGTAATGTGCTGTGGTTGATTGTATGGGCAGCACGGTGGTGCAGCGGTTAGCACTCTGGCCTCATAGCAAAAAGGGTTTGACTCCAGGGGCTTCCTCCTACAACCAAAAACATGTCCAATGTGCCTCCTCTCTCTCCAGAACTACGGATGGAAATGAGCTGTAAAGCTAGATTCTGGTACAAACATTGGGCTTGATTTAATTGTACATTGTCCTAAACATTACCTTACCTTGTAATGTGGCCTATTGTCTGTTAATTGTAATGTATAGTCTGTTCATTGTTATTTGTTGTGGTTGATTGTAATCTGTTGCAGTGTGTTGTGGTTAATTGTAATGTGCAGTCTGTTCATTGTAATGTGTTGTGGTTAATTGTAATGTGTTGTCTGTTCATTACAATGTGTTGTCTATTGTAATGTTTAAGCCATCAATATAAAACTGCTCCTGTAGTTTGCTCACTTAAATGTAAGAAATAAACAACAAGATTTTCATAATGTTATGTTTTCATAAAGAAAATAGACATTTTGTGTGCCATAGGTATGACTGTTTATTATAAGCAGATTGTTCTACCAACAGAGGGCAGCAGATGGCAGTTTGCACTGACTTTCTTCAACAGTTGCATAAATATTAAAGAAGGTATATCAAACTGATACTGGAGAGAGAGAAGAATCCAACGTAGATTCCGTGACAGACTAGCAGAACACAAATACGCGATACGAACCGAGAATTCACACTACCCCATGGCCAAACATTACAAGGACAAAGGACACACAAAAGACTTAATAGCCATGGTCATTCAGGTTATTCCCCTAGACGCTCGTGGTGGTGACAGACTTAAGTGTCTCTTGCAACGTGAAACATACTGGATCCACACATTAAATGCAATTTGATAACCGGGACTCAATGAAGAAATTGACTATTCTCCCTTTTTGTGATTGCGCTCCCTGTTTGTTTTATGAAATGTGTATATATTGTCTGCAGCAGTAATCTGCACTGTATGTGAGCTGCTTTTTTTGGTGCATCTCATATTTGGTGTGTATTGTTGATGCATATGAATCACCGGTGATTTTGTTCTTGTACTTTTTGGATATGTATTTATGTCATGTGATGATGTTGTAAGTTACATGACTTAACAACAATATTTATCTTTGTAATATAAAAAAATTAGTCTATTTCCAGATCAAAATGGCAAAAAAAAAGCCTTGCCTCTTTATAGTGACATTTCCTCGTAGCAAGCAATTATAAATGTAACTCAGTTTTTAAAATCTACTTTTTGATTTTTTAACCATGTTATAACCATGTTATCTCGACAATAGTTTACCCAAAGTTGTATTTGAATTGACTCATGCATATTTGAGTAATCTCATGATGATAGAGTGCAGAGAAAAGTTCTGTTTTCACCTTCCGCCTATCCCCACCCACTTGTCTTTATTTACTCCTAATTACTCAAAAAGAATAGCCAGGCTAACTCCACCTAGTGCCTCTGCTCCATTTCATTTCACTCCACGGAGTGAATGAAACCGGCTGATACATCAGGCTACAAAAAGAAAAAAGGCAGATTCCAAGTAAAACATTTGTTCTAAATTGCTATTCATCAGTCATTTTAAAAAATGCAGCTTAATAAAATTAAGTTTTGCAATGAAGAAACAAGCTATTTCTAACCCATTTTAAAAATGTGTGTTTTACAACTACCAAAACGTAAAATACCGGTCTACATAAATGTTCAGTTCATTACTAAACACAGAAAAAACACAATAGGTCTTTAATTTTCAAAACAGCCATTCCAAGGACAAGACTGAAAATGTTGGGAATTTCAGGAGGTACAAAAATTACTCAAATATGCTCAAATAGATCAAAATACAACTTTGTATAAGCTAACAACGCGAGAAACATTTGAACAAGGATTAATGGTCAATAAACGTTTGATTTAAAACACTTATAATATGTCTTTAAATTGTATGTTTGCGGTGGGCAGTACCTCTCGACGGTGAGGTGCAGCTGGTTGGTGGACTCCTTGATCTTGTTCTGAGCCTCACAGTGGAGCATGTCTGAGGCTGGGACACCCTCGATGGCCACGATCACATCCCCGGCACACAGGTTAGCCAAGGACGCCTTACTGCCCGGCGTGATCTGAACAGAAAAGTCCGTCAGAAGAGTTTTTCTATAAGTCCCACTGTGTCACGTGTAACCTACAGTCCCCACAAGCATGTTTTCTTGCTTGAATGTTTTTATTAGATAAAAGATATGAAAAACTTGTGTCCTTCCTCTCTAAAAATGGATTCTAATGTGTCCTAAAGGAGCCTCCGATTGATTGTTTCCATGGAAACTTTGTTCTTTTAGTTATAATATATGTATGTCAATGAAGAATGCCACAAACTCATGTTAAAACTTTATTTTTCAATACAACTATAATTCTGATTTTCTGAGTTTTTATAATATTCTTTGTCTTCAGAGAGGTCTTGACTTGGTTGTTATTGTATTGTTTATTACTGTGTACGAAAAATTACTTAGTGTCATATAAACCGTGTGGGATGGCGACCTGGATTAAAAAAAAAACCTGTTGGTGCATACTGTCCTATACGCTCTCTCAAATCAGTGGACCAGGGACCACTTGTTGTTCCTCAGTCCAGGAGAAAACTTAGAGATAGAACTTTCTCTGTTGTTGGTCCCAGATTGTGGAATGAGCTTAAACTGCACATTGGCCAAGCTGAGTCACTTCTTATTTTTAAATCACTTCTTAAAACTGATCTTTTCCATTACTTTTGACTAGTTTCTGGTTTTGGCTTTAACTGTTTTAATAATTGTATTCCCTGCATTACTGTTGTATTTTATTTATCTTTATCTGTCTGTACAGCACTTTGGTCAACATTGTTGTTTTTGAATGTGCTTTATAAATACATTGGATTGTATTCATTCACCAAGTACCACTTTGGATAATATTTGACTTTCCAAGTACCACTAGATCTCAAATATATCATAACATGAAATAAAGCAGGTCTTAAATTAGATGAAAGATTATTGTAAATATTAATTCAAACAGACAAAAACATAAAATTATTTGTCTGTATATAAAACAGTCAGTCTGCAGAGGGCTTCAAATACCACCAGCTGCCGATGGTACACATACCACATTCAGAACCAAATCAAACTTTTTTCAAGATACAATATACTTTTACAACTGTCTGGTACTTTGTTCATTAATGCAGAAATAACAATACTTTTTCAGCCAAGCAGCTGACATTAGCATACCAAGCATACTGAAAATCTCAGAAGAAGTGCCCATTGAAGCAGGTTTTAAATCACCTTAAACTCCTCACAGGGGTCGTGACCTATGCACAGACAGATTCGATTTCTCTCTGAAAATGCTCGGTGAGCTCATGAGGCTATAAATAATCTCTGAATGCAGAATGCAGTCCTGTGGTGAAAGGGTGATTTACAGTAGAACATGTTGTGGATACCTGCTGTCTTGGTTTTATTGTGCGACTGTTTCTTGTCAGCATCAGTGTAATCTTTATTGGAGATCCTATTTTCCATTCCTTTCAGCCTTGAAGTTTACAGTTAAAAAAAAAAAAAAAGACTTTGCTGGTCAACTCGGGCTACAGTCCTTTCAGTGCAAAGTTTGCAACTGTGCTAGATTTATTTTTTAAGAATTAAAAAGACACACTTTTAACCTTGGTTCTTTGTCAAAAGTATAATTTGTCTTTTGTTCATTTTTGTAGATGTTTCTGCATGTTTAGTGTATTTCATTTTCAGTTCTCCAAATGCTCCCCCACTATCCAGAAGCTCCCAAAAGTGCCCTCCACTGCATTAATGGATCGGTCAAATCAGTATTAATTTGACTCACAAAAAGTTATTTAAGAATTATACCCATACCTCTGCTTCATTAGTGACTAAACTTGTGTTATTTTCTTTTTTTTTTATTTTGTCGCTACAGTTCACTCGCCTCTGTGAAATTGCTTCTGAGCCACTTGTGCCACAATGCTAATGGCTATATGGAGCTAATGTAAACAAAAGCACAATATAGTCTTGTGCCGTGTTTTGCTAGCTGTACAAGTAGCAACAGTGTCCGAGTTGATAAATTAGCATACTTAGATCTGCATTTTGACTGTTTTGAGCAATCCTATATTTATTGCTTAACTGGCTCATTTCTGTTAAAGTATTCTTGATTTAACCACATGAACACACAATATTGAAGAAGACATCATGCATTGAGTTAACTTAAATGCTAACCATTCTAGCACGCTTAAGCTAAAAATGTTTAAGTTAGCCTGCTCCATCTGAACATGACTGTGATGTGTCTGTAGAGTTTACCTTCTTTATTTGGACCTGACTGTGATGTGTCTCCAGAGTTCACCTGGACCTGACTGTATGTGTCTCCAGAGTTCACCTGGACCTGACTGTGACATGTCTCCAGAGTTCACCTGGACCTGACTGTGATGTCCAGAGTTACCTGGACCTGACTGTGATGTCTCCAGAGTTCACCTGGACCTGACTGTGATGTGTCTCCAGAGTTCACCTGGACCTGACTGTGATGTGTCTCCAGAGTTCACCTGGACCTGACTGTGATGTGTCTCCAGAGTTCACCTGGACCTGACTGTGATGTGTCTCCAGAGTTCACCTGGACCTGACTGTGATGTGTCTCCAGAGTTCACCTGGACCTGACTGTGATGTGTCTCCAGAGTTCACCTGGACCTGACTGTGACCTGTCTCCAGAGTTCACCTGGACCTGACTGTAATTGTCTCCAGAGTTCACCACTGAGCTATCACTGGACCTGACTGTGATGTGTCTCCAGAGTTCACCTGGACCTGACTGTGATGTGTCTCCACCTGGACCTGACTGTGATGTGTCTCCAGAATTCACCTGGTATTGACTGTGATGTGTCTCTAGACTTCACCTAGTAAAAACAAACTTTTACCATGTCTGTGAAAGTGCTATATTTAATAGCAGCATGATGACGCTGTAACTAATGTATAACTTAAACATCTTATTGTTTAGTGTGACTCCTATAGAGAGATCTTTGTGGTGTGCAGTTTGCAGTGTGGTTGTTGCCCCCCTTCGGCGCATGCAGCTGATGAGCGATGCGATAAGACTGTGTTTATTCAGCGCACAGATGGAAACAGAGCAGGCCCAGGAGGAGCAGTTCCTAACCAAACATGGCAGTGGATGTGCTCACAAAACTCCTGCTCCATCTGAAGACCTTTGCTTCTCTCTGCCTGTCTCTATAAAAGCTCTTATGTTACAGCTTCCTGTTCCTGACACTTCTCTCATCACACGGCTCAAAAGGGTGGGCGAACAACAGGTGGGGACTGTCGTGGTTTTGGAGACCTCTTAGTGTTTTCATTTACGACTTATGACGAGGTGCTAAATATAGATCATAAGATGATGATACTAACAGAAATACTGATGATATACACTTAGATAAGGGTTTTGTTCTGTAGAGATTATTTTGATATGGTGTGTAATACATTTTAACTTGAAGTGGAGACTTTTGCAAACAACTTCTGAAGTGTTTTTCAGTTAAAAAGCAATTATAAAATGTGTTTATTCTTACCAGTCCTAATATGTGCCCAACAAAGGCGATTTTTAGTTTAGTCAAAGAATTTTCAGCATTTTTTTTCTTTAATAACAGATAAATGCGTCCTTAGACCATCATAAGAGATATAAAAACATTTAGATTTTAGAATGTAAAAATGCCAAGGCAAGTAATTCTATTCAAACAGCGACAAGTTGCTGGAATTGAAGGAGAGTCTGAAATACAATTAATATAACGAGGTTTAATAAAGTGTACTTTGATGTGCAGACCCAGTGGTGATGTGATTTTCAAACACACTATGTAACGTATTTGGCATTCATTTTTAGATTTCCAAATCATGTCACCACTCAGGCTCCAAGCTCTCAGCACTATGAGTAACCAGACTATAAACAGAGCTGTGGAAATATCTTATTTATTGTAAAGTTGCTCATATTGTATTTTGAACACTTTTAACAGCAGCCTAAAAATATATTATACTAAGCAAACACCTTTATCCAGTTGGATCTGATTTGATTAAGCGTTCCTAAATACACATTTGATGTGTACATGAAATCTACATGTAGTCCATTGTGATCAGAGGAACAAACAGTTCCTTATTCTATTTATTAGTGTATAGAAATGATTGAAACTGTGTAATAAAAAAGTTTAAGAAACCTGACACACAATGGCCAGTGAGGCCCTGTCTGTGCATGTGGCACAGGGCTTCTGTCAGTTACAAATGCCACAGTTTGACCAGAGGAGGTCTCAGGAGGACAAGAGTGAGAGAGGTGCAGAGGAGCGAGCAGTACTTCACATCAGACATACTATGTTAAAAATGCTTTTGTGGCATCATCTCACCAGGATAGAGTGTGCTATTCAGTCTGAACACTCAAGTCAACAAGGGTTATTTACAGCACTAGAAGCCAATGTCCCCTATAGTTTTTTTTAAATCAATAACACAGTCAATGACATGGCTGCCCTGAACCTTGTCATGAAATACAGAGAGTAAATGAAATGTCATTATGATATCATGTTTTGTGAATCTTCAACTGTCGCAGTAGTTTGTGTGATTAAATATAGGCTACATTATATTCATGAGCTGGTCGTACCTCAATGAACCCATTTGTTTTTGTCATGAATTTAAAAAATGGCTAATAGTTTGTGAGTGGTAAAACTTTTTTTTTTTGGCGCTCTCTCTCCATCAGGTGGTGCCCTAGACAACTGCCTAGTTTGTCTATGCTCAAAGCCACCCGCATGGCTGATTGTTTATCTGACATTAAATTTGTATTGGTTCTAGCAGTGTCTCCATCAAATGTGCAGCTCTGCTCTCTTGAAATACATGCATTACCATGGGCTTAATAAAAAGCTTTGTGAAATTGACACTTCATAAAAAAAGCTTTTTTTTGCTTAATTTTAGTAAGTCATGCATAAATCTTTCAATATTCTGAAGCTTCACTCGCCACTGCAGCAGCAGAATCTTAAGTCTATCCTCTCATCTTTTTCATCATCACTTGTTTAGTCCCAGGACTAAACACTGTGGCCCAATGTTCTTCCTGCCAGGTGGAGGCAAGCTTGTCCAAAATCCTTTTAAAATCAATTTTTTTGTGTCTGAGTGATTTAGCTCAGTTGTTACTGTTACAGCTGCTTACTTGTACTGTCATAGCTATATTTGCTTTTGTTTGCCTATGGTTGATTTAATTGTTTGATAATTTTGTCATGAAATAATGAACAACTTAAAGATGAGCTAATTGATTTTCACACTGCAAACACAATTTAAGTTTTAAATTGACAACTTCCTCTCATAAATCTTTCGGTTAATATCGATATATATTATTCAAATTGGTTGCAATTGCGCCTTATAAATGTCTTTTAACAAACAACAAAGTGAAACTGGAGAGGACCACCCCGGCACAGCCAATCAGAGCACTGCTCCTGATGAGAACTAAAATTCTTTGGTTTTCAGCTCAGACAGTACTCAGTGGTCTGATTTTTTCACAAAGTGCTACATTTATCATGTACTTTTTAATAGAAAACACAATGTTGTTTATTGATTTACAACACAAAAAGTTTAACGTTACATACAAGGTTTTGGTTTAGTAACCTTAGATTTTTGTTCTATCTTTGTTAAGGCTAATATAATATATTGTTTTCTTTATAAGTTTTTATTCTTCTAATGTTATTATTCAACTGTATGTTCCGCAACTGAAATGTCCCCATTGTTAGATAAATAAAGGCAGCCTTAGCCTATCTTACAGAGTAGTTATTTCTTAGTATATTTCTGTTTTTGAATTGTATCATTGTAAATTGCTTATGGACATTATAGACAAAATATTGATACAGTTTTTTAGTCCAACACCCAGACATTAGGCTCCAGGAAAATCAAACTTAAAACATCTGTTGTGTAGACCTTATTTATCCGTTCAACTTGATAGTCATTACACCTCTCTCTATTGCCTTTTTATGCGTTCCTGTTTGAAATAATCCGTCTGTGTACTGTTTCTTCCGGATGATGCAGCTGTTGTAGAATGTTCGGGACTGATGAGCTCATGATGCTAAACTGTAGCATGTTAGCCTTCCCTGATAGAGCTGTGGGCCCGTCTTTGCACATGTTCCTCAGTCATGTAAGCTGCTATTTGTATCTAAGCCCCGTGTTTAGCAGAGCACAGGTGTCTGATGGGAAAGTCTGGAAACAATAGACTCATGTGCGGCCAAGGCTACGCAGACTTAGCATATTAGCAACAGCGCTACAAGCATAAGAATAATACTGCTTTTGGAGTTGAAACTGATTTGAGATTATTTTTATTTTGGTGACGGAGAAGTGGTTGCTGGTGATGTGAAGTTTTATATGTCATTTATGTCACAACTGTCTATAATGTAGTGACTGGAACGTTCTGGAAATGTCTATGCTAGCTATCGTACTACAAACATGAACACAAAACTACCAACTAAATAATTGTTCTTTCACTTACTGGCTTAATCTCAGCTTTTCTCAGTGCATGCAGTTGTGTCCATGAGCGAGATATGTCACTAATGTGGAAAGGTCATTTTGATACTTGAGTTTAAACCAAGATTAGAAAATTGTTCCATTTTAGTTTTAGTCAACCATATATTTATTTTTGTAAAGGCACTACCTTTGCCTCTGACTTAAGCTACGGTCACAATGACCCGTACGAATAAAATGGTCGTACGAATCTTACAGGTCGTACGAAATCTGGAGTTCGTACGTGGCTCGTGGAGTGGAAACTGTTTTCCTACAGTCTTCTTACGGCAGACTTCCAGCTCTCACCAACAACTCACGACATTCTTGGGTAATGAAGCCGTACGGCATCCTTGCGTGTGCCATAAAGCTTGTTTAATGCGTCTTTGCGGTAATCCTACATCTATTTTGTATCGCACGGGAGCTGCGCGATGTCCCTGCGTCCAACTCAAGCCTTTATCAAGTTGTTTCTAGCTATTAAACCTTTCGTAAACCGTACCAGAATAGCAATAACCTAATTGCACACCAGCAAAACACAAATATGCTTATGAATAGCTATATTCTGTAGGCTTTGTCTGAAATCTGTTCTGATCGTTGTCTCTCACACTCGAAACACAACAAACTCACAAAGTCAAACCTCCGTAAAAACATCAAAACCGCTTTGTTTCTTACCTGAGTATTGCAGAGGAGACGCCAAAACTCCCAAAGCGAAGACGGATGCTGAAGACTAATCCACTGACATCATTGTGTTCATATAAAAAAAGTTATATTCCACCGCCAGCGAGCAGAAGTTGTCCAAATGTCTACGTCTGTTACAGGTGTCCTCCCCGTGGTTGTGTCCATCTCCAGGCGATTTGCGTTTTCCCCGTGCGCTCCTGGTCCGGTCCGCCGTGTTTCAAGCGATACGCTCGGGTCCGTTCCTCTCCGTGCGCTCCTGGTCCGGTCCGGCCGTGTTTCAAGCGATCTCATCCCTTCACGCTCCGGGTCTGGTCCCCGCGCTCTGGGTCCGGGCCCCCTGCGCGCTCCGTCCTGTCTCCGTGCGCCTTGTCCGGTCCCCTCCGTGGCTCCTTGACCTGTCCTCCCCGTGCGCTCCTTGTCCGTTCCTTTCCGTGTTTAAAGCTAGCTACATTTCCGTCGCGTGCTCCAGGCCGTGGCTTTCATACAGATCCCTCCTACAGGCTAAACTGCGCCTCAAGAGATGCGCAGTCTCCAGAGCGCGTCTCTCTCCACTTTGACTCTGCCGCTCAGGCACATTATACAGGCTTTAGTCTCTGCGTTCGTAGACTGGTCGTAGAAAATCTTTAACAAGACCATCGACCTGTCTACGAACTTACGAACGGGCTGCGAGCGCTGTTTTTTCGTAACAACGCCTCAAGAATGACGTAGGAAATTAGAAAAAAATCGTTCGCAGAGAGGTCGTAGCAGTTCGTACGGGTCATTGTGACCGTAGCTTTAAGGAGAAACTTCTAAGCACTTTTCAAAACTAGCCATGCTAAAGTTAGCCAAAATGCTAACAAACATAAACTGTGCACTTCCTGGATATTAGCGGGCAGACGTTCTAAAATTAAACATCAAGGGAACACTGTTAACACATTTTTATCTCACTAGGTAGGCCTATACTATATATCTGTGCTGGGCAGAACTTATTTTTTTATTTAGTAGCTTACTGTCATTATTATTTTTGTCCAAGTGTAGTGCCTTTAACCAACTCGATCTCACAAGAATACGTATGATTACACCTTTTTTGCGTATATATGACACATGCAGCAGCCCCAGCTGTAAAGATGTGTTTTTATTTATGAATTAAAAAAAAATCTTATCCTGATCTTAACCTACCCCAAACCTCAGCCCTAAACATACCCATTTTAGTAACGTGAAGCCTAAACTTACTTGTTAAACCTAAAGAAAATGTCCCGAGGTGGCCTCAACCAAAAATATACGCAAAAAAGCCTGAAATCATGCTCATCATACGCTGTTTATGATTTGTGCTGAAGATACACATACTTGTGATACTGTGATGCTTTAACAGAGATAACGTAAATTAATTTTATAAAAACTGTAAAAACTTTTTTTTTTTTTCAGACTTGTAAGAAAGAGCTCTTGAGTCAGTATATGACTCTTTGGGATGAAAGCTAATTGGCTGTGTTGAGGGTCATGCGCCTGCTTCTCTTTTGTTTCTGAAAAGTGTTCAAAGCAGTGACAGTGACCAAAATACGAACTGTATGTAAAAAGCAGTGATGCGCCAAAAACTTTGTGAGGTAAAAAGGTAAATACACGTTACATTTTTGCATTGTTTGGAAAAGTAGGCCCATCAGCATATACGATAAACTGTCATTGTAACATATTTACATTTAGCATGAAGTTTTGAAATAGGTACTAGAAGGTCAAGATGTCATATGTCTAGAAGATAGGCAGGAGTCAGTTTTTCCTTTTGATAACATTGTGCTTTGCCATGAGTATGATGCTTTTACTGTAAATATTATTAATTTGTTCTTTCATTTATTTTTGATTTTTTTTAAATCAACAAAAATATAACTTGATAAAATGTAAATGTTTTAAATATTAGTACTCTAAGTAAGTGTGACATTATTTCTGTATTGTGTTAAATATAATTGAGAACTTATGTCAATAGTCTTACCCTGGAGATAGTGAGAGGCTGGTTGAAGTCTTTACCCCCCGACAGACGGAAGCCCATGGAGCGGGCCCGTGCAGTACGACGCTCTGTGGCATGTCCCCTGTCTTTCTCCTCTCCTGTCTTCTCCTGTCCTCTGTCCCTGCTCCTGTCCCGTTCACTGTCTGCGCTCCTGTCCTGTCTCGTCCTCTGAAAGGTCCTGGGACAGCTCCACACTCAGCGCTGGGACTGGTCTGACTGATGGAGAATGTGAGAGGAGAGTGAGGTGAAGGGAGGGGAGCACTGTAAGCCCACCCATGTGAACTTGAAACTATGACTTTTTCTATTTGTGTGAACTTTTTCAATATCTATTTTAATACCATGACAGAACAGAAACTAATAACAGTATAGAAAGCTCTAGCAAAAGCCTACTTTGTTATATTTTATTAAAGCTTCAATACCCAACTTTAGCACCAAATTGTACACTGTAAAATTATCACTTTGTAGCAAAATCAGACTGTTGTGTTCTTTCTAAAACTAATTATAAAAATTTTTTAGTTCTCATTAGAGAGCCAAAAACAATGTTCTGATTGGCTGTGCTTGGATGGTCCATGCCAGTTTCACTTTGATCTTTGAAAAAAGCTGGTTTTAAAACATGAATACAACCAAAAATGTAAATGTTAACTGTGTTTTGAAGAGTTTTGAGAGCAAGGAACTAGCTGGACCAATTTTTTTATGCCTCCTCTAATTCTGTGGTCTTAAAATCAGGTACCCCTGCTTTAATTGTATTGCATTTGCATGCGATTTGTCTCCTAAAGCTGTTTTTTATTGTCTGTTTGAGCAGACTAATGAATATATGCTCTTTTTTGTACCACAAAAGACAAATGCATTTTTTTTCAATAAAGCAAATAAATTAATGTAAATTTTACCCAGGACAAATATATTGTCAAAGTATCAATTTGGGATTGCGGTGTCCTGTCTCTGTCTAATAATAATCTATGTAGATTTATTTATATTTTTAGCATTCGGCCAACAGCCATTTGCATACACAAAGAGTCACACTTAAGTTTCATAACTCATAGTAATGTATTGTTTCCATTGTTGGTGTTTCACTTCCCAAAGATACATAGTTTAAAGTCACATGTTGATTTGGAAGACATAAGTCTTATTACTCTCACTCAAATATTCATAAGCAATTCCATTCGTTTATACATAATTGAGGTGTCTGTGTCATTTTGCATTCAAGATTGAGATAGTTCTAGATCAATGGTTCTTAAAATTTTCACACCAAGTAACATTTCAAAAAAACAAAAAACAAAATTTGGACTATATTAGACAAAAAATATCTCTAAATGGTTTAGAATGAGGTCCATAGGTCTAAAACAATGATAAACAATGATAAACCTACATGCTCTAATAGCAAAGTCAGTCAAAAAAACAACAACAACGTTTTCCTCAAAAACCTGAAGGGGCTAGATTAAAACAGTCTGGACCGCATTTGGCCCCTGAGCTGCAGTTTGCCCAGGTCTGGTCTAGGTTGCACAAGTTTCTTTTATTTTTACTTAAAGCTGGGTATTTTTATGTTGCAAACATGATTAAGTTTTAAATCTGACAACTTTCTCTCCTAAATCCTTCGACACATGGTTAATATCAACATGTGTGCTTTTTTGGTTGCAGTTATGATCAATAAATTTCTTTTACAAACATCAAAGTGAAACTGGAGCAATACAGTCTCCAAAGAAAACGTACATTTTCAACAAAATGTAAAAAGCATACAATAAACATCCTTTCACTGCGTTTTTACGTCAATATGTTACAAAAAGCCAAAGCACAAAATGAATTTTGGCAATATTTTCTTTAGGGTTACGGGAGAGTTTAGGCATCAGGTTACTAAAATGGGTCAGTTTAGGATTGAGGCTTTAACAAAAATGTATAGTTATTTTACGCTTTTTGTCACATATTGAGGTAAAAATTAGGTGAAAACGTGCCTAACATACATTTTTGACATTTCGTTGTATATTTACCTTTTTTCAAACTAGGCTGCACTTGAGAGAACCATCCAAGCACAACTAATCAGAGCGCAGCTTTGAACTCCAGGTAAGAACTTACATTTTTAATATTTCAATTCAGACAGTACTCAGTCGTGTTTTTTTTTTCATTAACTGCTGCATTTACCATGTCCTTTTTTGTGGAAAGCACAAAGGTTATTAATCTATAACTAAAAAAGTTAGTTACCCCAACTTTAATGTTGTACACCTGAAAATAATATGCTTACTTATTGATCACCTGCCATTTGGTGTCTTGTTTCAGTAATCTTCATCAGCACTTGTCTACATCTTCATGACAATAATCTTTTTACTGAAATGACAAACACATTTTATTTATGCATTTTTACATACATCCACTAGAAATGGCACTGTTTAAGTCTGCATATAACATTAAAATATAGTGTACTGGGTTGCTGTTATGTCTTTCTGTGTTCATTTAAAATTTCCTCAGGCTAATATGAAACGATCCACTTCAACGCTCTAAGAAAAACTAATGTTGGATGTTTATGACTTCGTGTGAGATTTTCTAGTTTGAGCTGTGGGAAAGATAACCCCCTCCTCCTCCTCTTACTCCTCCATGAGCACTGCTTTACCGCTCCTGTCCTTATTTGGTCTGTAGGCACTGAGGCTCGTTGTAGTCACTTCTGATGTGGACTGCTGCTGCTCGACTGTCCATCAGTGCCTCAGCTCCGAGTACACACTCAAACACTCCATGAGCCTGGATTGATTTGTTCCTATCAAAGCATAATTGCACATCTTTTTGTGAAAAATCCATCTCCAGCTGTCCAGTTTGTCTTTGTAATTTTATTTCCAAACCTCTGTTGTTTTATGTGGTGCCTTGTGATGTGCCCATGTTAAGAGCCTGACTCTGCAATGAAAGAAAAACATTAAATGATTAGACTTACTAAAATGCAAAGGTGTATCCTAATTTTAAAGTGTGTGACAGATGTTTGCAATTTTATAATTTTAACTTAATTTGGTAGATAGGCACCTGTCATATACAAAGGATTACATGAATGAAGAACCAGTTTGTGAAGAACATTTTTAAAAAATATTGAAAAAAAAAAAGATTCCATCACCTTACATGGGAGAAGAGGACATTTTCACTTTTCTCACCAGAAACACACAAAAAAAGTTTAGGCCCATCTTATTACATGATTACTAGGCAAATTCCTAGTATTCATTTTTAAACAGAAAGTATGTTTTCCATCCTAAAAACATTTTTTAAAAAGTAGAATGAGTATAACT
The DNA here is from genome assembly GCA_038363315.1 of Mugilogobius chulae. Taxonomy (NCBI): domain Eukaryota; kingdom Metazoa; phylum Chordata; class Actinopteri; order Gobiiformes; family Gobiidae; genus Mugilogobius; species Mugilogobius chulae. The sequence goes on along the minus strand of CM076398.1, from coordinate 15,528,791 downwards.
TTGTTTTACTGAAATTACTTATTTTTTGGTGATGTTAATCCTTGTTTGACATTAGCAGAAGATATGAGATGGGTAGAATCTAAAGGTAAATGTAGTCCACATCGGGGGCTGGATGTGACCATCCAAATAATTCTTATATAAATAAATACAAATCTTCTATTGGCACTGGAATAAATGTTGTCTGGAAAATTCAGGCAATAGATAATAAATATTTCATTTTAGCCAATCAGGAACACACATGGTCTCCTACATGAAAACCAACATGGCTGCCTATGCCAAAAAACAACGTGGAACTGAAAAACATTGTTGATTTCTGCCCAATCAATGAACAAAGCTAAAAACTATTAATGTGTGAGATGAGTGAAGTTAGGTTTTGGTCATCAGGTCCTTTGTTTCATCTGTGTGGTGTGGTGGAGTTGATCTGAAATGCACGTGGGGGGAGTGGTGACCAGACACACTCTTTGCAAAGCGTGAGCTTTGGATCCCAGCCATAAGAAATATGGGTTTCTAAACCAAATGAAATAATTTGTCTAAACCTTAAAGAGTAATTAATCTTTAAGACAATTATATATGCAGTATTTTTAACTTCTATAAACATACAAAAATCCAATACAGAGGCTATTATTTCTAATAGGTCAAAGATTATATGTTTTATTACAGTCTTTAACTGATCTTTTGATAACAATCATGATACCAATTTTTTGTCAAAATGAGTTTTGTCACCTTTAAATATCACCAGAGTGACAGTGTGGTCATGCTCATTAACAGTTATACAATCTACTCACCTCTTGTTTCTTAATGATCTGCTTTGACATGCTTGACCAATCACTGTTTCTTATTTTCTGGATTACTGTTTGATTTTGACCAATGAAAGTTTTGTGTTTTATTTTTTACCATTGCTGTTTGCTAAATCTTGGGAAGTCCTAGAGACAACTGTGTATACAAAACTAAATTCATCTGATTTGACCTCCCATATGACAATCACATTCAAGAAAGAGAACACAACCTATTCCACAACTGTTACCTACTCAAAGGCCAATTATACAATATGATGTGACAAAATATGCAAGTTATAGTTTCTGTATTTTGATAGAATGTTACTTATTGATGTCTCCAGATGTGATCACATTACCAGCAAAATTTCACTCCATTTCATGATATGCCAAGTAAATAATCAGCACAATAATAACAAAAAAGTAACAGATTGTATACAAGCTTGATTTTATTAACAGTACAGCTGCATAATAATCCAACAAATGCTTGAATACGGTAGAAACACGTAGGTCCATGTCTTAACAACTGTTTTTGTTACTCATTCTACGTAAAAATACTGTCAGTTCTACAGAAGTTTACGTACTGACCTGTCTAAACTACTTACGCCTTCAGAGATTTTGCATTACAGAAAGTTTACAAACAAAAGGATATTCAGAGTAAAATCGTCTGAATAGAGAAATAATATTAGTAAAAAAATAAATTAAAGCATTTCTTCAAAATTCCCTATCACTGTTTAATGATTTTATTGTAATTCTGATAAATGATTTGTGTTTTCATGTCCTTTTTGTCACCTTGTTTTCACCTGAGTCTATGTTTACTTTTGTCCCATCATCTCACTCAAAAGTGTTCCGGGACCGCAGAGTCAGATCATTTTGAAAGCTTTTACTACTTTGCAGGGTTTGCTTGGGATTGCTTAAAGTGCAGACAAACATAGTTAATATGATTACACTATACATTAATGTTATCTTTTCCTTTTTTTACTTTGACCCTTGTTTTGATTAGATGATCCCCTCCATAAAGTGTGAAAATAAATAAAATGAACCTTGGTGTCTGTTTGCCTCCATTATGGCAACTGGCTGAACATAGCCTAGCTACCTAGCAATAATCTTAAAGGAACCATATTTTGATTTCAAATTTGTTTTCACAGATACAAGGTAAACATGTTCAAATGTAACTATTGTTACTGAAAGTCACCGTAAATGAGTTTTTCTTCACTAAAAAAGCAATGAACATGGAGTAATTTGTTAATGTTTACATTTGGTGTTTTGGTTCTCAAGAGGATTGCCCAATCAGAAAGCAGAATGAGTATGACAAAGAAGCCTGACTTTTTTCTACAACCCAGTTATGCTATAACACCATCATTTTGCATTGTTGGCTGTGCTAGCAAAAGTTTATATTTCAAAATATTTACCTAAGAGATTTAGGAATGGTTAGTATTACGTTAAGTTTATTTAGATAAGTTTAAGGATTTGGGAAAGGTATGCTAACCAGGAAGCGACATAAATGCATTGGAAGAAATAAAGACGCAACAAAGAATAAGATGTCTGAGAAAGTGGCTATCAGGTGATTACCCATGATTCATAGCAAACCATGTCCCTGATTAGTCAGCAACTTCTCACCATCGTATGATTTATTTCAAACTCTGGGAACCTATGTTCATCTGTGATTGTAATATCTTCTGAAAACCACTAGTTGTGCAAATTACATATGGGTCCTTTAATGAAAAAAATCACAAGTTTTAAAAATAAGAAATCCTGATGAAAGTCACGTTATGTCTTAGATAGAGGGATTCTGTTTTAAAACTCTTCCAATTTTTGACTTTTATTGTCAAATACAATTTTTAATAATAAATAGTAGCATATTTTTGAGTGGTCTTGGACTAAATTAACTGTTTCGTAGCTTGGAGGAGGTTCAACTTCTGCTTGTTTCTATGCACATTTTGCTCACATTTTGACATGTATCGATGAAGAATCTCCCCAAGTATTGTTTAAACCTTATTTTTCAATAGGAATAGGGTTAGGATTTTCCACCTCCAAAGTTACATCGTGTCACTTTAACTTGCATTGTGCACACTTTTGGTCAAACAAAAATAAAATTTGACACACAAACATAAATGTGACTTATAAAGAATCCTGCTCTCAATACAAAAGCTACTATTGCACCTGTTAAAACAACATAAATTGTAATGATAAAAAAAAAGAGAGGAAACAATGATGGGTGACAAAAACATGACTTTATAAAGCAGTGGATGTTGGCCATGTTACAGCACATACAAAAAGGCTTACAAAACCCCACACACCGTGCTCTCACAGCGCTATCGGGGTGACGTGACGGATTGTGGTGACACAACAAAATACATTTAAGGTGCTTGCTCTGTCGTCAGTGTCCATCCTATCGTGACAAAAAACAAAACATACATCAGAACGTGAGGGTGACACAGTATTTCATAGCATAACACAGGGTTTAACGATGCCACGCGATGCAAGAGCTCTCATAAATAGCATAAAAAACATTGCAGCCCCGAAACGATTTTGTCATTTTTGTTCAAATGGTGTAGCGGATAAATATGTCAAAATATTATGCTGTAATGCAAAAAGCCAATAATAAATATAATACCTTCAGGACATCTTGCATACACTTTGTAGATATTACTTCCCTTAGCCCGCGCCACAGTGACCGCTAGTGTTAAAATAAAAATGGAAACACAACTGGTTTATGTTGTTAAAGTGCATTATACTAATGGCTAAACACTGGAGATAAAATAAAAAAGTACATTCTAATTTTTGTTATATTTATGGCGATACTAGCAATGTGAAAAAATGTTGTGTCCCAACAATAAAAGTAACTTTTTTGGTCCAATGACAAGCAGAAAGTGACAATGACCAGACTTAGCCTTAAAAAAAGAACAAACAAAAAACATTGTACTTAACTGTCATTTTGATAAACAAATGTTGTCAAACTTTGGCAATGTACTTGGCAAAATGATGTAGTGTTTTTTCAAAATGATATTAGTCTGGACAGAGCCCTTTTACAGAACCAAACCTTTGCTGCTCCATGTGCTCCAAATCTGAAATAGTAATTTTAAAAGATGAACAAGCACACGATGCACATTTCAAACACCTTATTGAATGTCTACTCTCAAAGCAAAAAAGGCCTTGGGGCTGTTTAACAATACAACACGGTAATATAAGGACAACTTGCCTACATAATAATAAAAAAATATCTTCATGTTGTTTCTGCCCTTGTCTGCTTGTGGTTATTGTTGTGTTTGCAAAGTTAACTCCAGCGCCGTACAAAGGTCACCGATTGGAGCACACGTTTGGATACTCCCGGATAGAAAAATAAGGTGTAAAAACACATTTCAGACCAGTCTTCTGTCAAAGGTGGCTAGTGAGAGCTAAATGTTCAGTGTGAAACTGAGCCCAATGTCTCCTGTGGCAGCAGCAGGATGGCAATCATGTGACCGAAGTGGGCGGGGCCAGGGTCTGGAATCATTATTATAGCTGCTTGACATAGTTTCCTGGGAAGGTTCCAAATACTTGCTCCTCCGGGACGTCCCTCACAGAAAACAACACAGTGCAGGGTTAGAAACACATGCAGGCCAGAGGGAGGCTGCTAGTGCCATCTAGTGGACATTTTTAATCAACACTTACATACAAAAGAAAAAAAAAATGTGACTACAAACCACAATTTTGTAATTTTTGCTGAAGTGTTTAATCAGAACTGATTTTGTGATGAAAAGGCAAACAATTATAACTGAAAGGCTCTAATTTTGTCATTACGCCTCATATAAACTCAACACACATGTATCAGTAGTTTTATAAGTATTATTTTAAATACTGCTACATTATGTTCTTTTTCATATATAAAGGTGGAGTTACAGAACAAGGAATATGAAATACAGTGAAGTTCATATTTGTACCATCTTACCGACAAACCAGCCGTCGTCACACTTCTCCATCACATCCACAACGTCTCCCTCTCGCAGCTCTAGCTCGTCCTCATTACGGGCAGGTAGTTGTACAGGGCCTGGTATCTAGATCAATCAACAAAACACATTTTTAGTGATAAGATTCAGTTCATAGTTCTGATTTTAAACATACACAATATTTTGACTATTTATCAATATTATCTCATTCTAATTCTTCAGAATCACACAAAATTTAAAAAAAAAAAAAAAAAAAAAAAAAAAAAAAAAAAAAAAAAAAAAAAAAAAAAAAAAAAAAAAAAAAAAAAAAAAAAAATCAAACAAATCTAAAAAAGGGATGGAGACTTTTTTTTTTTTTTTTTTTTTTTTTTTTATTTTTTAAAACCTTTTTAAGATCACAAAACATATAAATTAAGACTACAGTCAGTTTTAGTATTTTACACTGCTGCTTCTTTTCTAGAGAATTTTTAATTAACAAAATGAACGCTATTATACAGCAACTGAGGATTCCATCTATTCGATCAACCCCCCCCTTCATTAAAAATGTTAGACCTGTGCAAATATTTTTAAGACATACAACTGCAAATTTAAGACTTTTTTAAGGGCTTAAATTAAAACTATTCTATTTAAGACTTTTTTAGACTTTTTAGACCCGGCAGAAACCCTGATAAGAGCATAGCAGTTTTATAATACAACTGCAAGAGATTACCATATTAATTACACAATTACAACCTACTTGGTTGATATTTGTTTGATGAATTGACAGAACAATGTTAGAAATGTAACTTACGGGTCGCCTCCTCCATGAAGTGCATCCTGCACCAGCCGCTGAAAGCACAGAGCACACAGTTAGTACATCTGTCTACAGTAAACACTATTTATGAGTCACATAACATTGGCTGGGCCATTGTATTAGTTATGAAATAATGTAGATGAGGACATGCTCCCTACCCTCCGGCCTCTACCAGAGGACATGTAGGACCTTCGGGACAAGATGGGGCTACGAGGAGGTTTACCACCAATCAGTACGTCCTGCTCAACAGTCAGAGAGACCAAATAACCGTCTCTTAATAGCTTTATTCTTTTCATTTGAATATTATAACATAATATTGATAATGCATGCCCTTACAGACCATATCACATTCAAAAGTTAGTTCTATGAAATTAAAGCTTAAGTTTAATGGGCACATTCAGAAAATGTAACCAAGCAGCTTCCATACCAATGATACTTAACCACAACATAGTAAACAATGACAAAAAGGTCAAATAAGCCATGGAGTTATTAATTTTTCATAATGGATTTACCCATTATGGCAGACATTTATAAATTATTAACACCAAAAAGCAGAACAGAAAAACAATTCACAAAACATACAGTGCAAAACATTCTTGTCACTCTATTACAATGTCTTGCTTCTCTGTTTAGACAAAACTGCACACCCCGGGGGCAATCTCAGAAAGCACATTCCCAGTTTAGAAATGAGAACATCAGCCCTCACTGTTCACACACGACTGAGCATGTTCCCGGTTTACCTTGACCATGGGAGACCTGCGTCCTACGTGAGACGCCGCGGGGGGAGTGGGGGGACAGCGGGGAGACGTGGGGGGCAGGGGAGGAGACGATGCTTGGACTGAGACTGGGGAGCCGGTCGTGGGACAGGCCTGGACCGGGCGGAAATGACAGGGGGAGGGCGGGAGCTGGGAGGCGGGGCGGTGCGGGGGCGGGGACACAGGGGGGAGGGGGAGGTGCATGGGGACAGCACGGGCAGAGGGGACAGAGAGAGCTGAGGCAGGCTGGGGGGCCGTGGGAGGTGGGAGGGGAGGGGCTGAGGAGGGGCCGGTGGGGCGATAAGGGAGGGGAGCATACGTTAGAAGGGAAGGCCTGCTGGAGGGTCTGCTAGGAGGTTTGCTGAGGGGACTAGGGTGTCGCAAAGTTGGGGAGGGGGCGCGGACTTCTGCCTGGAGAAGAATAATAAGACAGGTGAGCTCTGAGACAGAACATTAAACACTAGAAGCCTTAAAAAACAGATACACTATGCTTTGTTTGAAGCCAAACAGGTCAACACATGGAGGAGAATTATGTAGCGTTTATAATTTATGTTGTATCATAATGGCACAATTCCACGTTCTTTGAAGATCATCATAATTCCAGAAGAAAATTTGAGTGAGGTTTATAAAAAAATTAAAAAATAAGGCTTTAAAGACACAACAGGGGCTAAATAGAAATGTGGCAATAAACACAAGCAAGACTTACATAACTTTGACCATTTAAAAAGTTGGATTTTAAAGTTGGGGTAACCAACTTTTTTGTTGTATATTAGTTGACTTTGTGTTTTCCACTAAAAACTATGTGATAAATGCAGCACTTTGTGACAAAAATTAAACCACTGAGTACTGTCTGAGTTGAATAATAAAGATTTTAGTTCCAATCAGGAGCCGAATGCAGTGCTCGGATTGGCTGAGCTTGGGTTCTCTCCGTTTCCTGTTGTTTGTAAAAAGACATCCATTGACCATAATATCAACCAAAGTGAATACATGTCGATATAAAAGATGTGTCAAAGGATTTATGAGAGGAAGTTGTCAAGATTTATAACCTAAATTGTGTAAGCAGTGTGAAAATCACCTACCGCACCTTTAAAAAAAAAAATTCTAAGAGTTTTGAAAGATCAGGTTGCCTCAAGGAAGTCAAGTCTTATTTCGCCCATTGTTCAAGTCTCTAGTCATCAGAACAGTGATTCAGATCTGAACGTCTACAGTTATTGGTCATTAGAAAACAATTTTGACTTCACCATTGTCAAATAAATTTACTACAAAATACAAAAATAACAACCATCCCCCATGTGTTATCCAGAGGCAGACTATTTGAAGGCATGCGACACCCCATGCTCTACCTGTGAACTGAGTCTTTCATTTAACTCTCTAAGCTCTTCCTCCTCCTCCTCTTCCTCTATGAACAACTCCGTGTGGACCCTTCCTCTTATCGACGACGGCCTTTCCAAATCGACAGGGGAAGCACTTGCGGGTCTGTCCCATAGCTCCGACAGGGGCTTGACAGTGACAGGCGAGTGGAGCTCCAAACAGATCCTACCAGACAACCCACTACGAGGTCGCACCTCCATTTTCGGTTGCGGGGACTTGATTCTGCTCTGGGGCCTACTTGTTTGTGTGGGCGGGGGAACGTATTCTGGAGAAAACTTTAAATCGCTGTCATCTTCTGCGCTATCTGACCCACTCAAGATCATAGAAAGTAGTTCGTCATAAGGGTCTTTCACTTGTAGTGTCACTTCGCAAGGATTTTTTGGTTCAATTTTAATTTCAAAATGTCTTTTATTTGTGCTTTCACAATCACGGGGGGCTGCTCTCTGGGGATTTCTTGAGGTTTTTGATGCAACGGAACTTGACTGGTCTGTAAATTTTGAGGTTGTACTGGTGACAACATGTCAGTTGCATGTGTCTGAGGATCAGGACTTGTCTTTAGAAATGGTTGTGGTCGTAATGAAGTTAAAAAATCAGTTGCTTGTGTCTTAGGATCTGGACTTTTTTGGAGAAATGATTGTGGTTGTAATGAAGACAAAACATCAGTAGCATGTGTCTTAGGATCTGGACTTTTTTGGAGAAATGGTTGTGGTTGTAATGAAGACAAAACATCATAGCATGTGTCTTAGATCTGGACTTTTTTGGAGAAATGGTTGTGGTCGTAATGAAGACAAAACATCAGTTGCATGTGTCTTAGGATCTGGACTTGTCTTTAGAAATGGTTGTGGTCGTAATGTAGTTAAAACGTCAGTTGCATGTGTCTTAGGATCTGGACTTTTTTGGAGAAATGGTTGTGGTCGTAATGAAAATAAAACTTCGGTTGCATGTGTTTTCAGTTGCGTTTGACCTCGTGTGTTTTGCGAATAGTGGCTTGTATATGAGGGTGTGGGCGTAGACGCAGGAGGGGTGTAGGTGAAATGGTGCGAAATAGGTGGGGGTGACACGGGCGTATAGCGGGTAATCGCGGATTGGGATCGGCTGGGTGCTGGCGGAGGGGAGGTGAAGTCTCTGCAGGATGACGGAGCAGGGGAGGGTACGCAGGATCTCGGAGGTCTCGTGTATGGAGTGAAGTCGGGAGGCAGAGGGGGAGGGGTTGGGGGCGCGGGTGTGGAGCAGAGGGAGTGCCCGCCAGGGTCCATGGTGAGGGCTAGCCACTCATCGGTGATGGACTGTAGCTCGGGCGCTCTCGCCACGGGCAGGGGAGAGGGAGGCTCGCGGGCCCAGGGGAAGGGAGGGAGGTGGTAGAACGGCTCCGGGAAAGTAAAAATAAAGAAGGACAGTGACTATGTGACTACAACTGAGAGTAGACATAATGACATGACTGGGGATAACTTCAAAACAATGAAAATGTGATGCAGAATAAAGCTTCAAAATGAGTGTGATTTTAATATGACATCTTACATTTGTTATCAGAAGTAAACCAAAATAGCATTCCTCTTTAAGGTTTAAATGTAGTGCTCAAACTGGATTTAAAAAAGTGGAAGTTGATTACCTGGGCCATAAGCTAAAACAGTGCCCTCTGCTGATACAGCCCTATAGTGCAACTTTATCTGAGGAGAACCATTATGTATTCATACCAGAGATGTGAATTCATTTAGACTCAAAGTCACAAGGTTATTTCAGTATATAACATGTTTGCTTACTCCTAATAAAAACAAGCAAACTTAGCAAAACGTGACAAGAAATTGTACCCAAAATATACAGTATTAAATTACAGCATAATGCATGAAAATTATGCGTTTGTTGTAAACCTCAATACTAATCTAAAAGCACCTTGATAAAAGAGATGAATCATAATCTTCTCATTCAAACATTCACAAAGCAACTGAAATCAATTTTTGAAAGTCTAAATTATGAGAGCACTTTATTTTCCATGATTAAAATATCATTAAAACATACTTATAATAAGAGATCTCATTTAAAGTCTTGTGGCAGCAACTATGATGTTAAAACTAGAAGCTGCATTGACTAAATGCGTTCACTTAATTAGCAATAGCATCTTTAGCGTGTATTGTCTATATTTGATTTGCCTTAGAGGTGCTTCAGTGGGTTTTGCTGAATACACTGACTCTTACCTTGGTGGGAGTGGAGCTGGCCGTCCTGCTGCCGGGTACACGTGAGGGTCATTATGGTGAGCGGAGCTTTTCGAAGGTGAGCGTTTGACCAGGTCCACGTAGGAAACGGGGAAGATGCCCTGTTTGGTGGAGTCTGGGATTTTTCCTTCATACCAGTTCTGATCCACTTGTCGAATCACAATTATTCGTTCTCCCTGCAAAGAAGAGTTGTAATGAAAACTTTGGTCCTCATCTAACCCCCCAAAAAATTAACCTGGCCAGCCAGATGGTTTATCTCGCGATATTTGTGAATTCACAAGCACGAGATAAACCATCTGGCCTTCCAGCCGCCCAATTAGTTTGAGAATCCGAAACGGCGGTGGTTCGGCCCAATCACATCACAGCAGCATGGTTCTGAGGCCCAATCACATTGTAGCAGGGCGCCGCCGCTGAGTCTCATTCAAGCTAAACAAAGATGGCTGCTCCCGTGGATGTACGTGTTGTTTGTTGCTTTTTTTTCTTTTTGGGAAGAAGACCAGTTTGTGTAAGCCGCTCACGCCAATCATCTCGAAGTATTTAACTAAACACCCCACCTTTTCCCGAACGCTTTCAGCAAGTAAAGTTCCAGATGGATATAGTGAAACTCAGATAGGAGTTCAACACATATCCATCTGGCGTGAGCCAGGTTATCAAAAAGTACCCAGGACACCACTTACTTATACCTCACTAATTCTGATGAGTTCTTCATTTGTAAGTGAATTTCACTGTATAAAAAATTTTGGATTTCCCTACTTTGGTTTACAATTGAAACTGATAAGAACACACAATACAATGAAAGCGCAATTGAACTTCCCTGAAATTGATAGGTTGCAAATTTGGACTTCCCTGAAATTGATAGGTTGCATATTTGAAATATTTAGCAAAAATAAAACAACCTTTCTGAGAGATAGCTCCACATTAGTATCAGCATTGAAATTGTAGCGGGCCACAGCCTCTCCGATTTCTCTGACGTGGGCGGGGGGAGGAGGTCTGATGGGCTGATGTTTTTCCAGCGATGGCATCTTCTGTGTGAAAACAAACTTGGCAATTTAATACACAGTGGAATAGAAAACGGGAGTGAATCAATTCAAGCGGTGATAGATCTACCTCAACATAAGAAATGGGGAATATTCCAACCCGTCCTCGGTGCTCCCCTTCAAACCAGTTGGTGTCTATTTGTCTGATAATGTTGACTGTGTCACCTTTTTTAAATGTCAGCTCCCTGCAATACAGCCGTGTTAGTAGAAGATCTCGAATTATGAAGATTACAGCTGTTCTTAATTGCTTTGACATTTTTCGCAAACCAGAATCCCAAACAGAGAATCATGTTTTTTTTCAGGCAGTATAAAGTTACCTTCAAATTGAATAAATCTTTTTCCTGAACCATTTTTGTCATCAAAACTCTCAAACTTTGCCTCTGTGTTTTCTAGTGCTTTCTCATACATTTGACTCTAAACTCAAAGACAAGTGCCCGAAGGTTTGCTTCAGTCTGCAAATGGTATTTACTATGTTGCCCAAAAAATCTAAAATCTGCCATTCATTCTGAATTTACATCATCATCATTTTTTAAATGTATATTTTATCAGTTTTATCTACCATTCTATAAGGGTCTGCGCACCTTGTTAAATTGAGGCTAAACTAGCCGTCAGAGACTTACTCCGCCCACAACTGCACCCCAAACAGGCTCGCAAAAGTGGGAGATGCCCGGAGGCCTTCTAAGGGACGTCCAGTTGTTGTGAAAAGACGTTGACTGACAGTATGAAATATGGACACGAGGCTGGTGAGTGATGTGTGAGTTTTGTGTGAGAGTGATCCTGACATGAGGTAAGGTTTACGGCTGCTGAGCTCATGTGCTTATTTTCAAAAACTGAAAATGAGATAAAGGAAACACTGACGCGAGTTTCGAACCAGCGATCCTTCTCACCTTGCACCTGACATTGACATACTACAGCGTGAGACCACTTTCTAACTCGCAGTGGTGTTGGAGGGAGAAGTATTTATAGCCCACCCGGGCGTCTTGGCTGTGGCGTCAACTCGATGTGACATGGGTGTGTGCTGAAATGCATTAACAACATTTCGACAATCGTGCCAGCAAAGTTTGCACCAAATGTTTCAGATAGCAGGTACACGTGACCCAGGCAGCCCTGCTAACTCAGTAAAGCTAGGGGAAAATCGTATCTAATATATAATATATAAAAATATAATCATGTTTTATACATTCCTACTGTCTATTTCTGCTCAGGCTATTATATTTGTTTTGATATATATGCTCATCCATTGCAGTTGGATGCATTTTGACAGCTCATAAACTGTTTCTTGTTGTGACGCTTGAATTTGTGTACACAAATCTACAATGTTTGCCTGAAAAGAGCAAATGAATTAGATGTACCAAATGTTCAAACCACTTAAGCCTTTGTTCAGTATTTAAGTCAAGTAAAATGGAACCAACTTTCAAGTGTCAAAGCAATTGAGAAAAAACTGTAATATGAATAAAATCCAACCATGTGCCAGTCAAAAAGACAAAAAGTAAAAGGGTTTGAGCATGCTATAACTGAAATCTGAAATCAATCCAAGTGCAATGAAAAAACACGGTTCACATAACTGCATGGCTTACACATCACAGAAATATAGATGAGTGACTTTATGCTGACATGCAGTTAGCCATGCCTCCTGCGTGAAGCATTTTCTGTACTCACTTGGCCGTTTGTGCCTTAAAATCATAAATGGCTCGTGCGGGCTGTTTCTGATGGAGGAGAGAGAAGAGAATGAGTTGTGTCATCTGTTTATGGGACACCTAAGAGATGAGAGTGACAAAGAGACAGGAGGAAAACCAGCAGACAACCCAAGCTCAGTTTTATTGGAAAAGCAAAAAACCCCAAAACAAACAAAACAAAACAAACAAACAAACAAAATCAGAAGAAGAACAGAAAGAATGCATTGACCAAGCCAAAGAGTTAGTTGTAGTAGCTAGCATGTACTCTTGGATCTTGAAGTGACACTAAACCCATAAAATCTACCCACAACCACACCGCAAACAGAGCTGCAAATGAGGCAGTGCTAGAAAACTAAAAGTGAGAGAAGGGCGATGTTTAAAGGAGCAATGTCACATAAATGCTGTAAGTTTTGATTATTTTGATCTGAAAGCAGAAATACTATTTGCACAAAAAAAACAACATAAAAAAACCAACATAATGTTTAACCACAAAAAAGTGTATTTTGTGTTTCAGTTTATATACAAACCCATCTATAGGTAGATCTCAGGCTAGAATTTCCAATCACTCGCAACCAATCCAATGCATTGAGCATTGGATTTCTACATAACTATTTTGGACATAAATGTGTTTGAAATTGCAGTAAAGTGCGTCTGACAGGTTAAACCACAATTTTTAAATAAAACGTAGGGAACACAAGATTTCAGTAAACATTTAGCTTGTTTCACCCAAAGTTTGCAATTTTTATGTGGTTTATAATCATCTTTTGTCCAGCAAATATGACATACAATTTGTAGAGAATTTTACAATTGTTGCCTAGCAACTATATTGTAAATATGGACCAAAATCAACATAAATCACACAATAGGTACAATTTGACAAGCAATATCAAGCAACCCACACTGAAAACTGTGTTAATTGTGTGTAAATTATTGACAGGCTTTTGAAGATTCTATTTATTTTAAATTACTTTGTGTAATTTAAAATACTTCTGTTTGCCAGTTTCTTCATAATGTTGAACTTCAGCTGTAAAACTGATAAATAATATTTATCACAAGGACTATCACACTAAACAGTGACAATTTGTCATATGGACTTTAGGCATTTCCACACTGTGTCAAGTGCTTTTCACTCATGTATTGCTATATTCATTGCATAATATTTATGCCGCATACTGCAATTTGTTTTGCACACAACATTATGCTTTGGTTGGAGCTGGAACTTCACATTAAAATCAACAACAATAATAAATCAAATAGAAACAAGTGTACCTCTCTGTCAGGTGTGGGTCGTCTGCTCTGAGGGGTGTGCCGTCCATCCAAAGTGGAGTAACTCCTGGAGACATCATGGTCTAGGATCCAAGGAGAAAATGATGAAAGTCAATGTGGTGCAAAAGAAACTATACATAGATGTTAAGGTGTGTCTGGGAGGATAACAATGCAGAGGATGGTATCATTCTGAAGGTGAATAAGGAAATAAACATTTTTTTTATATCCACTGATATAAAACATGCATTTGTAAACATACCTAAAGCATAATAGAACAAACAAAAAAATACACATTTTGGACCAAAAGGCACCATAATACAAATAAAAGAACTAAAAGCCATCAATTCTCAATTTGTAGCTGTGGACATTACTATGCATTATAGAGTTTATGACTCTATATAACTCTAAAATGCACATGTTTTATGAGCTACACTTGAGAATTTGTGGCAAAACTGAACAGCACATAAACAAGACTTTTGGAATAATAATAAAAATAAAAATTCAACAGCTGAATCATATAAAAGCAAACAGGTATGTGTATAAGATTAAAAAATGCATGATGAACGTGACAAACCACTAGATGTGTATGATCACATCACATGCAATATCTCCACCTGAGTAACAGAGATTCCCATTGCCCTCTGCGTAATCATTATTGTTTGAAGTGTCATGATGGCGTCCGTAACAGGCACTGACTGGTGACTGTATCCGCGGTGACTGTAACCGTGGTGATGAGGCATAGGCAGTGGGGCTTCCATCTGGGTACATGGAGGCGAGTCCCCCATGCCAGCAGCCCCTCCGTCCTCTCAGAGAGGAACTGCGCTCAGGCACGTTTGGCAGCAGTTCGGCCAGAATCCTCCTGAGGATGCTGTCATCTGGTGCCCTTGTGCCTCTGTGGCCACGCTCTGCCTGAATGTGCTCGTATATGTCCCTCAACGCAGCATCTAGGGCTTCATAAATAGCCTGTTTAGACTTGGGTCTGCTACCTCGACCTGTGCCACTTCTCCTGGAGGTAGGTGGTGAGCTCTTTTTCCTGCGGAAAGGCACTGGACTGACCAAGAAGGCCAGCTTGGACATTGCTTGCTGGGACTGTGGATTGTGTGTTCGTAAATGGCTGCTGTGAGTGGACTGTGAAGGTCTCGGGATCTCCTGCTGAGCCCTTTCCCTCTCATGACGCAGCATGGTAGTGAATCGGGTGTATGAAGCTGGGCAGCGGCCTTTGCAAGTGCTAATAAGATGTCTGTGTTGGTAGCCCTGGCTTTGGCCCACACTCTGATGACCAGCATGGTGGTGGTGATGGCGATGCTGGTGTCGCAGGTGATGATGGTGCAGAGTGGAGGAGCCATACAAGCTTTCAGTTGAGGTCAGAGAACAGTGGTCAAAGTCACTTTCACTGCAAAATGACGAGCCCTCCACTTGAATAAAGTCACTGAGGTCTGACGCCACAGCATCCTGCTCACTGTCAGAGTAGTCCTGGTGGGCCTGTGGAGCACGAGGCAGAGGGGGAGCAGCATAAGAGATTCCACGACTGGGCTCTGGGCCGACACGAGGCTGCCCTTCAGGTGGACTACGTGGTCGATGCAAATGATCCATGGTATGTGCTGTTTCATTGCCATTGCTATCTTCCTCCAGTAAAGATTCAATAGAAAATCGGCGTTTAGGCAAACTAGGAGTACCACCCCCACTGCTGGCTCGAGATGAGGAGTCACCAGGAGTCACAGTGCCTGATGGTGCCTCACCATCACCCAGATTAGGCATAGACTTTGATTTTTGTATAAGGCGCTCGTATTCAGAAATGCGATTTGGCACCATATCTCGTGAGACCTCCACACCCCATGAGGGTCTCCATGGAGGAAAGGGATGGCGAAGCAGATGAGGCTGGCGCTCAAGCTCCAGAATGCGGGCTCGCACTGATCGGATGACTTCAGAGGGAATCAGCTGGGATCGATCGATGTGGTGCATCTTCTTATACAGCTGAAGAAAGCCCGGTGAGTCATGGGCTCGTCGCCGGTGCAGCCGGGGTAAAGAAGAAGTAGAGGTGGATGCTGTAGAACCTGAGGGATGTCCATCACATAATAAAGAACCAGCACTTTCGGAGCGAGTTGCACCACGCCCATTTGTGCCAGAGTGCCCATCATTTAGTAAGTCATCACAGCTGCGGGACTTGACTTTACGGGAGGAAGGCGGTGCATCCTCCACACTACTCCAAGTCTCTGTATCTCCCTGTTGACTGGGCCAGCTGCTTTTAAAAACAGACTGTTTAGAGGAGGAACTGCCTTCATGGCTGCCATCGTCCATGCAGTCTGTAGACTCCGAAGGAAGGGGAGGTAATGAGGGGCTCTTATGTGAAACTGGAGAAGGTAAACTGTTTGGATACATGTTGCATGCTTCCCCACCTTTTAGATGTCCAAAAGAGAGCAGCGTGAGAGAGAAGAAGGAGGAAAGCATGTTAAGCAAAAAGACCTGGCCAAGTGTGAATGTGTTAGAAGGGGAATGAGGAAAAGCAGGGGACAGGAAGAAAATGGACTTAACTGTTGGGTGTTGGATGAAAACAAACTATGAAACACTCTTTTAAGTCATAAAAAACTGAAAACGAAAAATGTACTTGGGTACAGTACCATGTATGAAGGAATGGGACATTTAGGGGTAAATCAGAAAGCATGTGAATATACAAAAAATAATTATAAGTAATATATTGTTAATAAAATAGATGGTAACATGTACCTTTGGCTCTGGAGGGTGAAGATGGAGAAGAGCGGACCACAGGTTTTTTCAGGCTGCTGCTGGGTCGAGATGGTTCTAGGGGTTTGGGAGAAGTCACAGCTCTGCTCTGATAAGCATTTGTGTGGGCATTCGAGGGCTCAGACTTTCGTCTTTTCCTGTAGTCACTGGCTGAACTGCAAGATTGAGAATAATACATTTAGTTTTATTTATTTTTTACATCTACATAGACAATTCATTCAATTTTTTTTTCTCTAATACAATGTCACTGGACATAGTTTTATATGGTGTTTGGCAATCAAATATTTTTCTGTTGTATTGCTTACAAAAAACATAATACACATATTTCTAGTTTCAAGTATTCTAATGGCAAAATACTACTGACTTCCATAATGCTGTAAATACTGAAACAATGTGCCAAATATGATAATGAAAAGCTAATTTAAAACAATCAGTTGAACGTGACTGTCTTGATATTTACTCATGACTATATACACTAAGTCCTCTCAAACTAATGGACTCCCTTTTGAGTAGCAACACAAAGTCTCTATATATAGTCTATTCATGACTTCGCATCTCTGTCTTTTCAGTTCACTGAGAAGAATGGGACATGAATAAGCAGGCCACTGGTGAATAGGACAGGGATGTGGAGAGGGGAGGGGGTTGGGACAAGCAGAAGAGGTGATGGGCAGAATCAATGAAGCTGCAGCGGTTCATTTATTCTAGCTTCTGTCTTGGCTTTACTGGGGAAAGCCCAAACAGTAATCTGGACATATTTCGTGGTGTGAAAGTAGTTAAAAGGGGCAAAGACAGAGCGGAAAGAGCAGAGCTGACTGTGCTGCTGAATCACAACAAACCGGTGGCAGAGGGGGAGGGGGTGAGGAGGTGATGCAGAAAAAAAGGTTTACCTTGCAGGTCTCTCTGGAGTTTTCTCGGACGAAGCAATGTGCAGCGATGCCTGGGAAATAGAACACACAACAAAAGGAAGAAGTGAGCCCCACAAGAACAAAGACTAGAGGCAGCCCACAATGCACAGCCTGCATGCATTTGCCGGTGTGCTACACAAAAAATATTCCTCCAGAGTATAGAGCTGCAGATGCTGGTTCCACGTGGCCCATTGGAGGGAGTGAAGGTGTACCGGCATTTGTAGAGAACAAGAGAAATGGCTGCACTCTGAATCTGCCTGCAAAGAGGATGGAAAAGGTAAAGCACTGCTGCATCTTATGTGCTCCGCGTGGGGCAAATGATTCCCTGCAAAATCTGGACTGGATCTCTGGAATGGAGTAGTTAAACTGGAGTTTATGGCTGGTATCAACACTACTGTACAACAGTAACAGAAAAGTATTCCAGTTGTTACTTATACAGATATAAAATACAGATATAAAAGTACTTAAAATACTGAAATATGGACATTCTCCTTTTTAAAATGTATTTAAAGAGTTAAAAAGAAGCAAAGTACAGACACAAAAGCTTAATGTGATACTTGTTGTTGCATCACTGCATGTGAAACTGAATTACTCTAAAATTGTAGGCTACCCAATAACCTCAATACTAAATGTATTTGTCACAAACAAAAAGCTAAATAAATAATATTTTTGCATTTAAAGTATTTTTCAACAAACTGATTTCTTAATTTAACCCACATTTTGCGCTCCAACTTTGGGTGTATAAAAACAACATTCACACCCTACTTCTGGCTCCATAATTAGAATGTAATTTAAATAAACCCTCCATTGAAATATGTCTATGGAATCACATGTGTTTTGCAATATTACACCACAATTTGTCATTTTGTTAGATATTGTGAGATTGAAAGGAGACATATGAATGTGAGCATACCTCAATGCGCTGGCGAGCGGAGATGTCTGGATTATAATCCAGCCGTTTTTTAGGAGGCTTGAGCCACAAGCAGCAGCAGAAAGCAGGAGGAGGAGAGGAGGAAGAGGAGGTGAAGATGAGGTGAAAGAGGAGAAGCAGTGGTGGCATCATGAGGAGGAACATGTGGAGAGAGTGAACCCATTAGACAACAAGGAGCTCACATGTGCACAACTGTTCACATGTGCTTATACTGTCCACAGAGACGCACTAACACACTACAACTACAGCCATAAAAGCTCACTTTGTATGGACCAGAGGTGCAGAAATGGTTTGGCCTGTCATAATAATTACTATATTAATTACTGTTTAATAAATGATATCTATTGAACAATATTTTTAGGTTTTGATAATTATCATGTCCAAGGATACTTTTACTTATTTTCTAGTAGAATAATATTATCATATAATAATAATTAACTGTTAACTGTGAGCAACTATAAATAAATATAGATAAATATTTATTTATTGTAGCTCACATTTTTGCATTGAGTAATTGCAATACAGTATCTTTGTTTATCAATGTGTGACATTACTTGTGACATTGATATGACAGGCTTCAGCACTTTTTTCTGATAAAATTTAATTTAAGATCAAAATGAATATGAATTGTTATAATCAGACTGAGACGATCTGGAACATACAAAGTGGGGTACTGCTCTGGTCTGTTTGTTAACACACTGTATATTTCAAAAAGCATCATAAAAACCCACTCGCACAAACACACACTAAAATCCACCCACGGAGCACACGCATGCAGAGTGTCAGAGCAAGCTGTGAGCAGACGGTGAAGCACAAGCTGCACTAGTCTGACTCTCGAGGTGTGAATAAGTGCTGTGTTTACTAGTGCACACACTGCAAACACCTGCTTGTTTATACCTTTCCAACTCAGCAAACACTGATTAATTATTGTATCATGACATATGGCATCGTCTGTCACTGCACTCTTTGGGCCCATTTATCGTGTCAAATGTTCAAAATATTGCAGGAAGATATGACAACGCTACTCCACCTGAACATTTTGAATAAGCCCATAAACTCATCTCATGCACTGATCAGGCATTTGTCTGTAACAACAGTCAGAGGCCTTTAGTATCAGGATTTACAAAGTAAGCAAGCACTGTGTTCATCCAGCAGAGGGCAGTGCCTTCATGTGATTTGTGTTGTGGAACTGAGCACTAAAAGAGATTCATGTTGAAACTAGTCCTTTCTTTACATCTTTCGTAGCATCAGTGACAACAGTCACTTTTATTTGTTATAATATTTTGAGGTTTATTACTCCAAAAGCATACTTCTTTTTTACAGCTAGATAATAAATAAATACTTGTTTTTAAAATATTTCATTACATGTTGCTTTAATCTGTACTATGTTGTTATTTTAGTCTGTTATATAAAATATTGCAGTATTCTACAAACCCTTAATTTAATTTACTTTACACCTAAGTGCATGTGACAGATTTTCACCATTTCAAAGTTTTTTTTTAAAAATATATGTTATATTTCTATTATATGTTGTTTAAATAAATTATAGTAGTGCAAAGATCCAAAACATATCAATTACCATCAAAGATGGGCACCATTTACTTGCAAACTCAAATATTTTTTGACCCTTTCAACAAAATAAAGTTACTTTAATATTTAATTTGATAAATATTTTTGTGACATTAGAGACTTGCAGTATAACAGAATTCCCTTATGTAATGTACATCAAGAAATAATATCTACAGCAAACTTAAATTGTCAAACTGTAATAAAATTGGTAAAAAAAAAATAATAATAATAATTTAGCTTGACGCTTAAATGTGTTTTGGTTAAATAAAAATTCAATTTGTCACATGCAAATCAAACACACATTTTCTTTGGTAATCTATGTCTAGTCTAAAATGGTTTGAACTCTATCTGGTATAAAAATGTGTACCAGCCACAAATCTAAGAACGGAGCAACACAAAGACATAACACAGGCTGTCGCAGAAGTGCCTTGAATGGGATGGGGCTTCACCACATACCTGGATGGCTAGCTCTGCCCACTCTATAGGTGAAGGTCTATATATAATATTATAGACGGGGTGGAAAATGAGGGTGGATGTGCTATGGTGCGGATTTGTGCTTTTGCAGAGGCAGTATTCTACGGCCCTGACTTACCGGCCGCCCAAACTCCAGCTCGGAAAAGAACTTATACCAAGGCTCGTTCTCTAAATCTACGTCATCATAAGTCTGGGAAGAGCATGACAGTGGCAGAGAAGAGACAGAGGGAAGAAAGAGGTGTGGAGAGAGGTCACACACAGAGATATGGAGCTCATGGTTAAGAATGGGCCGAGATGGCAATTGAGATGGACACAGGATGAACCAAAATGAGCAACTCAGGCGTTTGGGAATTTAAACCACTAAGGTTGATACCAAGTTTAGTTCCTGAGTATGAAAGACACATATGTTACTTTGACCAAGATTTATAACTGCAACTAAGACTGATTTCTTGTAAAGCACTTTTTTTTTTTACAGTACTTAGCAGTTAAGTGCAAACCAACTAAATAAAAGTTACATACTCTGACAGAAAGCTTCTACACCTAATCTTTGTTAGCATATTAATTGATTGCAACCACTGTCATTGGTGTAAAATGTTTTTTTTGTGTGTCTTGTCAACTAAAGTCAAGGTAACAATTACAATGATCAAAACATGACTATTTTGTATAAACAAATTGTCATGATCGGTCGATTAATTGTTGAAAACCAGTATTTTTCTATTGGTTTGTGCATGTGATTTCTGCCTTTGTATTTAGAGCTTCACATCCCCTTTTTATGGTTTCAGCTCCAGCAAATGTCACACAGTGTGACAAGTGCTAATCTCACATTCTATTTCCGGCCTCACTGTGAAATGCAGAACTCCAGTTGACAATCATTTCACTTCCAGCATGTTCTTCACAGACATGGAAGTGAGACGCTCAGGACAAATACATTGCTTTAGTTTGCACGTCACCGCACAGCAATTCCAACCTTTTGAAGAGTGAAGTAGCATCAAAATAATAGTCGGAATAGGTGTTTCAGACTGCACATGAGCTGGTGTGGGTGCACTTTTGTTCTCAGTCTGACTCATGCGTCTGTGCCCTGAAACCGTGAAGACAACCTCCCATCTCTCCTTTTTAACATTTACCTGGCAATGGCAATTTGGTACATTTGTCATTTACCCCACACACTTTACAATGTCAGCAGTCATTAGGAAAGCAGCAGCTGTAGAAACGTTAGTCTGATCGCCTACGCTACATCAACAAATAACCAATAGAAAAAATAAATAAACAAATACCACATCAAGAACTTAAAACGAAAAAGCTAGAATCTAAAATACTCACCGGCCTTTCTTGCTCTAAAATAGAGGACTTTCCAGGCTCATATTCAAAAATACTCTTGGGTTCAGCGCGGTATTTCCTTGTGTCTACTTTCCTGTCAGGAGGGCCCCATTCATTCCTTCTGAAAGAAAAACAAAAACCTTTATGAGTAAGAAAAACAACAAGAATATAAACAAGACTTACTTTTGCAACACCTAAATCGAGTTGTATAAATTCTGTAATTGCCAGATTCTAAACTCAGTACAATTTGGCTTCCTTTACTTACTAAACTGTATAAAACGACTTTATTCTGTGTTCTGCCCACTGTGGCCCGAAGCAGTGTTAAATGCTGTTTTATGGTAGTTGGACAATTTATGCATATATATTTTCTTACATTAAACAAGCTTTTTGCAAGATCACAGTTTGAAAATGACCTGGTGTTCCAAACCAGGTCATAAGTTAAAGGTTTGCTCTACAAATACAAATTACTATTTCTACCAAAAACAAATAAAAAAATGAATCTTACATATCAGACCCCTCCTTGCCCCGATCGCTGTCTCGAGCTCGTAGCTGCAGGATGGAGGGCGCAGCAGGAGGAGGTGGTGGGACAGGAGAAGGCGTGGGCTCCGGATGATGCCCGTTGTCGGATGGGCTTTTGGCAAGTGGTCTGTACGTGTGAGTCTTAGGTGCCGGATGGGCCAAAGTGACGTTCGATGACAGACTGTAGTCATCTTTTTGGGGCAGGAAAGAGGAAATCAAAAAGATAGGTAGAGATGTAAAAGGGGAAATGGATAAAAAAAAAAAAAGGTAAAATAACTGGTTGTGATGCTATATGGCTCACCATTGTTTATGACTGCATATGCTGCATTATAAGTGTCGGAATAGTCATCATCTGGAAAAGAAAGTTCTCAGTATGTACGTATGTACAGTAAGATATATTTAATCAATACATGTTTCTTTATACATTATGCAAGGCAGCCCTCAAATGCAACATTATATTAAATAGCCATAGGAAAGCAAATTCTATTTTCATTGAGATAAAAGTGTCTGTGTCCTTTCTGTATGCTGCAGTAATAGTTGTAGATAAAAGGGGACCTAAAACATTTTTTTAGAGAATGCTAGTAATAGTTTGTTGAGAGCACTGAGTTTGAGCCCCATCTACTGAAGAAAGTACATATGGGAGATAATCAAACCAATTTTGCCTGGTATGCTAAAGCTGCAAAAATGCTTGAGTGGATGATTTATGTACAGAAATCTCAGACATCTACATATCTCAAAGACAGAACTTGCTATGTTTTTGATGATGAAGCCAAGATAAAACATTAAAAACTCAAAAACGTGTAGTTTGTATAATATAACTTTAAATGCTTATGTTGAAAGTGTCTATATCAACAACATCAACAACATAGCAGGACAGAAAAGATCAGAGAGGGTTCTTCTAGTGCAAAAGCTGCCTGGACAGTTTTGAACAAGCAGCCCTTGTACTGTGTGATTCTGTCGAGCCCACAAAATTGCATCCTATTTCCCAGGACAGCCTTGTGTCTATTAGAGGTTGCTTCCAATTCCCTTCCTCTATCTGCTCTCTTCACTCCAACTAATGAGTTTTGGCTCGAAGGTCCGCTGAGTCTTTTGGTTGAATAAGAACTTGCTATGCACAATCGCACAAAGAAAACAACACACTAACACATGAAGTAACCCCGACCCCCCTCCACTAAAAGATAAATAAAATCGTAAGATATGAGAGAGATATCACTCTTACCTGCTTTGTGAACTTTATGGATCTGTTTGAACATAGTTTTATACCATTCTTTTGGCCTATCCACTGTCTGTAAAAAGAAAACATTATAAGCATCACAGCATTGCACTGCATGAGTCTAGAACACCAAACATAACAACAACATAAAAGGCTTTCACAGCACCAGAACATTTTATATATGCAATTATGCTATTTGGTCATTAGTATGTGACACATTGTACTGAATCAGAGCACGACTCTCAACATTCTGCCAAAGAAAAGGGGCTGAAGTGCTGGTATGTGTGTCACAAACAAAGTATAGATCTAACAGCCACTTCAAAGGGAGCTAACAAATAGCTTAATCTAATCCTGTTCTTATGTGTATAGTATTTAACAGTTCAGAGTGAGACAAGAGGAAGTTTGTGTTTGTATATCTTGTGGCTTGGCCTTCAAAAAGGCCAATAACTGGTTCACTTTCCTCGGTTACCAGGCAGAGGCCACAAAAATGTTCATCTGTGCACAAAAAGACATCTGCTTTGGTCTTTCCTTCTTGCCCCCCCTTCCCTTCAGCCTATAATCCTCTCAGTCTTTTTCAAACTTCATTGATAAATAACTACAACAGATTTATACTGTAAATACTGATTTATTTAGCTTAGTTGTAGACTAAATGACTGAAATGACGTCCTCTGAACTTACTGTGCGAATTGCAATAGGAATGCCAGTATCATCCACAGGGCCGATGCCTTCATAGTGTGGGGCTTTAATAACTGAAACCTTCTTTTCTTCCTCTGAGAAGCGGGCAATGGGCACTGTAATGGTCGTATGACCACTCACTATGGATTCTCTTGAAACAGATTCACTCCCTTCTGAAAAATAATGGTTTTAATTAGACCACTTTCACAAAACAGATAATATAAAATATCTTCCAGTTAAAATAGCTGGAAGATATTTTATATAGTGGGGTAGCTGATTTTTGTTGTTGTAAATTAGTAGACTTTGTATTTTTCACAAAAAAATACATTGAGTACTATCAGAACTGAATAATAAAGATTTTTTGTTCTTATCAGGAGCCAATGCAGCTCTCTGATTGGCTGTGCTCGGGTGGTCCTCTCCAGTTTCACTTTGCAGTTTGTAAAAAGTGGTGAAAGAAAAAAAGAGAGATCCGAGGCACGTCTGTCTTTATGTTGCTTTAATCTTAAACGCCAACGAGTTTCAACACCAGGTCTTCATCAGGGCAAAATGACCAAGTAAAAAGTAAAAAGTGGTATTGAAGCAACAATTGCCACCAAAAATGAATACATGCCAATATTATCCATGTGTCAAAGGATTTATGAGAGGAAGTTGTCAGATTTAAAACCTAAATTTTGTTTGCAGTGTGAAAATCAGCTACTCCACCTTTAAGTTTGTTTATTTTATACATTTGGTTACTAAATATTCAATTCAATTTTGTAACGCTCTCTTTTAATAAAACAAAAAACTTTCTCGAGAAGTGTTCGCTAAGTTGGAAGTGATTCTAATCACTGTAAGAAGGGATGTTTTAAAAGGGAATGTATGCCAATTAGACGAGGTGGCAAACCCCCAATAGAAAAGCTACAAAGCGCATATTTAAGAAAATAAAAGTTAAATGCCTGTAGATTAATTTCCTTTTGTGATGTCATCATTTACAATCATTAAACTAAAGTATAAGCGTAACAATAACAAAACTACTAAACTCACAGAAAATATGCAAATGCTTAAATGTATGCATGTATCTCAAACAAGACTAGCATACTTTTCAATCAGATTTTGTTTACTGAAAAACTAAAAAACATATCCAAAGACAAATTACAAAAACATAGAAACCTGTCATTTGCACTTTAACAGAGTATAAAGTATGTGTAAAAAGTATAATTAAATGACTGACCTGCACTCCTGCTCTGTCTATGTATGCCTTTATGGAGGGATTTGGGAGGAGGGGGGTACGATGGTGGAGAGAGAGGTCGCTGTGGAGGACCAGTGCTACCGTTCATGGCATGGGACAAGACCTGGCCCTACAAGTGATACACAAGAATCAATCAATTCATCAATCACTAAATGTTCTCATGACTTTAAACTTTGGTCACATAAAGTAAATAATTGTTTTTGTTTTAAAAGGTTAGTCCAACAAGAGTGCTCATCAAATGGACACAATTTAGATTTTAAGAACCAAAACTAAGACAACAGGAGATGCAGAAATGAGTGTTCCTTGTTTAAGTTAGTCAGGGGGAAAAGAGGACATCACTTTGGTGCAAACACAGATAGTACAAACTGAACACTGGGAAATAAACTTTTTTTTTTTACTGCGATTGATTGGACACTTTTCCAATTTTGGCATGTTCAAATCAATGCTCAGTATAAAATTTGGATCAAAAACATTAATTTGCCTTCAGTGTACTCTCTTATGCTCTTTTCTATCATAGCACTAACCTAAAATACAGTACGAATAGAAAGGAGCATAAAAAGACATACAGTAGTAATATCCACCACAACATAGGCACTCATGGAAAAATAGCTAACATTAGATTCATTATGTTTTATTGGAACTGGCAAAAGCAAAACACTATTAATGATTTCCAAACAAGAAAAAGCATGTCACAAGCTTCTAGGACAAGGAAACAATATCTAATGCAACACTGACACAAAACGGGAGCGCTAATGAGGCTATTATTTCTGGTATCACACAGGAAAGTTGTGTGGTTAGTAAAAGTTTCTTGGAATTGGGGTTAAAGAGCATCAGTCCTAGTGCAGCAGGTGCGATCTTGATTGTGTGTTAGAGCGATAATTACATTAGTGACAGCGGTGGAGGCCACATGGGCTGTTAGAGCGTCGTCAGGCCCAGTAGTGGTGGTGTAGGCAGAGGCATGGCTCAGGGTGGGCGACGGAGTGGGAGAGGCACCAGGAGAGTCCAGACTACAGATCTGCAGTTCGTCCAGCAGACCAGCCGTTGAAGTGGAGTAATGGCTGAGCGCCGACACGGTCACTGGGGAGGTGGAGGGGGACACCAAGCCACTGATGCTGGAACTGCCTGTGGTGCTAAGGCTTGGCCCGCTCACAGTGCCTACAGTACTGCTGGCCCCACTGGGGACATATGGGGTGGGGGACAGAGCCTTGGGCAAGATGCCAGGCAGGTAGTCCAGAGACTCAGAGCTGTGGAAGCGGTAGGGGGAGTGACGTGCACTGGAGTCTGGAGAGGGAGGGCCCTGAGGGTGCAGTAGGTAAGAACAGGATGGAAAGGAAAGTGACATCACCCATTAGTCTTGGGGTACAAACACTTGATGAACACAAACTCTGAAATGCAGTTAAGTTAATTTCTGCAATAATATCTTCAAGGTGTCAATATTCTGTGAACTAAAAGGACTGGTTAGTTCATCCACAGCAAAAGCAAAAGTAACAACACTTGGCAGATAAAAGAATTCATCACAAAGACAGGTTCACACAGTTAGTTTGGCATGAAGACACAACATTACATAAGACAAGGGTCTCCAACATTTTTCTAAATGAAAAAAGCTACTCTTGTTGTTGATGAATTTTCCCCCCAAGGGATTAATAAAATATTATAAATCTATCTATTGCCCTCTCAGTTGGCAATCGAAGATTGATTAAATAAAACATTGAGAGCAAGTCTTAGATAGTGTTAGATGCTTATAAAACATAAACCATTATCTATGTACACAAATTAGAAATTTAAATTATATATATTGATAATAAGCATGTGATACATTAAATCTATACTATTCATTGTAATCTGCAAAATTGCAAAATTCTTTGGGTGCTAGTTAAAAGGTGGTACTAAGTTGGAGATCACTAACATAACAGCACCCCTTCTCTGCATCAAAAAAACCGTGTCGTCTTTCCACGTGTGATACCAATGTTTAAACATTTGCTAAATTTATACTTAGCAGCCTAGGGTTCATCGTAAAAAAAAAAAAGCATAAATATTGCATTTTGTTTCTTTTTCTATTTGCAGACAGATCTCTGATTGTGTTTGATATCAATAGAAATATGAAAAAGCGTCACAGAGCACTGATTTTGGAAATTCAATGTGCATCCCTTGAACACATCAAAGTAAAGTAAAGGCAAGAACTTCTGTGTATTTGGCATCTGTTGTAACAGTGGTGATTCTGTACCAAGATGTGGGCAGCAGAAGGTCTTGGGGGTACAGCTGGTGGGGGCTTCTCCATGTCAGCTTTAGAAGGTTCTGGCATTGAAGATGGATTTGGGACCCTCAGAGGTGACTGATGTTCTCGCTCTTGACCCTTTTCGGTGCCGACCTGTACTGACACTGGAGCTGCCTGATATGGAGGCTTTGAAGGGGTAAGTTCTTTCTGTGCAGTTGGTTGCGCAGTGGCTGGAGTTTTTGAGTCAGTGCAGACGTAAGAATTGAGGTGAGTAGGTGGGTCTGGCATAGGGAGAGGGGTTAATTTGAGTGAAGACACTTTGCGCTCCTGGAGATTAGCTGTATTAGATGTAATGTTTGGGTCTTCTCGGGCAGTTGGCTGTGGTGTTATTTGGCTCAGTGCTGATGACGAGGATTGGGCTGCGATCTCAGAGTAGGCATAGGAAGATGTGCTTTTTATAGTGTAGGACTCTTTGACAACGGCATTTTCACTCTGTGTAAACTGCAGCATTCCAGGGCTCAAGTCATTGGCAAGGGCCACAAGGGAGCTGTAAGATGGTGGATTAGTGCCAGGGAGTGAGAAATGAAAGCTGTCTCTCCGGGGAGGCGGGGATGGCGTTGGATCGGTGTCCTTATAGGTTAATGAAATATTGCATTTAAAGAAGAATGAACAGTAGGAAAAGAATATCAAATTTTACACTTTGAAAATAAAAATGCAATATAAATACCCAAACAGTAGGCATTACAAACAAAATAAAGAAGGTTTCAGCATAAATTGAATAAATACAGGCATAAAAGTTATGTGTCAAAAATCTTAACTTGATAAAACACAGGGACACAATTGCAAAAATAATTATACTAATTATTTGTTAATTTTTAAAACTGACTAGAGTTTAAACACCTCATTAAATAAAGTATTTGCTATATTAGCTACATCTGTGACATAATACATTAATACATACATGAAGTGAAGTATTATTGAAAAGAATGGAAAATGTGGCCATAGAACATAAGTCATATTATGTTTTTTCAAATATCTAACAGACATACTGTATATTGAAAGTAAAATAAGAACATCTGGATATGTGTCAAGAAGAGTAAATTACCTGTGAGGGTGACTTTTTGTCCTGCAGATTGGGCCTGACACTGCGGAAGCCTTTGGCAGCAAGAGAGGAGCTGCTAGCATCTCCATTTTTAAGGCCATCTGTGACACTGCTGGAGCGCCATGAATCTGAGGGTTCAGTAGTTATTACTAACACTACTCTTTTTCCTACAGAGTTTATCTGTATAATTAATGTTTCAGTGACTAACTTACCCAAGTCTGAAGAGTGCGAATCATTTGCTGAGGAACATACGACAAAAGTGCAAAAAGTGAGAGGAAATATTTGAGACAACTTTCAAGTAAGTGCTTCTTATGTATACTCAAGCCAGGATGAATGTACAAAATTCAGTGGTTGTAAAAAAAACAACAACTCATGAACACCTCATCCTGTAATTTCTAACAGATCTGATACAATATCTTGCAGAAACACTTCCCACTGGATGCTGAGTTTCTAGCCTCTTGTTAAACTATATCTTGCTACACGTGTACTTCTTTCAAAAAAGCCGTTCTACTACTTGGCACAGTGGCTATGTTCTCCTCTGACAGGACTCCCACCAAAAATAGGTCCAGAGTTCAAGTCCTAGGCTTGATTGGGCATTTCTGTGAGAATATCTGCTTCCAAGCTGATATTTTC
Organism: Mugilogobius chulae; assembly: GCA_038363315.1. Lineage (NCBI taxonomy): Eukaryota > Metazoa > Chordata > Actinopteri > Gobiiformes > Gobiidae > Mugilogobius > Mugilogobius chulae. Next base: position 15,499,458 of record CM076398.1, on the reverse strand, counting down.
CAGGTTTGTACTATTTCCAAAACCATGTGGGTGACAACTCATTTGTAGACTTTCATCTGATTGATGCTGTTTTATTGTCAAGTTTGCATAGAACATTTTAGTTTTAACAGAACTGCTGCACAGACAGCAGAAAGCAATGCATACTAACTTGAACAAAAACAATGCCACTTTTTGGAATTTATTTGGTTATTTTAACACAATCAACACAGATTTTTATAATATTAAAACATTATTAATACACAGAAACTGTCCAAATCTTTCTAAAATGAGTACAATGAATTGATCCTACACACAGAGCTGACACAGCCCAAATGCCTAAAGAGAGACAGATGTAAAAGTAGGTGCTGACGAGGTGTAGGAATAGACACTGCTCTCTCAGCAGACTGCTTAAACTAGCCTGTTAAATGGAAAACATTATACTGTATACCATTCTAACACAAAGACAATGAATGGATATAAACCACTCCATTGTGAAATTACAGCCTATGATGAAGCCAAAGCCAAAATAGGAAAAAAAAAAAAAAAAAAGAAAGACAGCAAATCATAGAGCAGTCAAAACTTAAATATTAAGAAGCAGCAAAAGCAGCTGAAATGTAAAAAAAAAAAAATAAATAAATCAAAATGAAAATCTTGTGAATCGCTCTTCTTTATTGACTTCATCTTGTCACATTTATTGTTTTGCAGTGTTTGTGAGAGTTAGTAGTACCTGTGGCTAGATTTGGGTAGCTCTGGACCCTCTTCATGGGAGAGAGTACAAGCGACAAAGCCACATTTTTGTGAGCATATCCACCGCTATCTGAGAAATCACAGCCGAGCAGGTGATGGCAGAGACAGCAGCAGAAGAACACATGCACATGCAAACACACAAACACACCAATGACGCAGCCAGCTATGACAAAGGCACAGCTCATGCATTAGAATGTTTAGTCTGAGTGCTGTTTTGAACATTTAAAACTCTCAGAGAATGACAGAAAAGACAGTGAACTTTTTAGGTAGTTTTGTGTCATGTGGACATCCTCATTAAATACACGCAGGGTTAAAAAATTTAACTTTACCACAGAATTCCGACATGTTCCAGCTAAAACCCTAACCCTACCCTAACCCTGTCTTTAGAATATTATTTTTTTACATTAACACAAACTATAAGAACTTTAAAGGCTTATTGATGCAATGATTCATAACATAGAAATAAATTATGTTCAATTTAAAACTTTCTCTGGAACATACAGTATATAATCTATTGTATTACATAGTTCAACATACAGCAAATGTAGTTAAACAGGATCAGTTACGATGCTGCATTTGTATTGTCACGGCCTGAGAGGTCCTCATTGACTGTGCTGCTGAAATACACACTTGAGTGTGGCTGACTGCCAGGTGCACAATGAGCTTTGGAAACCTATAGAGGGAAGCACGCATCACTGAGGTTCAAAGCAACAGGCTGACTATTATCCTTATTGATGCTTTTAGTCACAATAACTGAGGCCCAAGATCCTCAGCAAAGTGAAACAGGGTCAGGATTAGAGTTACACTCTGTGGTTTGTGACACAGTGAGACCTACACTCATGACAGTTTCAAAATAGACAAGGTTGCTCGATGTTAATCTCCGTGTCTTGTTAAAGTAAGCACTGTATTGTCTTAAAATGACAATCACAATCTATTAGTGCAAACAATAATATTGAGTGCTGTATAAGAATTCTTGCCTTTGTTTCATCTGGATGTTGAGACATTTTGAATATCCAGAACAGCAACAACCATAAATATTTTTTTTTGACACATACCTGTATTCATATTGAAGAGCACTTTGACAGGTTGGAGGAGGGAGTCACTTTTCTGTAAAAAAAAAGACAGAAAATAGTTATTTTAGCCTAAGAAAGAGTGAGTTGTGTGTGGGAAAAAAAACACCCACAAATTAAATAATTATCAAAGTAACTGATTGCTTCATTGTTTGGTGTTTAAAGGATGAAGTTGGGTTTGTTGAGCATTTGTAGAATGAAGACTTGGGAAGACTTTCAGAACACATACGCAAGAAAACAATTACTTGTACTATTTTTATTACGTTTTTATCCTTCTTAAGAGTGTGCCATGTATATGTCATGCACACGTGGCTCAAGCTTCTGGTCAAGGGGTAGTAGATAAAAGGAATAGTTCTGATAGAGATTATACAAAACAATGTTTAAAACTACTTATCTATTTATATACAAAAGTAACTTCTAGGAACAGTTTCAGCCAAGCACTTAGTGATTGATAGAAATGGGAGCGACTTCAAAGCTAAATATGCAATACAGATCTGCATGATTGTGTGAGTGAATGCAATGTGTGTCATCAAGAGACTAAGTCTATGTGACAGATAGCATAAGTGAGCCTCTACAATGGCAGCAGGCGGGCTCATCTGGGATGTAAATATCTACTACTTACAACAATAACACAGCCCTCGTTACCTAAATGCTATTTTAGTGAACTGTCAAAGACCAAAAGGTTTTTTATTAGACTGGCATTGATAGGACAAAAATATATTTAACTTAGAAAATTAATACAGCTTGTCGATTTACAGTGGTGTTTTGTTGTTCAATGAGACATTAATCCACGGGAACTTGTGTGGTCAGAATGAGTCAGAATTTGTTCTTTCATTTAATAGACCTAACTACTGTTCATTTATAATATTTTGACTATTTCAGCAGTTTATCTTGATGTTGATATTTAGTTTGTGAAGCCAACACACCCTGTAATCTTTAAATCCAGAATTATGGTAAGCAAACTGCGTAGAATACCAAAAGTTTAACTGCGACTGGCCCTAATCTTGCCTAGTTATTGTTGGTGAGGAGAAAGTGTTGTTAGCTGAGATCTAGAAGGCAGCGGGAGATACTTCCAATCCCTACAGACCTAATCCACAACTGCATACGACCTGTCCTCGTAAATCTATCTGGGAAACACACAGGCTGCAGCGGGGTAAATCATAGAGCTGGCGTCATGGGCTGTCGGCGTCCAAATGATGGTCAGATTATAAACAGGATCGAGTTTCGGAGGGACAGATCGGAGGCGACTCTGCAGCTGTGGTCCTGGTGTAATGTTATGGCTGGACACTCGGGCTCGAAACCTCCATGTGCTGCCAACACCCTCACCTTGTATACGCAAGTCTCAAAAGTCTGACTAATGTCTTCATTACGTCATTTTATAAGACCAATTAAAAACAGAATAGTTAGACATTTAGTATTTAGTTCTAAGAATATTATCATATCTGTTAACTTATCTATAACATGATGAGGCGAAAATATATTTTAGATCTTTTCAATACATTAAAATGATAAAAATATAAATATAACTTGTTTAATTAAACCAACATGTAACATCATTTGTGTGTGGTGATGAATGATAAAAAACAATTAGAAATCATATTTGCATCTTTTATCTAAATATCGTATATTATTTAAGTAAATAGTTTAAGATCTACTAGAATGCATTGTCCAAATTCTGATACTCTTTCCAAAAAATAATATCAGAATAAGTGGTGTTCAAACTTTCAGTCTAGTTTTGGTCCTTTTAGGAAATAAATGAATAAATTGTAGTAACCACAAATTTTGGTTGAAGTCACTTGCAACATTTCTTTGGGTTGAACAAGTAAGTTTACGCATCAAGTTACAAAAATGGGTAAGATTAAGGCTGTGGCTTGGGTTAGGTTTAGATTTACTCGTTAAACTCAAAGAAAATGTGCCATGTGGCTTCAACCCAAATTTGTGGTTATTTTACATTTTGACTTTACGTAACATATTGATGTAAAAAAGGCGACAAAACACTCTTCTTGTATGTTTTTGTCATTTTGTATAATATCAACGTTTTCTCCGGAGACTGGGCTAAAATACCAACAATTCAGCAATTAAAGTGTCAAGCTGACCTCGTTCCTTTGACCATTAAGCTTGGTATTTCAGTTACTGTTTTTTTTTTTTTTTCTAACTGTGGTGGTGGTTTATTCACCAAGCGTAATTTTGGCATTGGTATGGGTGAGTATATAATTAGTGAGTTTAACAGCTTTGGTGAAGTCAAAGCTATGAGGCACTCTGCTATGATGTCCAACCCCACAGGCACATCAACTCTCATTAGTGTGCTGAGTGATCCACAGGGACACATTCACATTATATTAGTGGACTAATGCCCTCTGAGCTCAGGAAGATATGAAAACATAAGACAGTGGAGTCACTATAGCATGAACATAACAACTCATATACTGTCATATAAGGAACTGGGGTATTAGAGGAGAGGGACACAAGAATGCACAAGACATACAATATATTGAGCTTCTCCTCCCAATATTAGCAGTCAAATCTCTTCAGCTATGTTAAAGTATGTGTGAATGTAGAGAGAGCAGTCGGTGAAGATAAGCTGACTATGGCCCAGAGGTCCTGACCTCTCGCTGCTCACTCAGAATAAGACGTAGCCACAGGATGTCAACAGATTAAGCTTCTTAGCAAAAATCTATTTAAGACCTACACAAAAGTCATACTACAGCTCTCAGTTCAGCAGCTTTGAAGAAATATCCCTTCAAAGAACTGTATTATTTAACACAGACTGAACTGAAAACAGGAAATAAGAAAACTCCCCCTTTTCTCTTTATTTTTACATCAACAAGCAGGCCAGTCCAAAAAAGGTAGAAATTTTGTTTCCTTCATTCCTTGATTGGAGAACGGAAAGCAAAGATGTTTTTTTGGTGCATTCTTGTGGTTAAATGATGGAAGTAAAAATATGTGGAGAGTGGGAGTGTCTTGGGAATCCACATTATAAATTTCAGATTCTTCAAGATAGTTTGACATTGCGGGGAGTTTTAAGGTAGTTACACTCCACAACAATATCACTTTCACCATTCTTTCCCAAGCCATTGTAGAAGCGTATAAACAAAGAACGATCTGAGTCATCAAACAAGAGGTCTAAGGTTAGGCAGATTAACGCAATGTAATTCAGTAAGAGTCAATGTAAAATCTGGTGTTCATTTTAAAAGCACTGTCCCAAAAATTAGGACACCCTGTGAAGCTCTGTATATCTTGTAACGGTTTTTTAATATGGCCATATTTAATGTCAATGTACTACTGAGGCCTTTTAAAACTATGCCAATTTTAAAAATAAATTGTGTAAACATGGAGCTGTTTTAGGATTTGTAAGCGTCCACCAAATCAGTAAACTAGCCTGAAGCCGGTGTAATGCTGTAACTCATCAGAGTTTGGCTATGACACAGCGAAAGTCACAAAACTAGAGGAACACTTGACACTTGAGTATGTGCAGAAAAGTTGTTGAAAACTTTTCTGCAGAAGATTTTGACAAAGCTTGGAGATTGTAGTGGATTTATTATATTTTTTCTATGTCTTCTGAGGTGCAATGAGACGGCAGATTTTCGCAGGATAATCATATCAATCAGTACATTCTGCAGATGAGATGTGACTTTGGGGCATTGATGTGATCATGTAAAAAAGTCACAGACAGAGCGTAACTGCGGAGACGCTAAACCGGAGTTTTGAAATCTTTTCACTCTGGAAAGCGGTTTCAGAAATATTAATTTTCAGTGTCCTGAAACTCCTGCTTCATGTGGATGATGTGTGATTTAGGTCAAATATTTGTTCTGAAATGCCTGAGTTGGCTTCTGAGAGATCACAGTAATATACCTAAACAATTGAGTTTGAAGAAAAAAAAAGCTCATTCATTCATTGTTTTTAGCTTGTTCCCATTCAGGGTCACGGTTTACTGGAGCCTATCTCAGTGACTTTGGGCCTTAGGCAGGGGTAGTTCCTGGTCAATGTGATAAATGTTAAATGTGGAACTGAGGCAAAAATATAAATGCAAGACACCCTTGCATTTATTCACACTACATCGACTCAAACTACGCACACACCTGGCTGGCGCACAAGATTAGTAGATCACTATTTAGCATTTTGAAAGAGACTATCTCTTTCAAAACTTGAGAAATTTCACCGTGGCTGCTATTACAATACGAACCCGGCTTGATTGGGGACCAAAGTTGCAACTTTGTTATCTTTCTCTAAACTGGCTTGTTTTCTAAAAGAGCTTCTGTGCTGTTGGCTGTGAGTGCTGCGATGTCACATGGTGCCCAAACAGTGCGCGCACGTCTATAGGACCGCGCACTGTAAAAAACAAATGCATAATTGCACACAAAAAAATCCGCGAAACAACAAAGCCGCGGAAAGTGAACCGCGATAGAGCGAGGGACCACTGTACCAGATTCACAGAGAAAATTTGAACAAGACACCCGCTTCACCATTTGTTTTGCCTGATTGTGTCATATCTACAAACAAGTAGCGATACTTCTGCAGAATTTTGGACTCAATTTGCTATCATGGATCTTTCCCACAACCTGCCTCACATTAACAGACCCACTGGGAGTGACAGACAAAGTGTCAGAGAAAGGATTATGTGTGATTATTTTGGAGAGAGAGAAGTGATGGCCTGAGTATTGCTCCAAATGCCTAGAGTCAGAGTGAAACGTTACAAAAATCTAATCTGCTCAGTATGTCATCTACTTATTTAGCTGTACAACTAAACACTGGATAGATGTGGCTCAAGTGTTGATGTTAAGTTCATGCCTCTTTAATCAGAAAGAAGCTGCACAGGTTTATATGGTAGTTGTGAAAGGGACACATTTTTCTGTGAACAAAACATCAAGGCCAGATTGAAGTTTGTTACAGAGAATATTGACAAAAACCAGGACTCGTAGAATAATGCTCTTTGGACTTTGGAGTCTTCAAATTAAACAGAAAATCTCTAAACAACAATAAACAAGGGAATAGAGCTTTTCCTGAGTTTCAAGGAACAAAATGCTCTATTATTAGAAGTAAATGAGGCAAGAACATAATATGCAGCTGAATAGATGCTTTAGAATATTTTTGTACTGGGCTAACTGATTTAAGTTTCTTTACTTCGGGCATAAAACCTTGAATCCAAACGGAAAATCAATGAAAAAATGATCATTTGCAAGTTGCCTTGAATTCAGAACAATGTATCTGCTTGTTGTGTGTAGCTCAGTTCATAAAGAAGCTTGTATATCAGCACCACGCCACAGCGCTAACCGCATTACTGTCACACTGCTGCCACTTGCCACAATGTCTCTGTTCTCCGGTGTTTTGTTCAGCCTTGCCACTCATTAGCAAAACCCCATCTAGCACCATGAATGAAAAGCTGAGGCCAATACTTTGACACAGCATGAGCACTCTTCGGCCAAAAAGAACAATAACAGAGGCCCATGTGTTCTTCAGATTGCATCACTGTCCCACTAACAAGCAAAGCCACCAGCCTGAAAGCACTAATGTAATTACATAACGCAGGGCCACAGCACTGTGAGCAGTACATGTCCGGCAAAGACAAAATATGATGTGACAATCTAAGGTCTTGCAAACTATGGAGCTCTTATTATTGTAATAAGATTTCCTATGTCGTTTTATAATAAGATTTGTTCAGTCTGTACACACAAATAGATGCATGGAAATATCATAGTAAAACTCCACTGGATTTTTGCATGAAAAAAGACATTTATGTACAAAAAATACAGAACAAAAAATGTACAGCTACCATATTTGGATAAATGTCAGTTTTTCCTTTTATCTAAAGTTGAACCACTATTTACTAATACTTTCGTAACCAAAATAAAGTATAATATGGAGGAAAAAAGCAAAACCTATGAATTATCAGTTAGAAATGTGCAGTGAAACTAAGAAAGGCAAGATTATTTATGTGTCCCACAATGAAGAAATTCCAGTTGCACAGTTGGAACTATAACAAGATAATAATTTCAAAATAGACTTAGAAAATACTTAGTTACACCAGACAAAAACTCTTATGTGCATTAAGTTGCTGTTATGGCTGAGGAGAATAAATCATGTACAATAGATGAATATATGACTATGAATATGAACAACTGCAGCACATGAACAGAATAAAAAGCAAGTGAATACATCTCAAGCAAAGTGACTATGTTCCCGTAGGTAACAAACTTAAAACAGGGGACCTATTTAGTATTATCTGTGTATTTCGGAAAAAATATTATATATGTAGATAAATAATTTACATCTTGTTTTTTGTAAAACACTAAATTTATGTAAAACAGCTTGGAAATAGAAAGAGATCCATTTACTTCTTGTACAAAACTACGTAACTCATAAGCCTAGATTCTTCATTGCAAAATTTTAATGTAACAAGCAAAAAAAAAAGTGTAGTTTTTGTTGTCGTAAAGTGACATGTGACCATTTTGAATCATACTGCTTTACTATGAATCAGAATTTTTTTGAATAATCACAATTAATTGCAGACAATTGGATTGGTATAGGAGGACAGGGTTTTCTGAGCACTCAATCATCTGCTGCAGGACAATACAAGGTTCCTCAAACATGCATGAATCCTTTAAATAAAACTTTGAGTAAACTAATGATCAGAGAAGGCAGTTATAGCAAGGTTAAAAAGTTAGAAAAATATATTTTACACAATAGGTCTTCTTTAAACATGCAGCACCAACTATTACTTTGTGCTAGAAAGTAACTAAATACAGTACATGTACAGAAAGTGTACTAATTTCTAGAAAACAAATTTTGATTAACCATAAGGTGGTACAAGTAGTTGGTTGATTTCTTGTGATTATTGTGAATTATCATGTCATTGTAAAAACAACAAGATGTTAGACACGAGATGATACTAGATAACACTGGTCCAATAACATCTACCATCAACACAGCTATTTCGAACACAAGGAAATTGATAAGTAATATGAAGCAAAGTCATGATTACACAGGAATGCTATCAGCTAAGTTAACAATACATTCTCCATGCATATGTCTGGATTCCCTGGATAGTAGTTTGTGTGAAGTGTTCAGATAAGAACAGGTTGATTAGCAGAACTGCTATTTTTACAACTATTCTGCAGAAACCATAAAAGGACTAAGAGTTGATGAAGGGTAAAAATAAAAAAGTAAAAAATTTAATTAGCAAACTAAATAGATTAATAAGGAGATCAGCACCATCATCTCACATATAAAGGTGAGGGCCTCAATTAACCCGATTCAATTAACAGTTCTGTCCTTTTCCTACTATTTCTTTCATCATCTTAAAACATGAACTGATAATCTGCAAGCTAGGTATTTCTCATCAGAGGACTGGTTCAAGTTCCCAGGCGCTGCTCTGTTATCAATACAGTTTCAATACAAAACGTTACATTATAATTTTTTTTTTATGTGTGTGTGTGGGAAAAATTCAGAGCAGTATATTGACTTCTTAGCAATTAACCTTGATTTGGGTTTTTTTGGTGGACTGGACTGGCACAAATAAAAAAAAAAAAACAAACAAAACAAAACCACAAAACAAAATAGAATGAGATAGTGATTAACAAAATATATGTTTATCATAACCTATATATATTTTTTTCTTATTATTGTTTAGTGTTGAACCTTACTGTTGCAAGTACACTAAACAATGATAATAATAACAAAAATAAACACCCTCAATAATAATAATGAAACTATGTGTTTATGTATTTCAAAATGTGATTATAAAATAAACAAATAAATAAAGCTAAAGAAAATAAATAAATTGGCGGAGTGAGGAGCACAACAGAAAGGTCACGGGTGGTGGAGTTTGTAGCATGTTTCTCCCCGTGTCAGAGTGGGTTTCATCCAGCTCCGCTAGCCCTGACCAAGCCTAGCAAGAAGATTTCGAGATGGGTCCATGGATGCTGCACTGTAGCGACCACTGTTGCAGTTAACAATAGAAATGTACACAATTCAGTACTTAAACTATGTACGCAGGTGGATGCTTGGAGTATACATCTAGGTTAAAGTAGAGTGTGTTCCAATGTGAAGTTTCCCAGCCTTGCTCTCCTTTCCTAGTGTGTACCCAAGAGGTCAAGGTGACATTCCACAACACCTTTGAGAACAGCCTAATGTAGGAATTGGTGCATGGCTTTTGTTGAGAGGGAAAGAGGAGACCATGAACGAGACTGTAACAGGAGATGCAAGTACGCAAAAGAGAGCAATGGCACACTAAAATCCCATTTTATAGGCACAACACTGTTTGGTAAATTTTTTCTTCACAGCAAAACTGAACTTAGCTGAGCAAGAACATTTACTACACTGTAATAAGAGTTTCTCAGTGTGCTATTCCTAGTCGTCTGTGGTCAAACCAATGTTTTATTTGACACCATTTCCCGTGTCTGCTGTCACACAAGACAAATAAAAATTACCACTGACCTATAATTGTGGTTTCTAAAATGGTTCTGTTTCTCCCTATTTCTTCTCTTCATCCTAAAATTGTAAATTCAGTAGTTTTAAATTAAAGGTCTTGATCCTTTTTAAGGGAAACAAACTTGTAACATTCCGAGGACAACAACAAATTTGTGCAAAAATCCTTACCGTCATAAAATCCTAAAAGGGTATGTCACCAGAAGAGTCAGGTGTAGGTGAGTTATGTCCCTGGGCACTATTCCACTTCCTCTTCTTTTATTGTGCCTTTGTACTGATTTGCTGTATGTGCCGGATGTGCCTTGCCTTCTGTTTGAGCTTTAGTCCTCAGAGCTGAGCCCCGTCCAGTGCCTGGACAACACAGAGACAACAGAAAGGGAGAAAGTTAGAGCGTCTGACAGAGGGAGTGACCGGGAAAGACAGTTCCCTGTTTGGGTGAAGCCGTGATCAGATACGGCTATTTTCAGACGCAGGCATGCTTGTGTATGAGTCTGGAAAGTTACCCCCTAGTGTAATGGGTGGGGGCTAAGTGACAGGGCTGACTATCTCTATTTTACCCACATGTTTGCATGCATGCATACCACACCATGCCTGCACACAGCTTAACACGCAAACCCTCAATATATCCTCAACAACATTTAAAGGGACCATACGTCATATTTTCTCATTAAAATAACTTCAAATTTCTAAAAATACCATTAGCAATTCTTGAAAGTGTGCCAAGAATGTCTTTGCATTGTATTGTATTGTTGACCTGTAAACTGAGATCATTTCTCTGTAATATAAGCAAGTTTCAGCTTATAAGTAATAGCTGCACTTTTTTTCTTTAAATATTGCTTATGTGACGAAGAGCAAGTATGGGATGCATTTCAACATTTTTTTTATATATTATACTATATTTGATCTGCCACTAACAATTATTTTAGTAATCGATTAGTTGGGCGATTAGTCTTTTGATTCATCGATTAGATGTTTAGAACACAAAAGTGATTTTTTTTTTTTTTTTTTTTACCAATTTTAGCTGAGATATTGTTGCTTGAAAACTTAGATTTTAGGGTTGTCAAAAGTATTAAAAACCAAATACTTATCAACATGCATCAATACTTAAAAATTACATTACAGGACAAAATGTTTAATAAAGTAAGTATTGCTAATACCTAGTATTAAAACTGAGTTTGAAATTTAGTGTCACACAGGCAAACTAGTTTTTACATGAAAAACACAAAATGTATAACATTTTCATCTGAGGCTTGTATTGTAAGTCCCAATATTGTATCCATTCTCCCAGACCTATAATGATACTTTGAGGAAATTTGATTCACGTATTTGCACTAAAACGATCATGATGTCGCTAGCCAAACTAAAACTTAGCCAATGTGCCTAAACCAAGCCAAATTAAGTGTTAACAATTTCCCACAGAAAGATTATCTCACGAACAGTCACAAAAACCAGTGAAGGGGTCACAGTTTGCCTCAGAAATACAGCCTCTAAATCATCACTTTAGAATAGAAACTGGAAGTAAATGAATAGTTAATGTTTGTTCATCATTAATAAATACTAGCTAATCATTTAGTAATGATCAGGTAATGTTATCTTACTGGTTAACTAACAACAATTTGTATCTAGTCCTTAATATAAAGTGATACCATATACTACATACACATACTATTTACAGAATTAAGAAACATAAAAGAATTTTGTATTTTTCAAAACTGCAACTTTGCCTCTCCATAGCATTTAATGCACCAATTTAAATAGTAATTTACATGTTTACATTTTTGAAAAGTAGCCATAATCAAATAATCACAACCAACTCCAAGGATATGAGATGTTATATGGAGTAAGTGAATTCAGGAATTTCCAAAGTTCCCTTAAAGACAAAGTGGATTTACTGTACTCCAACAACCATAATCAATCAAACTACTGCAAATGAAAGATAAGAAACCATTGTTAAAGTTGATTACGCACATCATCCTTTCAATATCTAGACACTTTAACATAACTACATTTATTGACCACTTATGGCACAGACCTCTTTTAATGTCAGTAAAAAACTTGACCTGTAGATGTGAGCAAAGAGAACACAGCTCCCACCTCTCAGCCTTTAAAGTCACCGGAGTGCGGATGCCGTCAGTGAAGGACTATGTAAAGTGGCTCACTCCTCACGAAAACTGACAGCAGAGTCAAAATTGTTGTCGCATGAGATTTTCTTTCCCACTATTGCTGACACTTTGATGACTTGGATCTCAAGCACAAAAGACCCAAGTTCATCTTTTTCATGTGCAGTTCATACCACATCTACATGTAATACAAACTAATTATCTTCCCACTCACTTGAGTCATTAATAATGTTGCTGCTGTGTAATCCATATGGGAATGTATATTTGGACATGACCACACACGTACACACGCAAGCTCAATATACGCAAGAGAGAGGTCAGCCAGAGGCACCTCTAGACCTCAGACTCCGTGCTATTCCCAGAATGATGATGTAACTACTGCTATTAGCATCTCATATTTAGAACCTGGACACCCAAAACCTAGCAGGCAGCTACTGTGCAGAATGCTATTTGAACAACTTCCACTTCATGCCCTTGCACCTATGTTATTAAAGGTGAATACATACACAATTTCTATAGACTGGCATCATTTCAAAACAGCAATCCAAATTCCAAATGTGCTTTAGTGTCACAAAAAGGTAAAACCTGGTGCTGATATATTAAGGAAAAGGGATCAAAACTTAATACTGATTTTGATCTCACTTATATTAATTACAGATTGATCGATATATCGGCCGGTCAATGTTTTTGGGACAATATTTAGATTTTCTTTTGTATATTGCTCATATCAACTATCAACCTCAGTAGTGGGTGATATCTGATCAGGCAATTGTTTGGGCTTTTTCTATGTGGGAAAGACACACTCACAGTGATCATTGAGCTGTTTTGGAGAGAAACGATAAGAGTTCTTTTATCTCTCTCTATTCCTAAATAAGGTAAAACCATTGCAATAATGCATTAAGTTTAATATGCATTAAACACAAAATCTCAATACTCTTTTCATTTCTATAAATATCTAAACTATTGTCCAGAAATAATGGGAAACCAAATATAAATAATATTTAAATCCTATTTTTTTTTTTAACTGAAAACTATAAAAATCACAAATCTTGTTGACTTGAATGCAGCCATAGTGATGTATAGAGCTTACAAACACACACTGCCTTCTTGTATATAAAGCTATTTGTAGAAAAAAAAGCCAGTATAATCTCAAAAGGACAAAAAAAAAAAAAAAAAAAAACAGAACAAACAAAAAAAGTTTCTGTATTAGTTCTGGCGGTGTTTTAATCTGGAACGCACTGGATGGAAAAATAAAAGAATAAAATACAATTTGATTGTATCCTTTAAAAGAACGTTGAAGTTGTTGACATATCACTGTCTTGGAAACAACACATTTTTGTGTTGTAGATAGGTGGGCTTTAAATGTACTGTATGTTTTACTTCTTCCTAATGTAATTTTGGTCTAATTTGTCTAAATGCCGCAGTTTTGATTTTATCTTTAACATGTCTTTTTTATTTAGTTTTATTCTTGTTCTATGATTTTGGCTGCAGCACAAGCTTTAATAAGTGCTTGTTTTTTTGTCAATATGAACAATATGAATGTCTTTCATGACACTAAGAAATTATTGTTTCTTGGGACAAAATACAATTAAGCGTCATTACATTATGTGAAAGTAACGCACATCTACTGTGGTGAATAATAGTTTAGGTTGAAAGTTTTTTTTTTTTTTTGGTTATGCTATCTCACTCCAGCAGAGCTTTTAAAACTAAAATGAGAAATTCTAACCAAGAAGAGACCAGTCGATCTCTAATATTAATCATTTTCATATGCATGTAAAGCACAACTTTTCTAAACTATGCAGTTTACATTCTTATATTAGCCACTTGTTCTTGAACTAGTTTTAATATAACTTATAAATGATAAAACAATAAAAAAAAATACAATATTATCGCAAATATTTTTTGTATTGTATTTATCGACATAAAACTTTTTACAAATCTAACACTTTGCATCAACCCATGCATTTTGCAATTAGACAAAACCCTAACTTAATCAACTGGATTACAGAAACAAATAATGACAATGAAAAGTACTCAAGTGGATTTCTATGATGATGGTTAATTCTGTTCTCTGGAACTCATTCATTCATGAGAAGAGTTCACAAAAAGTTCACCTTGTTCCTCATTAACTCTTTGTAACACCGCATTAATAGAAGAAAAATATAATTTCTAGCAAACGATATTTCTTTTCCAATAGTATGCATTAATGCTCTTGTCACGTCAACATAGCAAAGGAACACGATTCAAGTTTGGGCTGCAATATTAATAGCAATGCAATCAAGATCAAAATTTGAGTGGACATAATTAGCAAATCTCAAAGGCCGTAATTTTTAAACTTACTCTGAAATATAAATCTAGGAAAACATAAAAAGAAAATACATGAGATTCTTAGATTTTATCAGTTCATATAGACTCATATAATCAGAACTATTTGCCTGCATTTCAATTTTGAGTTGAAAAGATACAATTGTATTTTTTTCCAAATTATGTGGCTATAGTTCACGTCAAATCAGAATGTAGTTGCTGTCCACTGTACGGCTTCGGTAGTCAGCTGTACTCCTAAAACGACATGCATAAAGACCCAACCATTAGGAGTTAGGTTAAACTGTTCAGTTGTAGTGATGTGGTATGTCAACAGACACAAATGCAAAGGCAGCTGGCTCTGCAATCTTCCATCATGTGCTAAAGATGAACAAAGTATGGTGAAAAGCTGACAAGTGACAAGTGTTAATGATGTATCTTCATTCCTCAATCTAGGAGTATCATGGGACTCATAGAATCAAAGGGTCAAAATACTTGAGTATTACTTTCCATTTAGTAGACCCCTGTATGTAGGCCTCCATCAACAATCACAGCAGTTGTCTTAAGCGTGTGATGATTTAAACTTAAGCTATAAGTAAACGTCAAATTCTTTAGATGTTGCAAAGACATATTCTTTAACAAGCAACCTACATCAATAGTTCACATACATACAACATGTTGATATTTTAGTTGTGTAATTGCTAACATTACTATTACTATTATATAAACATTTACTATCTATTAAAATCAATTAAGGGTTACTGTGTGAGACAGCCTATGAATGTAGCGGACATTAAATAGACACTAAATATTCTGAGTTGATTACAGCATTAGGCTGTAGTTCTAATTCAGGGCAAGTGCACAGTATACAACAAATAACTATTAGTCTGAAAAAATGAACAATAAAGACTGTGGAAGTCTGAGCATTTTAGTCCTGTCAAGTCTAGTCCGACCATGCTTCTGTTGGAGGAAGAATTGCACCTTTGAGGATGCACACAAGATAGCAAGTGCTGAGCTGCCAGTGTTTGCCTGGCACAGGACAGAAATTCCTCTACCAATAACGTACGGAATATTTTTTTAAAATAAATTATTTAAAGCCTACTATGATTTTTTTTTCTCCATTTGGGTTAAAACTCCAGGTGATAAGGCGGATCGCCTCTGCTGAGCTGCCCCAGGGCTGCTTACATTCACTGAGTGGGAAAGTGGGAAAGGGGTGTTGCTGTAAGCAATCTCAATGTGTAGTGCTTTGTCACTCTGTGTCTTTAAAATGTGCTGTACAAATAACGCTTGCTTGCTTATTGAGTAAAACTGTACTATTTTGGCAAAAACAGTCAGTTAGCTTTCAAACTTTCAAATCTTGACATCACAAAGTGAAGCAAAGCATAATAGACCTTTAGAAATGTAGACAACAAATACAGCAGAACTATACGCAAACAAACTGTGAGAAAAAAAAACATTCACAAAAATTCAACTCTGGGTATGTTTTGGTAAGGTAACATTGCACTCAACACAAAACAGTATTTGCTAAAACAACATGACACAGCAGCACCTTGGGAATTGGCTCATTAAAGAAGCAACACAAACTATTTTTAACACTCACTTCAGCTCAAAGCGCAGCAGCACTCTGACCGCTGAGCAGCTCTGGACTGTGCTGGTCGCATCGACACGCTCTCACCCGGACAGCTCAACACCTAATTCATTATCAGCCTCTGGATAGCTCTGTTCCCAGTAAAGCAAGTGCCAATGATATAAAAAGCAGAAGTCATGCATATTTGAGAATCACTTATCTGAAAACACTACAAGTTGATGCATAAATAATGTCATTAAGCTTGACTAAAATATAAGCAAGGCACATACTGTACAACTAAATAAAAGCATAATAAATAAATAAACAAGAGAAGTTAGTTGATATCAAAAGCCAAACACAGCTGAGGTGTAGTTGAGACTTTAAGACGTATGTTAAAGATAATTACTTGTATCTTGCTTTTTTATTTTCTTTATTGTTTTTTACCACACAAGCTAAATAAATTATGCTAAAAGACTTTTAATTGTCTAAATAAATGATGCAGATAAACATAAAGCAATTTTAATGTAAGAGATTAAAAATACCAACAGACAGTGAAGTCACTCAAATATTCAACTGCAGAGCAAAGTGAGAAAAATATGTTTTAAGTGGCTTCTATTATCAGAGTCAGAGGCAGGTCTTTGACACAGCACTTGAGCCATCAGTCTGTAAAAGAGGCCAGATAATAGACCAAACAAGGCTGAGGAACAATAGGAAGAAGGACGTTAAAATGAAAGACGTTCAAGCCCCTATGGCTATCTACAAGTGACTATGCAGCCGGACTGTAAACAAGAGGCGTACCACATTACCCTAACAGTGATAACAACAAAAACCTGTAAGTGTAAATCAAAGACACAATTAGAATGAATATTTCATACAAGCATTTCATATAAATTTTTTGATTCTCTAGTATTTTTGCTTGACCTGTACTCTGGGGATTTACTGACCAAGGATCAATGCAACATACTTCAATCTCTTTTGATGGATGCAAGAAAAACAACCTCTCAAAGCTGCCTAAGGCCATTGGCATCAACTATTTCTCAATGAACCCAAAAACTAAAACATGTTTACTTAATGGAGAGCATGTCTGCCTAGCTGACTGCATTATTTCTTTTAAGTTCTATTTGTTTTGTACCTGCCTGTCTCAACTGTGTTTTATTTAGTTTGAGCTCAATCTTGATATCTGTTAATGTAAAGTAAAGTATAAATAAAGTAAAAACGAAAACAAACAAACAGACACTATGAGTAACAAGCACTACACAGTGAAAAGATGTTTGGTTCGATTCCTGAATGGCACAAGACCTGTTACTCTGGAAAACATTTGTGGAATACATTTTTATTACATAGCTATAAGTAATTATTTATCTAATTAAAAGAGAATATTGAGTAAAAATAACTATTTTAAATAAAAGAGAACAAAAACTAAATACATTTAGCTGCCAATGTAGGACTTTAATCAATGCAATCAGTGTTCTGTGAGAACAACTGTTGCACACTTCCATGTAACTTTTTCTGTTCTACTAGCAAGTCACAAAAATACATGGAAGTCTTTATCAAAGACTCTGTCTTGGTAAAGTGATACTCGTACAAAAGCCAGATAACACTCTGTGGGAGTGGCATGAGGTTCCCAGTGATAATGTTACATATTGTTCATCTGGACACCTCCCCTCAGTTTCTGTTCAGCCACTCTCAAATGCACCTGACAGATATCACACGGTTTGCTTCTTTTATAAGTTAATTCTTATTCTCTGACTCTTTCAAATTTGGCATAGAGTCAAATTGAACATCACAGAAGTTGTCTGTCTTGACTCGCAATAAACTAAAAATGAATAAATTGCCTAAATAAATACAAAATACAGGCATACACCACCAGCAATCAAGTGTCTGCAGTATGGCTGTAAACATGGCATGTTGTGCAGACATAGAACTACAATGAGTGAAAATCACACTTCTAATTGTTTTTCATTTAGTTACAGAGTTTGCCTAGGACCCACATAGGCTACCTAATTCTGTAATAGCTGGTAACAATAGAGATTAGCCTATCTCAAAGAATTGGAATGTAGGTTAAACGCCTCAGTTTGTCACAGTTTCTGTGCTACACAAGGCTGCACACTCCAATTTCTTGCTTACGTCTATACATTACATTCCCATCCATGAAACGGCTTTATTGCAGCTAAAACCTTGCGGTTTGAGGACTATGCTGCTCTCGTGTTGGCCGCATCATTTCCTCTCCAATGGAATGCGTTCGCCGCCATCCCAAATATTAGCTGATTCACACCAACATGAGCATACAAATGTAGGACATTCCATTGCCTTATGGCTTTTAAACAGCTGTAAGAAGAAGCCTACTGAACTTTTAAACCCCAAACTAGAAATAGCGAGGGATATGCGGGGAAATAACTTACCACATAAACATTACAGCATCGTTTCGTTAAATCTGCAACATATGGTCAGGTAAACCAACACTTCCATTTGTGATAAATCACTTCCAAGCTCTGGTAGTTGAAACTCTCACGAGGAAAGAGCGGGCTTGTTAGCCGGTGGTGCCGTGTCCGTGTGATGAAACCGTACACCTGTTTTGAAGACGCGCATGGATATTGCTACGGTGGTGTCGGCTATAGCTGTCTTGCTAAAGGCGGCGACTCCCAGGCTGCCTGCGCCTGCCTGGGGGGTCACCAGGAGTCGAATGGCAGCGCAGTTAAGTTGTCCTCCTGTCCTGTCCTGTTCCCTCGTGTGAAGAGGCGGCGGCTCAATAACACGCTCTTCTTCTCGCTTTGCCGCATGCCATGTCAGAGCGCATAATTTGCCTCTGCGGCGGTTCCCCCCTCTGCGGGCTGAGAGGAGGACGTACTCACGCTGGTTCTCTCTCTCTTTCCACAAATGGACGGAACCAGATTCCGTTTCCGTTTTAATTTACGCTGAATGAGTCCTCTAGAAGCTCTTCGTGTGCGCAAAATGGCCTCTGTTATTTTCATTCAGCGACAGTCGAGCGCGAGCCTCTCATTGGGCCGCTGCGTAGCCATAGAAACGCACGCGGATCAATCAGAGGAGCGTGCGCTGTGGGCCTCCTCGTGCAGCCTGACTACAGCTCCACAGCACCACACAACACAGCACGGTTAGCGCTGGTCAGCAGAGGAAAGAACCAGCAGTACAGTCAATAGTGCAAGCGCATTCTGTCTATACACTGACTGGTGACATCATAAGACTAGCGTTTAATGTGTGCATAGTGTCAAAAGTAACGTGTTAAAGACCCTCCACTTTTGTTATGTTGTTGCATGAAACGCCACCTTATGATGTCATTAGTAGTAGAGAAAGTGCTGGATTGTGTTTTTTAAGTTCAAACATAGCCTACTGTCTTGAATCATCCTGGAATAGCCCAATGTTACTACCTCTATCACTTCTTAAAACTTATCAGTTGGCCTTCTTTTAACGGTTTTTATTTGTTTGCTTGTTTATTTGTTTTGTCCTATTTATTTGTTTATTTTTATCTATAAGATAAATTAATAAGAATATAGGGTATTTTATTTTGATGTCTCTGGCTATATTTCTATGTGCTATTGTTGTGCTATAGTTAATTTGTGTTAATATTATGCAATGGCTTGCCCTGTGTGCAGCACTTTGCTTTATAAATAAAGATTATTATTATTATTATTATTATTATTATTATTATTATTATTATTATTATTATTACCTTAGCTTTGCTAAACTGCTTCACTCAACTTAAAATGATAGATTAAGTGATAAGTCCCCCAACAGCATATGAATATAGAAAGAAACAATGTATTTGTTCTAGGCTGCATTTTGGTTAAAAGTTATGGTACATCTTTAAACTGAGACTAATAGTACTTTAAATTTTACTGAATATCAACCAGCCTACTTTGAATAGTATTTCCCATTACAGGTCTCAATCGCTTTGACACATCTGAATCTTGGTTTAGTTTCATAACTTTATTCAAACTTTTTTTTTTAAACATTTGCAACAATTTTCAGCCATTCACAGTTTTTAGGCTTTTCTAGGAACAAGCTCTCTTAGTTCTCATCTACAAACCCACATGTTCAGTGAATTTATTTTGCTTCTCCAATACTAAAGATGGTGCAGAAAGCTTTGGCAATAACACTATTTGTTTTTATCTATAAATTCCTGCATTACAGCAAAAACAAAATCACACGAGCAGAAAGATCAAACAACAACAAAAAAAGACATATAATCAATTGTTTGAGCAGAAAACACAGATTGTTGGAAAAAATAAATCAACTAAGTTCCATGGTGATATTGATGTAATTTTACCTGAGCTTAAATTTAGTTGAAGCTCTGTTGTGATTCTGTGTGAGCTGTTGTGCAAATTGACTTTTAGAATTAGACAAGTGTGTCAAATTGATTGAAACTGTAATACTCTTTCACTTTGAATAGTACTAATTTTTCGATCTCTCAAGTGAATGCCAAAGTAATAAGTTCATCAGCGAATGACAGTTATTCACAGCTTGTTTCATAGCTGCTGGTGCGGCTTGTTTTTGCACAATATGACTGATTCATTCTTCATAAACAGACCTAAGCCTATGATATTTATTCAGTTTCCTAATCTCAAAGACAAAGAAAATAAACACAAACATTACACCTGTGTTAGAAAACAAATAATCATAGCTTGAAAGACAAGAAAAAAAAAACTGTTAACCCTATGCACCATTGATACTCACAATTAACAACTTTGTGACAGTCTGAATCATGAGCATATTGACAAAAGATAAATAAAAACATTATTGCATCCATAATGATAAACATTCTTTTGATAAATTAACAAAACATTTTCCATAGATCTACACTTCCACTAGTGCTAACCAGAAGTAAACAAATGCATTCTGCTGATGATTAATAACCCCCCAGCAAGAAACTTTGGCAAGAACTGACTTTATAGCTAACAGAGGTGCTATATTTGTTTAGAGTAGTGCATTACCTGTTTTTGTAACACGGATTATTTATAATGGTGAACTCTAGTGACTTACTAAATAAGCAACTAACGTTATTAAGTATATTTATCAACTGTCTCCACACCAAATAGTAACTCTGATCATTCTTTCCCTGAAGTACATGGTAGACCTGAGATGTTTTCTATTGTGTGTTGGTAAGTGGTACTGTTCACTCTCCTGCTTTGTTTGCTCTCCCACACAATCAATTATTAACAACTGTATATGGTGGTTAATTTGCCAGTCTGCCATGATAGAAACAAGGAACACTGTAAGCATCACTGGGCTAAATTTGTAAAAGCTATTAGCACTACTCAAAAGATCCAAGATCCTAAGTTCTGCATCAACAATTTTGTAATCAGTGATGGCAAGTAACTAAGTATTTTACTCAAGTACTGTATTAACATTTTCTTGAGTATCTATACTTTACTTGAGTATTACAAATTCTGGTGACTTTTTTTACTTTTACTTCTTACATTTCCTTTTAAAACACTACAGAGCTGAAAATAGCCAAAAAATTAAAAAATTCGAACAATTACATATTTGTCACATGATAAAAAGTCAAAATAATTATAAATAATTTAATTTAAAGACCAACTTATGCCCCAACACATTACAAATCAACTTTATGCACTGCAAAAAAAGCATTTCTAGATTGGTTACATTTCTTAATATCTGGAATTAATTCATTATTTTTGCATTTACTATTTTTTTTTCTTGTTAAGATGTTACTTGATGTACCTAGATGATATGACTTGTTTTGATGTGTTTTCTGTCTTGTTTCAATAAATTTAGTTTTATTTCAAGTCAAATTATATGCTGTTGAAGTAAAACATTTTTACTCCCCCAGTGGCAAATTTGATTCAAGCTCAAATCTCTTGAAAACATCAGAAATGTCTGAAATAGGTATAAAATTTGTAGTATAAAACGAAAGTAAAGAATAACTTTTGGCAGCGTTTTTTTTTACTTAAGTAAATTTACACTTGTTTACCTTTATACTTTTACTCAAGTAAAGGAGTGTCAACAGGACTTTGAATTTTACCAGAGTTGTTTTTTAGACAAGTAACTGTGCTTGTAGTTGAGCAGTGAATTCAGTACTTTTGCCACTCAGTTTGTAAACAGAATAACTGTATATAGGCCATACAACCTTTTTAACCCGAATGTAATAAATCACACTTAACTAAAGACCTTGACAATGCATGCGTGAAACTAATCCTATCCCATGTCAGCATTACCAGTTCACAGCCTGGGACTTCTATGGGTAGCTGACCTTTTGCAAAATGTCAGCCGGACCACATCTGTGCGAGACAATTTGAGCAGTGAAGTGGCCTAGCACTGTTGTAAAGCAATTTTACAGGTGTCATGTTCTATGCAAATGCGACTGTCCACCTACATTTCTGTTGTGGTCAGAGAATATAACACATACGTTTGGAATGTTGACATGTTTGTGATGCATGCCAATGAGGAAACTTTGTGGAAGCTTTTCTTGCAATCTTCTGTTGAGCTAAAATAAACACACGGTGAATCCTGACAATAGCTTTCTGTGGACACTGGAGATTAGTTGTTAACATTTAGCAGCACACCTGTTATTTCAAAATGAGCTTCACCCACTACTAAAAATTCAACCTTGATTTTGTTGCAAAAATAATATGCTACATTTTCAATGGGATTTTTGAGACAAAATAAGATTAAATAGTGCACTTTTAAATTAAACTCAATAAATTACACTCAAAATAAAATTAAAACCACTCAGGAAGCGTCACATTGTATTGAGTTGTTTTTTAATACTTTCTCATATTAGTTTTCAATTTCTATATGAGTTTAACTATTAATTAGTGTTGGATTTTCAGCCCAGACTCAGAAAAAAAAAGATATACAACAAAATAATAACGAATTTTGGTTGAAGCCACGTGGCGACATTTTCTTTGTGTTTAATGTGTAAATCTTAACCTGCCCCAAGCCCCAGTCCTAAACTTATCTGTTAAATCCAAAGAAAATGTGCCAGGCTTCATGATTATTTTACGTTCGTGGCTTTTCGTACATATCAGAATTGGTAAGTAACTAAGTATTTTATTCTAGTACTATACTTACCGGTAAGTAGTTTTTTTACTCTTAACTAGTAGTATTACAATATCTGGCTACTTTTTACTTTTACTTCTTACATTGTTCAATAAATATCTGTACTTTCTACTCCCTACAAATCAGACTAGTTACTTTTTGGGTTTTTTCTCATAAAGTCAATGCAAAGCTGTTGTGTTGCTGTATATCTGCACTTGATGAAGAAGTAAGTAAAAATGTTAAATGATAAACATGATAAAAGTTAGAATAATTATAAATATTTCATTATAAAGCCCACCTCAGAAATGCACAACACATCAAAGTTGTGATTGTATGTACTTTTCACTTTTTACTTATGTAAATTTACAATGGTGGACTTTTGTACTTTGACTCAAGTAAACAATTTCAACTCTACTTTTACCTTTACCTGAGTTGTTTTTTTGCTCCATTAACTACACTTTTACTTGAGTAGTGATCTTCAGTACTTTTGCCATCTCTGTAACATATTGATGTAAAACGGCGTGAAAATGTGCTTATTGTACATTTTTTGTTTGTGGGTACGTTTTCTTCAGAGACTGAATTATGTTTGACAGTCACAATAGAACATGGATAGTCATGCATGCTCTGTTCACCTTCTGTTTTCCCTTTTGCCTTGAGAAATTCAACAAAACTAAGTGTTTGTCAGTTGTCAAAATAAAAAATAAAAAATATGGCCAAATATAAAGCAATAGAGACAACTGAGTGCCAAAAAGCTAAAATGACCATTTTGATGGCTTTCAAAGTTTAAAATGCCCCCATATAGTCTAAGTGCTAACAGCTTTTGGTAAACCTGTTTTAAAGCTGCCACATGCATGCAGGAAGCAGAGGTGGCAACTACCATGCTACATCCATCCACATTAGCATCTAGTGTTGACATGACTGAAATCCAGATGGCCTTGGACACCAGATCCACACATGCCAGCCCTTTAAACCTTATGCAAATGCACCACAAACTTTATCATAGCCTTTCCTTTTTGGGACGGCAACTGCAGTGTCCCATTTAGAATGCAATCTCGGTGTGTCTAGGTCTGGCGCGTTGAAAACACCAGATCATCTAAAAATAAAAATAAAAAAACACTTTATCATTAGCAGGCTAGCAATTTTAATAGGAAATAGCTTTTTATCTAAGCAGGTGGCAGTGATGTCTTTCCACTATTGCTTTCCAAAGGCATCCGTATTTGGAGCAGCTGATAGCGCTGGGTCTGTACAGTGTTACAGTATGACATGAGTGCTGATGGGGTGAATAGCCCAGGCAGAAACACATTGAGATATTGTGTGGTAAGGTTGAATGCCACCATCACTAACATTCCAGACTGGCACTAGAATGGGAAGACCAGGTGAATGATATCTGGATGATAAGTATAGAAGCTTAAAGGACCTTTACACAATCTTCTACAGTATATCAGCAATCCACAGTTTTTTTTTTCTTGTAAGAACCGGTACAGTCATAGAACTGGTTGAGATTGGGTAGCGCCAACAACAACAACAACAACAACAAAATAAAATGCATACAACTGATTATTGTGTATAATTTTAGCTCTTATTGATTTACTTTGCTGCTCATTGGGTTATGTGCCTCTGCATTGTCTTAGTAAAGCACAAGGAAGTAGTAATAGACTATAAAATAAAAATAAACAACATTTAAAGATCCTCTGGGGTCCAGTAACAGATGGACTGTGGTTTTGGGCCCGGACTGGTGGGATCCCATAATCTTTCGATGTGTTATAGTGTTCTACTCAAAGCAGTTTTGTTTTGTTCTATTAATGCACCTAAGCATATCCTGTATCTTTAGGCTTTTTTTCTATAGTCTGAAAAAACTTGTGACGTCATTAAATAGTAATACACAAGGTGCTCTGATGTATTTTTAAATTCCACATACCTTAACTATTTTTAGCCATGTTTCCATTCCTTCAGCTTAAGACAGTAGAAAACTTTTGTAATGAATTGAACTGAACAAAGGTCAAACATGGAAGGATCTACAGTTAATTGTTTTTGTATAGCTGAAGAAATTGTGCAAGTGTAATGCAATATTAGATGAGCTTAGCCATAACTTATACCTTAACAGTCCCATTGAAGACATGATTTAGAATCGTCCAATGCTCTGAGAGTCAAAGTCTCAAAAGTACCTTAAATAGAAAGTTTAAGAAAAAAAGTTATTGTAGAGTAACGTATTTCATTTAGATTGCTGTTAACTTCAAAACTGCCACATCATGGCAACAGACAGAGCACCTACAGCTTAGAAGATGCAGACAACGTAATATACAAGTTTACTCAAACATGTAAATGATATGGAAATTAAATTCTCTGTGTTTTGTTTTTTTTTTTATGAGGAAACAACAACCTGACAGGGCTTAAGCTCTGACAGGTTTGACTCTATTTTGAGATAAAGAAAGTAAAAATGAGGAGATGATTGAAGTTATGGAATTGAGTCTTTTTTTCAGCTTTGGTGGTATTATGTAATCTATTTTCTTACGTACATGGAATAAAGCCGTGTAATTCAACTACTGAAATATTGGGATTGACAAAATGTAATTATTTTAAACAGTAGATTATTGTCTTTAGTTGCAAAGCTCTGATATTGTGTAGGAAAAGTCAGACCAGTCATGATGTGATTCAGGCTGACTTTGTCTTTAGTCATCTCGCCTGAATAAGAACACCGCAAGGCAGCTGTTACACTGCAGAATATACAGTTTCAAATAAGGCCAAGGACAAAGACAACAAAAATACAAAATTTAAAAAGTATATTACTATAGATGTATGTTTTTTGTGTACTATTTTGTGTAGAAGTATGTATCTTAGTATTCTACTAAACAGAAAATGTCTGGTCTCTGCATTAATTCAATCTTTGTTTTTCACTTTAGCCTCTGTTTTTCCTGTTTTTGATAAAACAATGTAACCTGGTGCAATTCAGGGTATACCGACCTGAATTGAGTTCTACCCATTATCATTTCAGGTAAACTACCTGAAAACCATCAGAAAAAACACGTCAGGGCAAGTATTTGAAGCTGATTGGTCAAAGTCTTAAAAGCCAGTTTTTTTTGTTTTTTTCATCTAGTTAAAGAAAAGCACAAATATAATTCCCTTTCACAAATTGTATGCTTGTTTTCAAAGAGAAATAAATAGTTCATAATTATGCGAAAACAGGCCTAAGTATGTACGCCGTTGTGTTTGGTTTGGATTGAAAGACCGCTTCTGCTCAACCCACAAAACTGTGACTGGTCTGCTATGGCGCCTAACTGGTCCAGTTGACTGTAGCTGTGAGGTTCTTTCCAGATAACTTTTTTTTTTTTTTTTTTTAGATTTTTAAGAAGATAACAACAACAACTCAGCTACTAAACAGTATGTGGTAAGTAGCCCTGTACAAGCTTGTCTTTTCAGATAACTTTCAACGTTTTTAGCTGAGGTAAAAATCCCTAAGGGTACAGTGACAAATCATCAATATGACAAATAATCAATAAGCTTGTTTTGGGAAGTCAAAGGTCAAGGTATTGACCAATCCTTAATTGGTCTATGCATTATTAAGATACAATTTATTATCCTGTTTTGACCTATCCCTCAATGCTGCCAAAGTTGTTATTCCAGTTTACTATATTCAGATGAGTTGATATTTATCTCAGTAACATGCATTTCATAAAGCATGGTCATCTTGTTTTCATAGCTGCTAGAGGAATTCACACACTGTAGTTTCGCTAAATCAAGCCAAAAATCAAACCCTATCATTACAACAACTATTTAGATCCGGCAATTTACCAACATTCCTGATTGTGGGAAATGGCTTAAGTCCAAGCAAGATTCTTCAGGTTCAGTCAGAAGACCTCTTTGTAACATACTACAAACCTTGAGATGGTATGGTAATACTTGTGTGATCATTTATTCTCCCTGACATTTTACTGACTTTGCCCTTGTGCTTTCACATCAGGGCACAGGGAATTGCAGCCACTGTTATGTAATGCACATTTTCCCACGTGTTTCTTGCAAGCATTATGTCTGATCTACATGGCTAAGGTCTGGAAGCTTGTTTTAATATAATGGGATGTGGATGACAAGCAAATGTAACTCAAGAATATACTGTATAGTAAAAGAAACAAGCTCCAGCACAGCAGAGACAGTGTGTTTGTTTACTGATCTTAAAAAAATTGGATAAACCAGACTGTGTGCAAATCTTAACAAACTAGATACTGTAGAAAGGGTCTATACTGTACATGCGTAATGCAGAAATAACCCCTCTCCATCTGGTTAGCTGGGGAAACTTCTTTGAATAAAACAATGAAATGGGACAAGAGCTAGCTGTTTCGATCAGGTATGAACCGAAATGACAAACGACTGTCCCATTAGGCTTGAGACAGCGTTTTTCTCAGTTTTTTCACTCATCTGAATGTAACTTTTAGGGCTCGAGTTGTAGGCTCGAATTTCTATGCGCAAATGTTGATTTAACAGCATAACATTAGTTTTTCGCAAAGTGATGAACCCTTGTAGTTAGCTGACAACGGTGCTTTTTCAACTTGTCGATAAACAAAAAATCTGTAGAGCCCAGTCTCTGAAGAAAACATTGATGTACAACAAAATGTTTTCCTGTCTTTTTCAGGTCAATATGTTATGAAAAGCCAACACGTAAAATAACCACACATTTTTTTCTTTACATCTACAGTACATCTTAACCTACCCCAAGCCTCAGTCCTACATTTTAGTAACTTGAAGGTTAAACTTGCTCGTAAAACCCAAAGAAAAGAAAACCCAAAATTTGTGTTTTTTTTTTTTTTACGTTTTGACTTTTCATGACATACCGGCATGTAAAGAGATGTGAAAACAAGCTTATCGTTTTGCCATTTCGTTGTATATCTACGTTTTCTTCTAAGACTGTGCTGCTGTAATATAATATCTACTAAAATGCTCTACACCAGCCGTTCCCAAACTTTTCGGAGCCGCGGCCCCCCTATTGGCCCGTAGATTGCCCGAGGCCCCTTAGTAATATTTCTCACTCCATTCAAAATTAAGTAGAATGTATATACTCTCATATTAAGATGCCAAAAAAGCAAAATAATAATGCCTGTGGACTTAGTGTGGGCTTAAAGTTAGTTTCAAACCCAGTTTTCTGTCATGTTTGTTGTGTGGACAACCTTTGGAGGCCCCCCTGCAGAGATCCTGAGGACCCCACTTTGGGAATCACTGCTCTACACAATAAATTTGTCTGCAGTAAGGATTTTTATGTACGGTGGTTTACTTAGAATAATTTGACTAAAAAAAAGCATTTGCTTATTTCCCATTACCAGTTTGTAATTCAAAAGATGCTTACAATTTTACTTGAACTGCTGTGTACTACACAAATCAGCACTAATTAATAAGTTATTTATGTTTTTATGGGTAGATAGTATTGGGTAGTATAGTATAGGGGTGCTAAACATTTAACATTAGTATAAGGTAATTGCTTATATACATAATTATTGACCTTTATGCAAAACGTTTCTGAGTTTTCAACCATGTTACAGTGGTTTTCTCTCATAATTTGTTTACCCAAAGTTGTATTTGGATTGATTCCTGCATGGTTGAGTAATCTTGTATTGTACTCAAAAATTCAAATTCCAAGTAAAATATGTAGGATTCAAAATTGTCATGTAGCCACATTTCTCACAGCAAAACTAGTCATTTAAAATCTGCCGGTTAAATTTTACAATGAAGAGGCAGGGCATATCAGCTCTGCAATTTTGGGCAGGAAGTTAACTGACCTCTTTCTATTTCTTACCCGTTTTAGATAATTTTTGTGTTTTGCAATGAACAAAATGTGAATTATTGATCAGCATATTCCAGTTTCTTTCTAAATATATGGAAAAATCACAATAGGTCTCCTTTAAAATTTCCCAGGTCAAGTATATGTGTATAATCACAATGAAAGTATCGTCTAGTGCTTGTAGCAAATTCATGTTCGTGCAGTGGCCTTAGCTTGTGCAGTTTTGATAGGATTAATCCGGCCATTACTTAATTACTGGCCTGACAAGGAGCTGAAAATCCACCAAGAGGATTTACAGCTTTACCGATAAATCACGGGCACTATTTATCGGTTCCCATTTTCCTTTCATAACACCTCTAAGGCTCATTAGAGAGTGGCTGTCATAGAGACAGCTGGTAATACTTGTAAAACTCAGCCAAGTTTGCTCAAGTGACCAGCTGGGTTCTTCACTGCTGCAATTGATGTAAAAATTTTAGAAGAATTTTGCTTTAAGATGGCTAGTTGACTATTCCAAGATCGTAAAACTCGCTTGGGTTTCAGAAAGTTGTGAAAAGCATTTTGAAAATCACTGTAGAGAACAATTAGGAAGCACAAATACTAATCAACAAAATATCTTTTCAAAAAGAACATTGCACATGGTTCTGAGGTATTCAAAGATAAATTTCCTTGCTGAGGAAAAATACATTAAAATGAGGTTTACCTAATTTTCAAGAAGCTACATTTTACTCATAAGGTTCTTTATGAAAATTATTCTAATCTTTTATTACTTTCTGTTTTAGTAATTCTTTAAGTATCTCAAGTACTCTGCACTTAAATGCAGTCTCTGAAACATCCCTAGAGCTGAAGTACAGTGGCAGATTGGGTTTTTGGACTTTGCTCTGATAATGTTCAATTTTTTTTCTGAAGAAGGAATGTGACCCCGGATTCTTCCTCTTCCTTCTTTGGTTAAAACTGTGGCTGTTGGCTTCAAAAGAGCCTTAAATCACCAAAGGACTCTGACCACATGACATGCGCTGACAAAAAAAAAAAAGACTACAGGATCAAGTCAAACATAAATAACAAACTAGGACTTACACTGATTTAAAGATATTGTAACAATAGACCGATTACTAAATCAATATGTGCTCAATTAAAACCTTTAAAAGCATTTATTCTAATCCATGGAAGCATTAAAAAGGAGTTTGCCTAAGGAAAATTATCTATTTGATTTGACAGCTATAGACATGACCTCTGAAGGAGTATATAAATCGACAAAAACATTTGACTGGGAATAAAACAAAACAAGCAAGCTAAAAGTGCACTGTTGCGGGTCAAGTGTTTTGCCTGAAGACACAGCTTGCTCTATGGCACTGTTATTAGTCCTGCAGGCCTCTGAGGACCTAATCGCTCTGTGTTATGTAAGACTTAGTGACAGGTGGACTGTGCAGCGTCTGACCACAGTGGATTCAGATTAACATGGCAGCGTGCCTTCAGTCTGGAGGTGTGTAATCTTTTTACTCGTCAGACAACCTTTATCCACCTGCCCCATGACCTCATCTCCTCACACAAATCCAAGGAATGTAAGGGTTGAAACACTGGCACCATATGTACAAAATGTGGAGAGGTACTTCTTCAATAGTGATTATCTAATGTAACCCTTCACAACAGAAAGTATTAAAAAAACATTAGGAAAATAATACAGAAACACTGTACTTGTAAATAAATGTAATACATGCAACAAAGTGTGGATATAGGAAGTGAGCTCCTTTCAAAACTATGATAAGGCGTGCATAACCGACGTTAGTGTGAAGGAAATCTACAACACTTTTCCAAGCAAAGCAAGAATATAGGCTATACTGTATCTATTATTTGGTATCCATTTAGCTGTTTCAACTTAAAGGGACTATAGTCGATTTATTACAATAAAACAACTTAAAACCAGTTTCTCCCTAACAGATATCTTGTTAAAGTATCTATTCAGGTGGAAACTAGTCTGTAATGTCCTGACTGTGTTTAATAATGTCCTGTTTGTTCACCTATCTCCGCTAAATTCTCGTCTGTTGCTGTTAGCATTTTGGCTAACTGGGGTTAGCTTGCTCTTACTCCTAGCAGAAAAAAAGCTTAAAACACATTGTGAAGAACATTTTGGAGCCTTAAATTAATTTTTTGTTTGCTTATACATTTTTAAGAATGCAAAAATCAACTATAGGGTCTTTAACCTAACCTAAGCGCCTCGACTTGCAAAGTCAGTTCTGTCTTCAGTAGTACTCCGGCAACACTATTTCTAAATACACTCAAAACACAAAAATATTTTACACTGGTAACTATGAGTCAGGATTGTCATAAGGCTGTTGGACTGCTTCGCAATGCAAGTGCATTTTTCACTGGGGGTGGAAGTGGAAGCCAACATGTTTTGAGGCTTTTTGGTAATATAGTACATATTTAGCCATCACTGGGACTTGCAAATATGTTTAACGAGGCAAAAATGTTACTTAATTCTGCTTTATCTGTTTTGTCTTCATGGCAAACTAAAAGCAGTTTGAGTCTGTTGGTAAGAAATGTGGTTAGTGTTTTCTCATAATGTACATTTCAATTTATTGCATGGAATTATGATGCCAAAAAAGAAGAAGAGCAAAAAAGCAGAACTGAGTAAATTTTGTAGAGGAAGGGAATGAGTATTTATTGCCAAGTTAAATTATCTCTTCTCTTTTAGGTTTGGCCATTTTCTGTCCACCATAAATAAATCGATAGGTGGTAATAAAAACGTGCCATGGATGCAATCCTTAAGAGCTTTTCCCCACACCTTTCTTGAGCACAAACACTGTTCATGTTACACACACAGCACTGCAGAGTGGATCCCTCCAGCTGGTTCCACAGAGATATCGATAAACTGTCAGCCTGATGAGTCACTATGTTTGAGTCAGCATATACTACAGCAACGATCACATACAAATACACAGAACATGTTCATTATACTACGAGCAGCTGACAAAGTGTGTTTCCTGATAACAAGCCAAACATGAAAGTAACAGTATTAAGGAAAAGGTTGAATACATAAAAAATAATTGGACGGTCAATTCCAAGTTTGGTTTAAGCCACCTGACCAAATTTTTAGTGTCTGTGTGTGATCCAATCCAGAGGTGGGTGGAGTAGACAACAATTTGTGCAATAATATTACTCAACCAAAAGTAAAAAGCAGTAGTTTGGTGAAAAAGTAAGATTAACTGACTTGGCATAATTTCTTTGGCATACATCCTTGTCTTTTCAAAGAATTGAATTGAAAACCATGTCTGAAAGTAGCAGGACAAATGTTTAAACCACATCTTCTTGTCAATGTAACACCTTTCTCACTTTCTCACCTTTCATCAACTCTTTTACTTAAGAAAGAGTAGTACTGCTACTTCAAAAGATATATTACTAAAGAAGGAGCAAAAGTAAGCCTCTTTTTAAATGCCTCAATGGCTTAGCTCCAGCTGTTGGGGTCAAAACCAGAGGCACGACCAGCGGAGACGGCAGACTAGCCACAGATCTGGAACACAATACCTGCTGAACTGAAAGCTCTCACAGTCAAAGATGTAGCATTAGAATTGTGTGTTTGTTTACTGTAAATATTTATGTCATTATTTTTTTATGTATTGTATTGTGATGAATGTCTTTGCTGTGATAAGAGACCGGGTCAGAAAATTAGCTCTGAGCTATATGGCCTATGAATGTGGCATCGGTTCGTTCCTTTCAAATAAACTAACTACTACTACAATGGTAAAGGAAATGAAGGCAAATTCTAAGAGCACAGAGAAGAGGGGCTCCTAGTTTGTGGTAAATATGTCTATCTATTGCCTAAAACCTTCACTCAAAAATGTCATTTAGCTGATTGTCATATCAAAAATGGCTTTGAAGCAAATTCTTTAATATAAAAAAACAAAACAAAAAATTCAGTATTTTGTACATCACAAATGTATGTTGTCCTATGAATGTGCAGTGTTGGTAATACCACACCCCTCTCCTCCTCTTTTGTATTCAGTGTGACAGTGATATTATGATGTTTAAGTGCTTGACACCAGTGTGAGACAGGCAGACTGACCTCTAAACATGATTGGTCAGCAGCAGTCAGGAGGCGGGGCTGAGCAGGAGTGAAGAGAGGTGTGATATACTGCAGTGGTGGTGTGCCGTGCAGAGGACACAGTGAACTGCTGCTGCCTTCATATATGGACAGCATCTCTGTCCTCTGACTTCATGGGTCTTCAGGGGTGGGAGATGACCCTAATAGAAATATTTGCTTCAAAAGAACAACTAAATATTAAGCATGCAAGTCTTTGGAAAATATGCATGATAATAGCATGATGCAGAGAGCTTAAATTGAACCACTCACATATTTATCCAAAAGTCTATCTATGCAATTTACCAGTACAAGCAGGAGATTTGAATTACTTAGTTAAAATTAGATTAATCCTGTGTGTAGAAACTTGTGTATTTTTCTTTTTATAATTACAAGTAAAAGTGGTCAAAGGTGAGGTAATCACAAAAATTCTGCTTGGCATCTCTACTAAGCTTTCAAATGCTTAGTAGAGATGCCAAGCAGAATTATGCAATAATGCAGGAATAAACAATGAAAAGCTAAAGCTGAGGAAACAACTGTGACATTTAAAACATAAATTTTGCATATTATGTTCTTTTTAATTGACTTTACTTGTCATATTGACAGCAACGTCACTGTTGCTGTGAATGGTAAGTAAGAAAAGTGAAAAGTAAATGTAAATGACAAATGACTCTGAAAGTATAAGTTTTTGTTGACCAAACCAAATACACTACAAATTGAGTTTGATGGCCTCTGAAGGGACTACTACAACTTTGTCCATAACCTTTGAAAATTTGAGATTAGGTTATCAAAGGAGTAACCAGCTGTAGATATTGTTATTTGTCTGTTTTTGTTTTTACACATCTCCTTTTTAGGCATAAAGCAGGCTTTGACCTTGCACCCCAGATATGTGGATGTACTGTCTTTCAAACTGCATAAATCCTTTACTTTGACTATTTTGTAATAACAATAAGTTACAATAAGTACATGATAATTAAAATGGTATACTACTACATTATGAGCATGATAGCACATAAAATACCTCCACCATGCAATTTTTAAATATTGTTACACTGATCTGAAATATTTTAAGAGTTTCTTTGGTTTTCCCTTGAGTTGGTAAACCTTCCATTAAGTTGCATAACAAACATGCCTTTATTTATGTCTTTTCTCAGTGCTCTGCTGCCCTCTTTTGGGTGCGTGCATTTTGTCTTTTCCAATTTTAAGTGTCTTTCTTTTTTTAAAGCACTGAAACTTTTCCAAGTATTTTATCAGCAGCGGTGGGGTGGGAAGTCGGGAGATGAGTGACTTATGTTTTTTTTTTTTCCAAAGGTTTCATTATGTTATCTGATCCTGCTTTTGGAATGGAGGTTTCCAAATTTAAGTTTCGTTTTATGTGAGGCTGACGTGATGACGTACTATGCCATGTATCAGACGGGTATCCAATATTTGCTTAACCTTGCAACCAGTAGTTCTCATTTGGTTAGCATGTGCTGCATTCACACATCCTTTTTTGCATTTCAGCTTGAATGACTTGCTATGAGGAACTAACTTTCTCAGGTAAGGCTTCCAACTTACTGATACTGGCAATTTTACATTGACCTAAAACAACTGCTGAAATAAATATACAAGTCATTGCTATAGTTGGAATGCGGTTGAAAGGATTGCTTTGTGTCCTGACTGGTGTAGGGTGACGCACAAAGACAAGTTTGAACGAGCTTTGAAGTAGACAAAAAGTGCAGTTGCTGTTGGCAACAAAATATCCATACTATAATTCAATTGTACATTGCATTGCTTTGTTGACTGATTTTCTTATTTTGACTTGTCTTACCTAAATAGTAACTATCAACTGCAATGATGCTTCCTGAAAATATTGTTGTGTCTATGTTTTTGTTATCGAAGAGCATGAAGGGGTTAGCTGAACCACAACAGGGATGTGAAACCGGACTTGTTTTTTTTCCATGTGCAGCTGGAACCAGAGAATCTAGTTTGAAGATTACAGTTGTATTCTAAAATGAGAAAGAGAAAAGAGGGAATAGCAACATGCACCCGCTAAAGGTAGGACTAAATTACTTGCAAAATATAATAGTATGCTCGTAAGGATTGTACTAGTGTTCAGTAAAATGTATTACAAAGGTTTGTTTATTAATTTTTACTTCCTGATTTTGGTCTTCAAGTCCTAACTTTTAAATAAGAAACCAATGCAAATTAACAAATACTAACAAGAACTTTTGTGAAAACATATTGCTGTTTTGTTCATCATTATCTTCTTCTATCTTCAAAAAAGTAAATTATATTACAGGTATAAGTTGAGAGAACTAATATATTAAGGATTGCAAAGACCCCAAAAAGTATCAAAACTAGTTGCCAGGTTGTTCATTTTTCTATTAGTAATTTGCTGAATGACATATGATAACTGAATAAACTGACTTAACCACAACTTTCATTTCTTTCATGTCAGCCTTTGCCGAATAATGTAATTATTTCAGGTTTTTTCTTTTTTTTTACAGGTTTTCAGAGCTATGCCGATCTTACATTTTCCACTTCTTCAGTGGCTATTTGTATTTTACATCGCCACTTGCCTGACAGAGTGCATTTCACTGAAAAAGAAGTCATGTGTGGTGGAAAAAGGCCATGCCGACTGCAGTCACATGAGCCTCAGTGAGATCCCTCAGGACTTGCCCCAAAACATCTCCCGCCTGGACATATCCCACAATCGGCTAGTGCGGGTCGCCCATCAGCAGCTCAGTCGTTACCCTGAACTTATGGATTTAGATGTTAGCTTCAACAGTATCAGCAAACTGGACGAAAAGATGTGTCAGATGGTTCCTCTTCTGCAGATTCTTAACATAGAAAAGAATCAAATGTTAGAACCAACGACGCAAGAACTCTGTCACTGCACAAACTTGGTATGGCTCAACATGGCAAGCAACAGGCTGAAGTTAAAACAAGACTCATTTGCAGGGCTACAGGTAAAACAAATGATTAACTCATAAGATGTATTTAATAATAGATTATTCATTAATTAGTTTTCTTCTGTAAACAGCAGCGTCCTAAAGATCTTAAAAATAAAATTAAAACTAAACTTGTTTCCAGTCATTGGTAAACTTGCTAATGACTTGACTAAAAACAAACCGTGCAGAAAACCATCTTAATCTAAAGTACCTGGTATTTATTTTTTGAAACTGTGTGAGGTGTATTGTGTAATTTTTCTGGTTTGTTCTGCAAAAATAATAAATAGAACAGTTACATGTTGCCTTATTACACAGTTTTTTTTTAAATGCCATGACATCATTCTCTCATCAAAAACAACTGTTTTGTTTTAAACTCCTGAATCCTGCATTATTAGAATAAGTTTATCTCATGATGTGAAAACATGCCGCTCCACCTAGTGATGTTATTAGGTGTTAAAATATTAACATGATAAAAAATTCAAAAGGTGACACCTTAACTTAAGGTTCTTTGTGTGAACTGTGTGTAAAGAAGCAGGTTAATAGAAGCTTAAATGACTGTTTAAAACCTCACACACCTAATGACATAAAAAGGTGGAACAAAGTATAATATTGCAAGATATATCAATTTACCTATTTCTGCTACCATATTTCAGATATTTTCAGAAAACTCAAACTTGGGTGTGTCTTCAATTGGGTGACAAAAATCAGTTTACATAAAACAGATCTTTAAAATACAGGTAGATTGGTCATTGAAGTTTTTTAGACTTAATAAGCTGTATTTTGAGAAGGCACTATTAGTTGTAACACTAACAGACTGTGACACTGGGTCATGTTTTTGTATCTTTTTTTTAACAGAACCTAACATTTCTGGATATTTCCAATAACAACTTGAAGTCAGCTGAGCTTAGTATAAAGCCACAACTTTTAAGACTGATATACCTGGCTCTTGGCTACAATGACATCAAAACTTTGAAGACTGGGGACTTCAACTTCCTCCGGCAATCTTCACTACTTGTACTCAACCTCTCATCTGTACCACTGACAACAGTAAGCCTCTTTGCCCTGAAAAGGGAACTGAAATTCTTTTAAAGCTGGAAGTAGAAACTAGATCTTCTAGTTTCTAGTTGCTATTCTGTTTCTAAACGTGCTCAAACTTTTGTGTCACCAGGCATTGTTCTTATTTCTTTCAGGTGGAACCAAATAGCTTCAAAAATATTGCAAGTCTTCGTACGCTCATATTAGATGGCAGCAAAATTGAAACTCGAGTTCTTTCAAAAATCTGCAGAGAACTTGCAGGATCTAAGATTGAAGCTCTTTCTTTGAAAAACATGAAACTAGGCTCACTTAACAATGAAACGTTCACAGGGCTGACTAACACAAATATAACCAGTTTAGATTTGTCAGGCAATGAGCTAAGTAAAATAGACACAGGTTCTTTTTTAGGCTTACACAAACTTCAGTCTTTAAACATGGCCAACAACAAGCTCAAGCAACTAAAAAATGACACATTTAAAGGACTTCAAAGTTTGAAGATGCTAAATATGACCCAAGCACTTGGTGTCTCCAAACATGCATCTACTATTGAGAACTTTGCCTTCCAGCATCTTTGTGCTGTAGAGACTCTGATATTGCAAGGGTCGACAATTAGAGAAATCACAGAGAATTCTTTCACTGGTCTCACAAGTCTAAAAGATCTGGATTTAAGTTGGACAAAGATTTTCTCTGGTACAGCCATCACTAATCTGACATTTGCCTCACTTATGGCTTCACCTCTTCAGAAGCTAAACCTAAGAGCAACTGCTCTCAAAGAAATAGATATGGGGGCATTCTCATTTCTGTCCAGTCTTACAAAGTTACATCTAGAAAGGAATTTCATTAAGCAAATTATCACCGGTGATGAATTTAAAGGACTTAAACAACTTGAAGAACTGTACCTGTTTAACAACGAGAAAATTACTTTAACTTCTGATTCTTTTATTTATGTAACAAACCTTAAGATCCTTAATCTAGCCAAAAGTCTTACTAGCACAACACTAGACATGGAACCGTCTCCCTTCAAAAATCTTTCCAAACTTACCATTCTTGATCTAAGCAACAATAACATTGCAAACATTCGAGGAACACTGCTGGAAGGGCTGGTCAACTTGAAAGTTCTTTACCTCCAACATAACAACTTAGCACGCTTGTGGAAGAGTGCTAATGTTGGTGGACCAGTAATGTTCCTTAAAGGTGCACCTAATCTTGTGACACTACAACTGGACAACAATGGTTTTGATGAGATCCCTGAAAATGCCCTGGAAGGATTATTTAACCTTACCCAACTAAGTCTCTCTGGTGATCTACTAAATAGCTTGAAAGTGTCTATTTTTGACGATTTACACTCATTGCAAGAACTGAAATTGCAAAAGAATATGATAACTGCAGTGAGGCCCCAAGTGTTCAGGGCTCCATTTAAAAATCTGAAGTTACTAGTCATGGACAAAAACCCATTTGATTGTACTTGTGAAAGCATTTTGTGGTTTGTCTCTTGGCTCAATAACACAAATGCTAGAGTACCAGATCTTGGACAAGAGTACATTTGCAATACCCCACTTTCATATTTCAACAAGTCCATTCTGGCATTTGACACTCTTTCTTGCAAAGACATGACCCCATTCCAGACCCTATACATCTTAAGCAGCACACTTGTTTTCCTGCTGATGTTTACAGCTCTAGTGGTGCGATTCCACGGATGGAGGATTCAGTTTTATTGCAATATTCTAATCAGTCGCACTTTGGGACTGAGTGATGCAAAAGCTGAAGAGGGGCAAGCCTTTCAGTTTGATGCTTATGTTATTCATGCAGAAGAGGATGCGCGCTGGGTGGAGAAAAGAATGCTTCCATTAGAAAAGCAACGGTGCAAGTTCTGTTTTGAAGACAGAGATTCAATACCTGGAATGTTACAACTCGAATCTATTGTGGATAACATAAGACGATCGAGAAAGATCTTGTTTGTGGTGACAGACAATCTTCTGAATGATCCTTGGTGTAGACGGTAAATACATATTTAATTAATTTAACTTTTACAATACTGTATCCAAACAATGATCACAAGTAGTGGAATATTTGCCACCTTCCTTGGTATTCCTTTGCCTATAATGTTCCACAGTATGGAATTAAACCTCAATCTTAATGTATAAGTCATATCTGTTGAGAAGAAACCCAGATGTATGCATTTAATGACTATTCTGGAACATTCTAAGCAAAGTAATATCTTCCCCAAAATCAGCAGACAGACCTATAAAATAACATCAGTATTTTGTGCCTGGTTAAGTATCAATTACACATGACGTACTCTGACAGCTGACTAACTTAAAAGACATAGTTCTTACTTATTGTATTTATACTACAAAGTGTCTGAGTGTTATATAACAATTACAATTTTGTATTTTATTGTACTGTCATAACATTGTTTTATTTGGCCCAGCAGGTTCACAGCTCACCATGCTTTGCACCAAGTGATAGAAGACAGTCGGGACTCTGTGGTTTTGGTTTTACTGGAGGACATTCATGACTACAAACTGTCCCAGACCTTGTTCCTGCGAAGGGGCATGCTCAGGCCAAGCTGTATTGTGCACTGGCCTCCCCAAAAAGAGAGGGTCCATGCCTTCCACCAGGATCTGCTGATTGCATTGGGCAAGACTAACCACTGGCTACAATAACATATATATATATATATATATATATATATATATATATATATGCTTTTTTAAATTTGTGATTTCAGTTTGCAATTGTACAAACACAATAAAAATAAATAAAATGAATAAATAAATAAAAAGGGTAAGCAGGTACTTTTTGCCAACTTTAATAATTTGATATGTACTATGAACAGTAGAAATTGTGTGTCTTGAAATTTTGTAATATCCTGACATCTAGTGGTAGATTACTATAATTACTTTTGACTCCAAATAGCTGCTTCAAAATTAGTACAGAGGCTTTCAAGACAATTCATAAATGGGATCATGTTGTGTGTACTTTTAG
This sequence comes from Mugilogobius chulae, assembly GCA_038363315.1. Lineage (NCBI taxonomy): Eukaryota > Metazoa > Chordata > Actinopteri > Gobiiformes > Gobiidae > Mugilogobius > Mugilogobius chulae. Next base: position 15,459,438 of record CM076398.1, on the reverse strand, counting down.
GCCAGAAAGTGGCTGTAAATGAGTATTTGCTTTACTTTACTGTACTTATCAACCTACCTTAACAAATTAAATATTTTTAAGTCTAATATAACAGCATGCAATTGCAACAACAAAAAGTTCAATTTTGTCTTATGTCAGTGAAAAATAACGTTTACAAACTGCTAGCAATCAATAACTTTTTAAAAATTCTACTTAGCTACCGTATATGTTTTTTTTTATTGTACTCCTATTAGAAACAAAAGGATGGCAATACTACTACTTACTTACAATCAGTTATTTCTTATCATAGCATTCAGTTTTACAGCTCCATATCTTTGTGTGTATCCACAAACATGGGGGCAGGAGAGTGCAGTTATTGGCACTGATCCCACAACACACATTCTGCTTTGCACTCGGTCAAAGAAAAGCTTATGCTAACATGCTGAGGACAAAAGTGCACAGGTGAGTAGAGTTTGAATTCAATGCACATGTGATAACAGAGAAAATGTTTTTTTTTGTTTATTATAATGTTATTAATTATTCATAAAGTTTTGTGGATTTCACAACTATTCTATTCTTATTACTGAATTGAGCTACAACTCTTAAAATATTATATTTCCAAAAAGCAACTCTATAGTAATATCAACAAAAAATGCATAGAATAAATAAATACATTAAAGAAAAAACAAAAGAAAAAGAAAATGGTGGGTCTAGAATTTGGACACACAAAATGTTTCTTGGGTGTGTTTTTTTTTTGTAGGAATTGTGTGTTCCATACCTAATGTTAATGAGCAAAAATCCCATCCACTTTGATTTGTCATTGCGGTTGTAGGATTTACAAAAAACCCCCCGACTAAATATAAATATAAATTAAGAATTTGAAATCATATCAGATTTTAATCAGAAAAGTGATATTTGTAAACACAGTTGTCTTCAAAAAACATGTAATTCTTAAAATTGGACAATGGTCCTGATAACCATATTTCAACACCACTACAGTACTTTTATTACTTTTACTGATCTTTAAGCATGCCTTGCATTGTTATTTTGAGTAACAGAAATCATTCAATAATTTTAGTGCTATATTTATTTTTCCATTAATAATATCCACAAAGTGAAGGCCCAGGGGACTGAGTAAGAATGAAACAATAAAAATATAGTGTAGCTCACTGCCATGTTGGGAAGTAACTAAATACACCAATACTTTTGAGTACAGTAACTGCATTTAGTTACAGTTTGACTTTTAATAGCACAATTTAGACATAGACTTTACATTGATGGATGTGTGATATATATATTTTTTCTTATTTCAGTTCTCTTATCTTAAAAGTAATGCATCACAGACCATTAAGCAAAAAAGCAGTTTTAAACTGATGCCAATTTTCCTCCCGTCATTATAATAATGCAGTTCAAAGTATAATTACTCAGAATAGCGGAATCTGCAAGAAACAGAAAACAATGCAAAATTTTCTGTTTTGTACTTACAGATAAAAAAAAATGTATTATAATTTTAAAAGGTCAGCGATATCAATAAATAAATAATGTCATAATACAGTGAATAGCCATTGTTTTGCTCATGAACATCTCAATATTGCCCTTGGTGACTTTGTATTTGCAATGGAAATAAATGTCATTAAAATAGATTTGGTTTTAGTATCAAAAACAAGTGTTTGCAGTGTTCCCGAAAAAGGCCCTAGATTGTCATCTGCTGGTAAAAATAGGAATGACCCAAATAGAATAAAATAAGTAATAAATAAAAAAGCAATACATTCAACATGCTAAAATACTGCATTATAGTGCACACAATTAGAGTGCAGAAATGCCCAGATCAGGTCTAGTGACTCAAGGATCTAAGATGAGACAACCTGTTAAAAAACAATGCTGAAGCCCTGGTGAATATTTTTGATAACGGAATAGTAAGGTTAAATGATTAAAAAAAAAAAAAAAAAAGATGCAAATAAATAAAATTGAATAAGCCCATATCCCCTTTAAAATGCAGTGTGCTCTGTAGCAGTGCACACACTTCACAGTTCAGCAGAGTTCATAGGCAGAACACCTGCAGGTCACAGGGCCAATTATCAAACTCAAGTTAAGTTTGAGCCCCCAGTTGGACAACGGTCTCTACACCCAGTTTGTTAAATCAATAACTGCAGTCTGCTGCACTTTCGAACACTTGCCCTTTTTTGCATCATTCATTATCTGATAAAATGGCAAATAAAAATGTATAGAAAAGACTTGTGCAGAGTTAGGAAAGAGGTGGAGCCTTAAAGCCACCTTCCCACCTACCCGTATCCACATAAAAACTCCAGGCATTATTATACTGAGCACTGTCTTATACATTAACAACCTGAAATAAAAATGGCTGTTCTTGTAGGCAGTTACTCATTTCCAATAATATTAATGAGTGCTTTCATTCTGGCTCTAACGTATATCACATACAAGCTGCTCGGAAGCTATGTATCCAAGTACATTGCTATGAAGCCCATTCCAGAGATGGGGACAACATTCCCCATTATTGGAAATGCACATCAGCTGAAAACCGGTTCAGGAGGTAAGACATTGTTTGTGTAAGTTAACATTGATAATAATGTGCATGTATAAACAACAAAATGGCTGATTGTTTTTGTTAATGTCAACTATACTTTCCAGCACTCTTTAACCAGATGGTAGAGCTCAGTAGCAAATTCTACACACGTTCAATGTATAAGATTTGGATTGGAACGGTTCCATTTGTCATCCTGTACCATCCGGATACTGTTGAGGTACAGCACATGCATTATCTAACAAAGCATATAAGGTTACAGTTGCAGGTCCTAAGCAAAATAAAAAAATAATCACTGCAGACCTTAAACTAATGTTTTTTCTTAATTTAAAACTAATGCTTTTCCTGTTCATTGTCATAAAAATAGGACAGCGTAATGAACTGCCCATTGTCAATTCTAAAAAAAATATACGTATTTATTTATTTTTTTTGTTACAGACAATTCTGAACAACGCCATCCACATGGACAAAGCCCATGCATATACTTTCCTGCATCCCTGGCTTGGAACTGGTCTGCTCACAAGGTTAGCATGGAACAATAACCAACTATTGACAATCATCTTTTGTTATGTATTTAGTAAAATCAATCATGATAATAGGCAACAAAGATAATCACTAACATTTGCCACCAGTTTGTGTTGATAAAGCTGCTTGTTGTTACATGTTGTTATGTAAGTTTCAAGTTGTGGCAATTACAAACATAAGAATCCCTCATCTTTGGTGGTTGATAGAGATAGTGATAGTCTAACAGTATCTAACAATGGTAACAAAATTTACAAGAATAAGGAATGTCTTACACCATAGAAAGACACCATTAATTTGCCCACTGCTTATTCTAAACAACCCAAAAATGAGCAGTACAATTCTATGATAGGCTAAGACTCTAAACATACCATTAGTGCTTTGCATGTGGAGATCTTTTAAAGCAGAACTAAATAACTAATTACCTTGTAGAGCATAGCGAGTCTCTGAGTGTTTGGCTTGTGGCAGTGAAATTCTTTTATTTTAATTATAAAGAAAATCAATTGCAACACTAGCTTGAACTGTTCTATAAAGAATCCTGCTTAATGCCACCTGTTCCACACCCATAACATGCTTGCAGCACTGGCAACAAATGGCGTCAGAGGAGGAAGATGCTGACCCCTACTTTCCACTTCTCCATTCTAACGGACTTCCTGGAGGTGATGAATGAACAGGCTGAGATCCTAGTGGAGAAACTGCACAAGAAGCTGGCAAGAAGCATTTGACTGCTTCTCTGATGTCACCCTATGCGCTTTGGACATCATTTGTGGTCAGTGGTGTAAATTAAAACACAAAGTATAATACACAGAGTGGCATGTTTAAAAAGTTAAAAGCTTACAGATCACTGTTGGACCCCCTCGAAAACGAGATGGTATATCTCAAGGGGCATTCCATAAATAAATAAATTATAAATTATTGTGTGTCAAACATCTATTATGGTATCTATGACCAAATTTGTGGTGATAAACGTACTGTATCTTTATTGTTTCCACTCAAAGCAGAATGCTGCACTGGTCCAGATGTATTCTCAACAGTTATTGTGAACTATTTTGATTTCACAAAAATGAATCTGGCAGGGCTACGTTACCAGTTTTCAATGACTAGTGAGTATATTTTTGATCTTTGTTTTGTAGAAACCGCCATGGGAAAGAAAATCTATGCTCAGAGCAACTCAGAATCTGAATATGTCAAATGTGTTTACAAGTAAGAATCTCTTCTCTAAGTTATTTAGACTGTTTATGCTTACACCTAAATTCACTGCATATCTTTTCAGAATGAGTGAAATTGTAACCCGAAGACAAAGGGCTCCCTGGTTTTGGTCGAACTTTGTATACAATATGTTAGGAGACGGCAAAGAGCATGACAAAACACTGAAGGTTCTCCACTCATTCACACACAAAGTGAGTTAATAGATCCTAGGCGTAGCCATTATTTTAGACTTTTGAGTTTTGGGACAAATTATACAGCCTTAGAATCTGCAAACCATTTTATTAACCTTCAGACAACAACATATAATCGATTTTTATTGTTAAAAGGTGATACATGACAGAGCCGAAAACATTTCCAATATTGAATCAGACAGTGAGTCAGATGTGAAGAAAAGGCGAGCATTCCTGGACATGCTGCTAAAGACCACAGATGAAGGGGGCAACAGCATGAGCCACCAGGACATTCAGGAGGAGGTGGACACATTTATGTTTGAGGTGAGCCAAAGTAACGGATGAAAAATTGAAATCTCCTTAACATATTAACATATTTAATACATTATTAAGCTATCACACCAAAAGTCTATATTGAAAAGGTCCAATTAACCAAGCAACAACCCCCACTGAAACAATAAGAAAACATATATTTTATTCTTTGTCATAAACATGGCTGCATTAAAAAAATATATATATTTACGCTTGTAATTGGACCAAAAATATGTATTAACAAATGTTAATTGCCTTTAACACAAAAACACAACTTTAATTCTAGTTTTTCTGCGACAATCAGGGTCATGACACTACAGCTGCTGCCATGAATTGGGCCCTCCACCTGCTTGGCTCCCACCCAGAGGTGCAGAGAAAAGTACAACAAGAGCTAGACGAGGTGTTCGGTAAAGCAACCTCAATTATACTGATTTACGTTGTTTAGCTTTTCATATGATGCCATTACAAGTTTAATCTGTTTTATATTATCACGTTTGACAAGCATGACCTAATTTTGAAAGGCAATGGGAGGTATATGAGAGCAAAGATATTTATGAATATGTATATGATGATGTGCATTCAGGGACATCAGAGAGGCCCATAAGCATGGAGGACTTAAAAAAGCTCAAATACCTGGAGTGTGTGATCAAAGAGGGACTTCGTCTGTATCCTTCCGTCCCGTTCTTTGCTCGCACCATTTGCCAGGACACTAGTATCAGTAAGTGCTAAACAAAAATTGTGAAAAAAGAATGCTACTTAACTCCCTGATCGTGTAAACAAAGACGACCAAATCCTCAATTATTTCTCACACCTGTCTCACATCTGTATGACTGTTTGTTCTGACCAGTTTCTTTTAAGTTTTTTTAAAGATCTTCAAAAATCTACTTACGCTATTAGTAGATTTTTTATCTATGCATATATTTCAAATATCACAATGAGCTGCTTAGATAATACAATCTGATAATCTTTTGTGTTTTTTCTTTAACAGAAGGCTATAAAGTTCCCAAAGGTTCCAATGTCATAATCTTCACATATATGTTGCATCGAGACCCGCGCTACTTTCCAAATCCTGAGGAGTTTAGACCAGAGCGTTTCTTTCCAGAGAACTCAGTGGGACGACCCGCCTATGCTTATGTACCCTTCTCTGCAGGACTACGGAACTGCATTGGTAGGACTACCACTCAATTGACTTAGATATTTAGCATAAAACCATGTACAGAGTGAGTCACGCCATACATCCCAAGATGAATAGGTTTAAACTGAAACTCTTTTGTAAAGGGAAATGGTCCATAATACCGCTTGAGCACTCTGCAGGTCTAATCTGCAGCTACAGAAAACATTTGGTTAAGGTTATTGCTGAAGAAAGTGTCAATGCTTTATCTATTCTGTATTGTGAACGTTCACATAAATGTGAATTGTTTAAGCAGAGTAATAAGATCACATAATACTTTTCTTTACTTTTCCAATACTAGACAGCTTGTCAGAGCTGACTGACATCTTCTGTAATGAGAATAGATGAGACTGTGTCTCTAAACTTGTATATGTTTGCTTGGTCTTTTCTCAGGCCAGCGTTTTGCCCTAATGGAGGAGAAGGTGGTGTTTGCATCCATATTGCGGAGTTTCAATGTGGAGGCGTGCCAAAAACGCGATGAACTACAGCCGATTGGGGAACTCATTCTACGTCCAGAAAAGGGTGTATGGATCAAGCTACAAAGAAGAACTCCTCTAGCCTCTGCACAATAACTATTTCTTTTATATCTTCAATTCATTTTTATATTAACGTTCCAATCCTGGCTCATCTCAAAAGTATTATTATGCCCATAAAATTGCCTTTTTTTCCCCGATCAAGTCACTATCCAAGTTAAGACAAGTCTATGCGGTTATTACATTCAGACTTGACTATTGCTATAGCCTCCTCCCTTCCTCAGAACTCTAAAAACTGGAATATGTCCAAAACTCCACTGCCCATTTCCTAATCAACATCCATTTGAAGATCTTCTTCGCTACCTACAAAACGATATGACGCCTCTTCAGTGAACCTATCTAACCCCACCTCACTTCTTTGAGCTCCATTGACTGTCATTGTTTAATTGTTTTTTTTTTCTTCTTCTGTTTTTATTTCTAATTCAATATATTTTTTCTTTTATGTTGCTGTATTTTTCTTTTTCAAATTCTGTAAGATCTTTTGAGTTGACATTTGAATTAATTGTGCCTTATACATAAATAAACATTGCTTTGCCTTCTAGTGAAGCAGCTTTAAATTATTATTATTGTTATTATTGGTAGTAAAAGTAGTAGTGGTAGTAGTACTAGTAGTTGTTGTTGTTGTAGTAGTAGTAGTAGTAGTAGTATTAATAGTGGTAGTAGTAGTAATAATAGTAAAAGAAGTAGTAGTAGCAGCAGCAGCAGCAGCAGCAAAAGAAGTATTAGTAGTAGTAGTTGGAGTTCAAGTAGTAGTAGCAGTAGCAGCAGGAGTAAATATTGTGATTTAATAAATAAAAACTGTACCAAAGAAAAAGGAATGAAACAAACAGGGTTAGAATACATTAAAAATGGTCATCTGCTTAACATTAAGTACAGTAAATCAGTTAGATTGGAGTACAGCAATGAAAAACTTTTTAAGGTTGAAAATGACTACTACCATTTTCTAAGCAATTTTTATAATTCAAGTAATAATAGTTTTGTACTAATATGAACTGGTTAGTAATGTCCAAGCTGATGCTTACGTTCAGAATCAATCACAATGATCAGAAGTTAAAACCGCAATGGTCATAACTTTGACAGGCATGCAGTAATTTGACAGGCATGCAGTAATTTAATTATGGTCAACAAAGAGCAAAAATGATTGACCTTAGTCTTGAGTAAATACAACATTGACACTGTTACTGTCAGCAACTAGACTCACTGAGTGGTAGAATTTTACCACTGCTGGAATCTCCATAAAACATCACAAGTCAGTACCAGTTCCAATAAACAGATAAAGGTTGAGGAAAAATTTCTAATCTCACTTTATCTTAAATCAAACATGTACATTACAGAGACAGATACTGAATGCAGCCATCCAACTCCAAACAAGGTTTTTTTCATGTAACATTGTTTCGCTTCCATGCCTTGTAATTATATGTATATTGATTATACTATAATTATATGTATCCTATAGAGGGATTTTTTTTTTTATCAACACAAGCGATGCTTGCGCACCCAGTATGCAGAAAGAGCCATCGCTCATTGACACAAGTACCTGTAGTGGAAACAACAGAGAGCCAGAGTTTATCAATGTGTGAAAAAAAGTTATGTTGCTAAAACATCATTTGTGAATTAAATTCACACCTATGACCCATAAACGTTTCATTCAGGTGAGTGAAAAAATGATGAGAAAAACACTAGAGGAGACAGATGTCATATTGGTTCATACTTGATCAAAACAGCTAGTTTTGTTGTTTTAATCAAAGTAGTTTCCCCAGCCAACCTGATGGACAGCGTATCTTTCTGCATGGATCATGCACAGTAGAGCGAACAGTGATGTCGACCGATAGTCTAATCCCTGTTTATTAATTTTTAAATGTACATGTCTACATTAGTCTGAGAAAAGTTAGAGTTAGCTGAACTTTCCAATCCAGGTTAAATAAATAAATACCTGGCAGCCAAGCCAGAACTCTGACGTGTGCCAAAATGTGACCTAAAGAACCTATTTAAATCCAGATTATTGTTGACTTTGTGAGACCCAGCTGAACCAAAGTCTCCTGCTCGTATGAGAAGTTCCCTGTCAATCATTAATACTTTTGTTTGTTTGTTTTGTTGCACACCTGTTTATTACAGTTTATGCACTCAACTCACATTTTCTTCAACATCACGCATTATAATATCTATAATAATACTATAAAGCCTAATGAAAAAAGACTAGTAGGTATTCAACCCAAATAATCTTGTGACGCTACAAATGGACAGCAATGGTTTTGATGAGATCCCTGAAAATGCCTTGGAAGGATTATTCAACCTTACCCAATTGAGTCTCTCCGGTAATCTTCTAAATAGCCTGAAAGTGTCTATTTTTGATGGTTTTCACAGTCATTGCAAGAACTGAAATTGCAAAAGAATATGATAACTGCAGTGAGGTCCCAAGTGTTCAGGGCTCTATTTACCAACCTGAAGTCATGGACAAAAACCCATTTGATTGTACTTGTGAAAGCATTTTGTGGTTTGTCTCTTGGCTCAATAACACAAATGCTAGAGTACCAGATCTTGGACAAGAGTACATTTGCAATACCCCACTGACGTATTTCAGCAAGTCCATTCTGGCATTTGACACTCTTTCTTGCAAAGATATGACCCCATTCCAGACCCTATGCATCTTAAGCAGCACACTTGTTCTCCTGCTGATGTTTACAGCTCTAGTGGTGCGATTCCATGGATGGAGGATTCAGTTTTATTGCAATATTCTAATCAGTCGCACTTTAGGACTGAGTGATGCGAAAGTTGAAGAGGGGCAATCCTTTTAGTTTGATGCTTATGTTATTCATGCAGAAGAAGATGCAAGCTGGGTGGAGAAAAGAATGCTTCCATTAGAAAAGCAACGGTGCAAGTTCTGTTTTGAAGACAAAGATTTAATACCCGGAATGTTACAACTCGAATCTATTGTGGATAACATAAGACGGTGAAAAAAGATCTTGTTTGTGGTGACAGACAATCTTCTGAATGATCCTTGGTGTAGACGGTAAATACACATTTAATTAATTTAACTATTACAATTACAGGATCCAAACAATGATCAATCAATCAATCAATCAATCAACTTTATTTATATAGCACATTTTAAAACAACTCTAGTTGACCAAAGTGCTTCACAACAAGAATACATTTAACTGTGAACAATAAAAGAAAATATATTTGCATTAAAGTTTGAATAAAACCATGATACCAGCTCAAACCGTGTTAAAAGCAAGTGAAAAAAAGTAAGTTTTAAGTAGAGTCTTAAAATTGTCGATAGATTGTGCAGCTCTAATGTGGAAAGGGAGACTGTTCCACAGTTTAGGAGCTGCAACTGAGAATGCTCTGTCTCCTCTGCTCACAAGCCTGGAGCGAGGCACCTCCAGCAGCAGCTGGTCAGCAGACCTCAGGGTTCTGGTCGGTGCGTGAGGATGGAGCAGCTCAGACAGATAAAGTGGTGCAGTGCCATTAAGACATTTAAAAACAATCAACAACACTTTGAAATGTATTCTTAAATTAACTGGGAGCCAATGAAGAGCAGCCAATACAGGAGTTATGTGTTGGTACTTTTTAGTTCCAGTCAGCAATCGGGCTGCTGAGTTTTGTACTCCCTGAAGGCGATGTATAGAAGCCTGATCCAAACCGATATACAAAGCATTACAATAATCAAGTCTGGATGTTATAAAAGCATGAATGGCTTTCTCAAAATCATGAAAAGGAAGATAGGCCCTCACTTTGCTTAGTGTTCTGAGCTGAAAATAACTAGACTTGACGACTGAATTTATATGTTTATCAAATCTGAAAGAACATTCCATAGTCACACCGAGATTCCGCAAAGAAGTGTGGCAGAAGGAGGCCAGTGAACCAATGGCACACTCACAATTATTAAGGACCTCAGAGTCTCCAAACACAATTATTTCAGTCTTTTCTTTGTTTAGACTAAGAAAACTTGCTTCCATCCATGATTTGACTTCATCAATACAGGCTAACAAAGGTAGCAGCGGATCATTGGAATGAGGTTTTAGTGGGATATAGATTTGCAAATCATCTGCGTACATGTGGAATGCAACGTTGTATTTCTTAAAAATCAGGCCAAGGGGAAGTAAGTATAATGAAAATAAGAGCGGGCCCAAAATCGAGCCTTGTGGCACTCCACAATGAAGAGAAGATACAGATGACGAATAGGAACCAATATGAACAGAAAAACTTCTGTCTTTCAAATAGGAGCGAAACCATTCCAATACTGTTCCTTTGATTCCCACACACAGTTCAAGACGAGATAAAAGAATGTCATGATCCACTGTATCAAATGCAGCTGTTAAATCCAAGAGTACAAGGACTGAATGTTGTCCACAATCAGCAGTCAGATATAAATCATTAAAAACTTTTAGCAAGGCAGTCTCAGTGCTGTGGCCAGCTTTAAACCCAGATTGGAACGTTTCAGCAATAGTATTTTGGCTAATGAACGCTTGCAACTGTACATAGACAACTTTTTCCAGCACCTTAGACAGAAAGGGTAGCTTTGAAATAGGTCTGAAATTAGCCAATATACTAGCATCTAGATTGGTCTTTTTTATCAAGGGCTGCACCACTGCATGCTTAAAATTAGCGGGGACAATGCCAGTGTTCAATGAGCAGTTAATCAAATTAACAATGAACTGGCCAATGGAGGGCAACAAATCTTTGAAAAGACGAGAAGGAATGACGTCTAAAGAACAAGAGGAAGGACGTACCTTCTGAACAACCTCAGTTAAACAATTCAATGACACTTGTTCAAAATTGTCAAATACAGCATCACACATTGGAACTGTGACTGCATGGTCCTGAGAACAAGTAGAAAGACTAGCCTTGACAGCATTAATCTTCTCATTGAAGAATTTCACAAACTTTTCACAGAGCTCAGGAGATGGCTCAAGACGAGATGAATCACGAGGGTCGATTAAATTATTTAATGTTTTAAAAAGAAAGCGAGGGTTATGTGCATTACTTGACACCAGATCGGACAAATAATGTGTTTTAGAAGCCTTTACAGCGTTTTGATAGGCTTTAAGACTGTGTTGCAACATCTCTAATGAGACTTGGAGATGATCCTTTTTCCAGCGTCTCTCTGCTTGTCTACACACACGCCTAAACTCACGAGTCGTTTCATTAAGCCATGGTTCAGTTTCAGGTCTAGCTCGCTTGACTCTGTAGGGTGCAACAATATCAAGTATATCTGTGCAAAGTGCATCAAAAGTGCATAACAAACTATCTGGGTCAGCGTTACAATCACAATCATTGACATTAGGCGTAGAGTCATTAAATGCAGCAGAAAAAAGAGAAGCAGTCCGCGGGTTCAACGTGCGTGTGCAACGCGCTGGGGCGCACGGCTTCACTTGTGCATTTGGGATGGTTACACTAAAAAGCACAGCAAAATGATCCGAAATAAGTGCATCACAAAGCTCAGTAATATTTACACACAAACCAAACGATAAAACGAGATCAAGGGTATGTCCTTTCTCATGTGTAGGGCCAGATACAACCTGAGTCAAGTTACAAGAGTCAATCAGGTTCAGGAAATCCTTTACCAACGGACCAGTTTCACAACAAATGTGGATGTTAAAATCCCCGACGATTAAAAAACGATCATAGCTCATCATTAGTCCTGTCACAAAGTCAGTAAATTCCTGAATGAAGTCTTTACTGTACTTTGGCGGCCGATAAACCAGCGCGCAAAAGACGGGCGGATTCACATTCACTAGTAGCGTCTGTAGCTCAAAAGAGGAGAAGGAATCACATAAAGCTTCTGTGCAGTGCAAAGATGTGTTAAACACCGATGCTAGACCTCCTCCTCTGCCAGTACTGCGAGGCAAGCTAAGAAAGCTACAGTCAGGGGAAAGAAGTTCAGAAAATGGCATGGTCTCACCGGTTCGAAGCCAAGTCTCAGTGATGAACATAATATCCAATTTGCGCGACGTAAAGAAGTCTCTAAGCACAAAAGTCTTGTTGGCTAGCGACCTAGCATTGATAAGGCCCAGATGAAGTGTAACATCCTCGTCGTGGCCAAGTGAAGAATTGCGGCCCAGAGGCTTGAGACATCCTAGATCCACGCCGCGGCTTCCTCTCCGGTGGCGGTGCCACAGCTCGGACTCCAGTGGGAGATGGCGCGCGCCTTCGGCTACTCGAGCAGGAAAAACAGGCTGAATCCACCTCATCCCGCGGAGCTTCACGGCTGAACAGCGGGGTGCAGGGTCGGGATAGAGATTTCCACCATGCGATGATCTCCGGTAGGTCCTTATTTTCACCAAAACGCCGCTGCGCCTTCCTCGTTTCCTAGGACGCTTCTTCCGCATAGCAACAGGAAAACGCCACAGGTACGCAGGGACAGACAGTAGGTGAGGAGGAAGAGTGTAAGCTCGGTGGCCAAAATCATATTTCAGAAGATGTTCCTGAGTTGATCCAATGTCCATCAGAGCTTGGCGGTCGTATACCAGAATGGCAGATATATCACAGGCATAGTCAAACAATAATAATGCAAAAAATACAAAACTCAGTAGTCCCGACAAGCGGCAGGCCCTACACAGTGGCGCCATCTTGGAATTATAGATTATATTAGAAGCAGCACTTGATCACAAGTAGTGGAATATTTGCCACCTTCCTTGGTATTCCTTTGCCTATAATGTTCCACAGTATGGAATTAAACCTCAATCTTCATGGAGACACGCAAGGGCCACCACAAGGCTAATGTACAAGTCAAATCTGTAGAGTAGAAACCCAGATTTAGGCATTTTATGACTATTTTGGAACATTCTTAGCAAAGTAATATCTTCCCCAAAATCAGCAGACAGACCTATAAAATAACATCCATATTTTGTGCCTGGTTAAGTATCAATGAGGTACTCAGACAGCTGACTAACTTTAAAGACATAGTTCTTACTTATGATATTTATACTACGAAGTGTCTGAGTGTTATATGTAACAATTACAATTTTGTTTTTTATTGCAAGTACTGTCATAACATTGTTTTATTCGGCCCGGCAGGTTCACAGCTCACCATGCCTTGCACCAAGTGATAGAAGATAGTCGGGACTCTGTGATTTTGGTTTTACTGGAGGAAATTCATGACTACTAACTGTCCCAGACCTTGTTCCTGTGAAGGGGCATGCTCAGGCCCAGCTGTATTGTGCACTGGCCTCCCCAAAAAGAGAGGGTCCCTGCTTTCCACCAGGATCAGCTGATTGCTTTGGGCAAGACTAACCACTGGCTACAATAACATTCATTATCTAAGAGGAACAGAATAATTTTTGCACCCTTAATTATAATAACTCCTATCACCGATTACGTTAGATGGGTCAGAAATCCTGTGCCATACAGTCTTGCAAAATAAAACTGGCCCAAGATGTGCACATTATTAGAACATGTAGTTTCAAAAGGTAGTGCTGCATTATTGTGGATACTATCTTATGCAGTCTCTTTTTGCAGTTGCATTCTAATAAAAAAAAAAAGACAGATGGCCAAGAGGAACTGAAATGTGGATGAAAGTTACATTTGAATGAAAATTGCACAAAACAAATGTAGGCTGTATATAGATGCTTTTTTAAATTTCTGATTTCAGTTTGCAATTGTACAAACACAATAAAAATAAATAAATAAATTATTTATTTATTATTACCAACTATAATAATTTGAAATGTACTATGAACAGTAGAAATTGTGTGTTTTGAAATTTTGTAATATCCTGACATCTAGTGGTAGATTGCTATAATTACATTTGACTCCAAATAGCTGCTTCAAAATTAGTACAGAAGCTTTCAAGACAATTCATATATGGGAGCATGTTAACAGAGGCGGTTTTTGGGGTGGGCGAGGAGGGCAGCCGCCCAGGGCGGCATTTGCCAAGGGGCGGCATTTGCCGTGAAAAAAAAATTAAAAATTAAAAAGTCCTTTATCAGCGCCGCAGGACGCATGCCAGCTAATGTACAGTTAACAGGTCAAGCTATACCGGGAGGTACAGCACCCTCTGCTGGCGGCCGTGTCCCTTCACAAACAGTTCTGTGTGCCATCTTGGTTAGTGGATTAAACCAAATAAAAAACGGGGACGATTTCCCAGCTGTTGCTGCGTAAGAGTGGGGTCACGACAGGTTAATTGATAGGTAAGGCAAAACGATCTGAAAAACACGTTTTATTCATCCCCATCAATCTGTAATGATACCTTTTTGCTGCATCAAACCATGTCATTGATTCTGCATTTTAGAAGCAAAATGTGTTAGCTTAATAATAGAACATTTAGCTCAAAGTCAGAGTACAAGTTGTTGACAAGGTCAGAGGATGCTAACATCGTCGTCTCTTTAGTCATACATTTTTCATTTACATGTGCAATGAGATGGTCAAACCTTCATGTGATCAGTTTAAAAAAAAAAGAACAAGAGAAACGTGAAAAGGATAAAGGTATGTATAAGATGCAAAATGTTTTGCCCAACTGTCATAATTATTATTTAGCCTGCCTGGCTAGCACACTAATTCTCCATTTTAATATCAAGAAGAAGGCCCAGACACTACTATGTAATGCTGCTGAGTTCAATTTGATTATTAAAAATCACATAATGCTGACAGAGTGTTACCACTTTTTGACAAGTGTGGATATACAGTAATTGTAAAAATAATTAAAGCCGCAAGCGGCATTCCAACGACCCTTGTGGGCTGGCGGGCAGTAGGGGGGTTGGCTTTGGGGGGCGCCAGAGGAGCTTGTTCGCCCAGAGAGTCATGCATCCCAGAACCGCCTCTGCATGTTAAGTGTGCACTTTTTGGCCAGAAAGTGGTTATAAATGAGTATTTGCTTTACTTTACTTATCAAACTACCTTAACAAATAAAATATTTTTAAGCCTAATATAACAGCATGCAATTGCAACAACAAAAAGTTCAAATTTGTCTTATAACAGTGAAAAATAACGTTTACAAACTGCTAGCAATCAATAACTTTTTAAAAATTCTACTTAGCTACTGTATATGTTTTTTTTTATTGTAGGCTACTCCTATTAGAAACAAAACGATAGCAATACTACTACTTACTTACACTCAGTTATTTCTTGTCATAGCATTCAGTTTTACAGCTCCATATCTTTGTGTGTATCCACAAACATGGGGGCAGGAGAGTGCAGTTATTGGCACTGATCCCACAACACACATTCTGCTTTGCACTCGGTCAAAGAAAAGCTTATGCTAACATGCTGAGGACAAAAGTGCACAGGTGAGTAGAGTTTGAATTATATGCACATGTGATAACAGAGAAAATGTTTATTATTAATTATTATTATTATTTAATTGAGCTACAATTCTTAAAATATTATATTTCCAAAAAGCACCTCTACACTAATATAAACCAAAAATGAATGAATAAATACAAATAAAATAAATAAGAGAAAAAGAAAATAGTGGGTCTAGAATTTGGACACACAAAATGTTTCTTGGGTGTTTTTTTTTTTTTTTTTGTAGAAATTGTGTAGTCCATACCTAATGTTAGTGAGCAAAAATCCCATCCACTTTGATTTGTCATTGTGGCTGTACAAATTACAAAAAAGAAAAAAAAAGAAAAAATTAAAAGAGAATTTGAAATCACATCAGATTTTAATCAGAAAACTGATATTTAAAAAAAAAACAGTTGTCATCAAAACACATGTAGCTCTTACATTTGGGCAATGGTCCTCAAAACCATATTTCAACACCACTACAGTACTTTTATTACTTTTACTGATCTTTAAGCATGCCTTGCATTGTTATTTTGAGTAACAGAAATCATTCAATCATTTTAGTGCTATATTTATTTTTCCGTTAACCACAAAGTGAAGGCCCAGGGAACTGAGTAAGAATGAAACAATAAAAATATAATGTAGTTCACTGCTGTGTGAAGTAACTAATTACACCACAATACTTTTGAATACAGAAACTGCATTTAGTTACAGTTTGACTTTTAATAGTACAATTTAGACTTAGACTTTACATTGATGGATGTGTGATATATATATTTTTTCTTATTTCAGTTCTCTTATCTTAAAAGTAATGCATCACAGACCATTAAGCAAAAAAGCAGTTTTAATCTGATGGCAACTTTCCCCCCATCTATATAATAATGCAGTATAAAGTATAATTATTCAGAATAGCGGAATCTGCAAGAAACAGAATACAATGCAAAAGACAATTTTATTGCAGATATTCAGTAGTAAGATATTCTTTCCAACATTGTTTATCTCTAGGGTATACAATAATTGTGGATATTTTGTACAGTCTTCATAATAAATCAAATCAATTTATTTTTGTATAGCCCAAAATCACAGTCGTCTCTGAGGACTTCCCAAGATTATTAATTTTAGCAAATATGAATAATAGGAAATCAAAATAAAACAATACATATTCAATGAAACAATACACATTCAATGAAACATTTGATCAAGCATGTTAAAGCAGATTATTAGTAGAGCAAATGAATGATTGTCCAGAGCATCCCCGAGAGGCATCTGGCTGCAGACCTGCATGAGGAGTCCCCTGCCTCGCAGACCTGTACCAGGAGTCCCCTCGTCACGTGACCTGTACCAGGAGGGCCCTAAGGCCCGGATGTTCGCCCATATTATGTAGATATGCCACAGGACAGTATGTGGCGCTGTGCACTTAAAACATTATTTGTGTTCTGCCAATTATGTTGAAGAAAACTAAGAGGAGCCCCAAAATTCATTGTCGCCGTTTGTTAACGGTGTTAACAGATCACAAACGCGTATGCGCCGGAGGGACAGACGTGAGCTGGTTGCCATAGTGATGAGTTTATTACTGTTGCTAACCAGGTTAAACGGTTATTATTATATATTTTTTTTATCTTAACGTTTACCCAAACCTTTTTCCTAAACTTACCCATTACCCCAACCCTGTTCCTAACCTCACCCGTGTAACCGATACCAACGTAAACCCACACGAGGTACCAGTAGAAGTGTGTTAATGGGATAAACTCACTCCCTCAGTATAAGGACCAACAGACAAACTGGGCCAAGGGGAGCATTCCCTCTGGCTCAATGCGTTTGTCGGTCGACTGTCATGCGGGAGACCCGGGTTCGACTCCCGCTCTGGACGTGTGCAAGACCATACCGGTCGCCCCTTCTCCTAAACTTAATGTCCGTACCCAACTAGCATTTACCAAAACCGCCCCAGTGCCAGTTGCAAAACTTGTTTTGTTGTGAAAATAAAAACTTTGTGTCGATATTGATTTTTACAGGTCAGTTTATTACTTTTATTTCCAGCTGTGAAAGTTGTCGGTTCTAATCGAAACTGATACTCAAAATGAGGTTTGTTTTGCTGTTTTGCTTTACTTCCACTCGTTAGTGGTGCCTGATGAAGGTGTGCAGACAGACACTCGTGAAAAAAAAATAGTACATAAAAAGTGTAACTTAATTGATAAAAAGTAAGCCTAGATACAAGTCACGTAACGCGGGCCCTCCTGGTACAGGTCACGTGACGAGGGGACTCCTGGTACAGGTCTGCGAGGCAGGGGACTCCTCATGCAGGTCTGCAGCCAGATACTCTTGGCATCCCCTGTCCTTAGACCCTCCTTCTCGGCAAGGAAAAACTCAAAAAAACCCTAAGGGAAAAAGAGAAACCTCGAGGAGAACTTCAGTGAAGAAGGGATCCACTCCCATGGACGGACAGGCTGTAGATGTAACTAAAGCTAAAGTTATTAAGTTTATGTTTGTAGAGCCAGAGTCCATAAGCAGAGGGAAACGACTCGTCTGGCAGGACCAGGACAGGCCAATCCTGAAGAGGGAGGTTGAGCGGAGGTCCAGGCATCAGTTATTTATTATTCTTTACAAGAAAGGCAGAAGTGAGAGGATAGTGCTCAAGTTGTCATACTTTCCCCAGTATATTTGCTCCTAGGGCAGCCTGACTAGAACTGTGGGTTTAGAGTCTGTTCCTAACTGACCTGACCATAAGCTAATCCGAAGAGGAACGTTTTGAGCCTAATCTTAAATGTAGAGACTGTCAGCTTCTTTGACATGAGCAGGAGCTGATTCCATAACCAGGGAGCTTGATAGCTAAATGCTCTGCCTCCTATTGTGCTTTTGGAGACTCTAGAAACCACCAAAAGTCCAGCATCTTGAGAGCGAAGTGAACGGTTAGGATGATAAGGAGTTATTTCATCTTTGATATAAGAAGGGGCCAAGTCATTTAAAGCTTTATAGGTTAGAAGAAGAATTTTAAATTTCACTCTAGACTCAACAGGAAGCCAGTGAAGATCTTTTAGTACTGGGGTAATGTGTTCTCGTTTTTAGTACCCGTTAGTACTCTTGCTGCTGCATTTTGAACTAATTGAAAACTTTTTGTTAAGCTTTTAGGACACGCTGCAAGCAGGGAGTTACAGTAGTCTAACCTCGACGTGACAAAGGCATGGATTAGTTTTTCAGCATTATTTTTAAGCAGAAGATTTCTAATTTTGGCAATATTTCGCAAGTGAAAATAGGCAGTTTTGCACGCTTGGCTAATATGTGCTTTGAATGAGAGCTCTTGGTCAAATAAGACTCCAAGGTTTCTTACAGTCGAGCTGGAGGCTACACTGATATTGTCCAGTGTGATTATCTGCTCAGTTAGAGAGTCGCGCAGATGTTTAGGGCCGAGTAAAATCACTTCTGTTTTATCAGGATTAAGGAGTAGGTAATTAAGGCTCATCCAGGTTGTTATATCCTTCACATAGGCACTGAGTCTTTCTATTTGATCAGTCTGATCTGGTTTCATTGATAAGCTGAGTGTCATCTGCATAACAGTGGAAGTCAATGCCATGCTTTTTGATAATGTTACCTAGCGGCAGCATATAGAGAGTAAAAAGAATTGGACCAAGTACAGAGCCCTGTGGCACACCACAGGTTAATTTAGAAGACTGTGAGGAGCTTTGGTTTACATTAACAAACTGATACCTATCGGTTAAATAGGATTTAAACCAGCTCTGACACCTACATCACATTCTAATCTCTGCAGTAAAATATTGTGATCAATCGTATACAGCCAGATATTGCAAAATGTTCTGTTTTGTACTTAATAGATAAAAAAATATATCATTTTGAAAGGTCAGCAATATCAATAAATAAATAATGTCATAATACAGTGAATAGCAATTGTTTTGCTCATGAACATTTAAATATTGCTCTTGGTGACTTTGTATTTGCAATGGAAATAAATGTCATTAAAATAGATTTCGTTTTAGTATCAAAAACAAGTGTTTGCAGTATTCCAGAAAAAGGCCCTAGATTGTCATCTGCTGGTAAAAGTAGGAATGACCCAAATACACTGAATAAAATAAGTAATAAGTAAAAAAGCAATACATTCAACATGCTAAAATACTGCATTAAAGTGCACACAATTAGAGTGCATAAATGCCCAGATCAGGTCCAGTGACTCAAGGTTCTAATATGAGACAACTTGTTATAAAACAATACTGAAGTTGTGGTGAATATTTTTGATAACGGAATAATAAGGTTAAATGATAAAAAAAAAAAAATGCAAAGAAATAAAATTGAAAAAGCCCAAATGCTATTTAAAATGCCCATATCCCATTTAAAATGAACTCTGCTGAACACTTCACGGTTCAGCAGAGTTCATAGACAGAACACCTGCAGGTCACAGGGGCAATTATCAAACTCAAGTTAAGTTAGAGCACCCAGCTGGACAAAGGTCTCTACACCCAGTCTGTTAAATCATTAACTGCACTCTGCTGCACTTTCGGACACTTGCCCTTTTTTGCATCATTCATTATCTGATAAAATTACATATAAAAATGTACAGGAAAGACTTGAGCAGAATTAGAAAAGAGGTGGAGCCTTAAAGCCACCCTCCCACCTACCATTATCCACATAAAAACTCCAGGCATTATTATACTGAGCACTGTCTTATGCATGAACAACCTGAAATAAAAATGGCTGTTCTTGTAGGCAGTTACTCATTACCAATGGCATTAATGAGTGCTTTCATTCTGGCTCTAACGTATATCACATACAAGTTGCTCGGAAGCTATGTATCCAAGTACATTGCTATGAAGCCCATTCCAGAGATGGGGACAACATTTCCCATTATTGGAAATGCACATCAGCTGAAAACCGGTTCAGGAGGTAAGACATTGTTTGTTCTAAGTTAACATTGATAATAATGTGCATGTAAAAACAACAAAATGGCTGATTGTTTTTGTTAACTATACTTTCCAGCATTCTTTAACCAGGTGGTAGAGCTCAGTAACAAATTCTACACACGTCCAATGTATAAGATTTGGATTGGAACGGTTCCATTTGTCATCCTGTACCATCCGGACACTGTTGAGGTACAGCACATGCAATATCTAATAGAGCATATAAGGTTACAGCTGCAGGTTCTAAGCAAAATAAAAAGTAATCACTGCAGACCTTAACTAATGTTTTTTCTGACTTTAAACTAATGCTTTTCCTGTTCATGGTCATAAAAATAGGACGGCATAATGAACTGCCCATTGTCATTTCTAAAGAAAAAAAATCGTATTTATTTATTTATTTTTTTGTTACAGACAATTCTGAACAACGGCATCCACATGGACAAAGCCCATGCCTATACCTTCCTGCATCCCTGGCTTGGAACTGGTCTGCTCACAAGGTTAGCATGGAACAATAACCAACTATTGACAATCATCTTTTGTGATGTACAGTATTTTGTCAAATCTGTCACCATAATTGATAATCACTAACATTTACCACCAGTTTGTGTAGATAAAGGTGCTTGTTATCTAGGTCACAGGTGTCAAACTCAAATGGTGGTAGGGCCAAATGGATCAGAGTCAGAGTTGATCGAGGGCCGTATTTTAAAATACAGGTCCCTGTGAGTTAAATTCAAATATGGCAATAGGGTTGTATAAAGCTAATATAACACATTTACTGTATATCCAGAATTATATTGTGTCACATTACATTATGTTGCATTACATTATATTGCGCATAACTTCATTGCAAGAAAACTTTGGACAGATTGTATGCTTTTTGCTGCATTCCAGTGCATATTACATTTAATAGTCACATCTCAGCAATATAAAGGGCCACTAGCAATAATAATCTGAAATCATGCTCAGGGGCCACATGATATCTTCTTGAGGGCCGAATTTGGCACCCGGGCCTGAGTTTGACACCCCTGATCTAGGTCATTGTTGATTTAAACAATAGGCCTAGTTGTTTGAAGATGTAAAATCTATAAAATAATAAAAAGTTATGGAGATTTTATTTAATTATTTTTATATTTTCAGTATTATTCAGAATTATTTTGCATTGTGACACACAATCAGAGCTAATACAATGCAAGTTAGTAACACTTTTCTTTTCTTTGCAGAACAAAGATAGCAATATCAGGAAATACAATAAAGCACCGCGATTATGACAGTCAGGCATCAGCAATTACACGTACATGTTATGTAAGTTTCAAGTTGTGGCAATTACAAAGATAAGAATCCCTCATCTTTGGTGGTTGATAGAGATCATCCAGATTTACAGTGGTAATAGTCTAATAGTATCTAACAATGGTAACAAAATGTACAAGAATAAGGAATGTCTTACACCATAGCAAGACATCATTATTTTGCCCACCGCTTGTTTTAAATAACCCACAAATGAGCAGTACAATTTTATGATAGGCTATAAGACTCTAAACATACCATTAATGCTTTGTATAGGAGATTTTTTAAAGCAGAACTAAATGACTAATTACTTGTTAAGCATATTTGCGACTCTCTATTTTGGTAAAATATTTATTTTCAGAGTGTTTGGCTTGCGGCAGTGAAATGTTTTTTTATTTTAATTATAAAGAAAATCAAATGCATTACTAACTTCAACTGTTCTATAAAGAATCCTGCCTAATGCCACCTGTTCCACACCCATAACATGCTTGCAGCACTGGCAACAAATGGCGTCAGAGGAGGAAGATGCTTACCCCTACTTTCCACTTCTCCATTCTAACGGACTTCCTGGAGGTGATGAATGAACAGGCTGAGATCCTAGTGGAGAAACTGCACAAGAAGGCTGGCAAAGAAGCATTTGACTGCTTCTCTGATGTCACCCTATGCGCTTTGGACATCATTTGTGGTCAGTGGTGTAAATCAAAACACAAAGTATAATATATAGAGTGGCATGTTTAAAAAGTTAAAAGCTTACAGATCACTTGCTGTGTGTCAAACATCTGTTATGGCATCTGTGACCAAATTTGTGGTGATAAACATGCTGTATCTTTATTGTTTCCACTCAAAGCAGAATGCTGCACTGGTCCAGATGTATTCTCAAGAGTTATTGTGAACTATTGTGATATCACAAAAATTAATCTGGCAGGGCTACGTTACCAGTTTTCAATGACTAGTGAAAGTACATTATTTTTTATTTGTTTTTGTAGAAACCGCCATGGGAAAGAAAATCTATGCTCAGAGCAACTCAGAATCTGAATATGTCAAATGTGTTTACAAGTAAGAATCCCTTCTCTAAGTTATATCAAACTGTTTATGCTTACACCTAAATTCACTGCATATCTTTTCAGAATGAGTGAAATTGTAACCCGAAGACAAAGAGCTCCTTGGTTTTGGTCGGACTTTCTATACTATATGTTAGGAGACGGCAAAGAGCATGACAAAACACTAAAGGTTCTTCACTCATTCACACACAAAGTGAGTTAATGGATCCTATTTTAGACTTTTGAGTTTTGGGACAAATTATACAGCCTTAGAATCTGCAACCCATTTTTTAAGCTTCGGACAACAACATATAATCGATTTTTTTGTTACAAGGTGATACATGACAGAGCCGAAAACATTTCCAATACTGAATCTGACAGTGAGTCAGATGTGAAGAAAAGGCGAGCATTCCTGGACATGCTGCTAAAGACCACAGATGAAGGAGGCAACAGCATGAGCCATCAGGACATTCAGGAGGAGGTGGACACATTTATGTTTGAGGTGAGCCAAAGTAGCGGATGAAAAGTGGAAATCTCCTTAACGTTGTAACATATTTAAGACATTATTAAGCTATCACACCAAAAGTCTGTATTGAAAAGCTCCAATTAAACAAGCAACAACAACCACCCCCACTGAAACAATAAGAAAACATGTATGTTATTCTTTGTCATAAACATGGCTGCATTAAAAAAAAAAAAAGATTTACGCTTATAATTACACCAAAAATATGTATTAACAAATGTTAATTGCATTTAACACCAAAACGCAACTTTAATTCTAGTTTTTCTGCTACAATCAGGGTCATGACACTACAGCTGCTGCCATGAATTGGGCCCTCCACCTGCTTGGCTCCCACCCAGAAGTGCAGAGAAAAGTACAACAAGAGCTAGACGAGGTGTTCGGTAAAGCAACCTCAATTATACTTATTGACGTTGTTTAGCTTTTCATATGATGCCATTACAAGTTTAATCTGTTTTATATTATCACGTTTGACAAGCATGACCTAATTTTGAAAGGCAATGGGAGGTATATGAGAGCAAAGATATATATTTTGATGTGCATTCAGGGACATCAGAGAGGCCCATAAGCATGGAGGACTTAAAAAAGCTCAAATACCTGGAGTGTGTGATCAAAGAGGGACTTCGTCTGTATCCTTCCGTCCCGTTCTATGCTCGCACCATTTGCCAGGACACTTGCATCAGTAAGTACTAAACAAAAATTGTGAAAAAAAATAAAATAAAAAATGCTACTTAATTCCCTGATTGTGTAAACAAAGACAACCAAATCCTCAATTATTTCTCATACATCTGTCTCACATCTGTATGACTGTTCTGACCAATTTCTTTTAATTTTAAAGATCTTGAAAATCTAATTACGCTGTTAGTAGATTTTCTATCTATGCATATTTTTCAAATATCACAGTGAGCTGCTTAGATGATACAATCTGATAATAATTTTGTTTTTCTTTAACAGAAGGCTATAAAGTTCCCAAAGGTTCCAATGTCATAATCTTCACATATGTGTTGCATCGAGACCCGCGTTACTTTCCAAATCCTGAGGAGTTTAGACCAGAGCGCTTCTTTCCAGAGAACTCAGCGGGACGACCCGCCTATGCTTATGTACCCTTCTCTGCAGGACTACGAAACTGCATTGGTAGGACTATCACTCAATTGACTTACCGGTTTTAGATATTTAGCATTAAAACCATGTACAGAATGAGTCACACCATACATCCCAAGATGAATAGGTTTAAATTGAAACTTTTTTGTAAAGGGAAATGGTCCATAATACCTCTTGAGCACTGTGCAGGTCTAATCTGCAGCTACAGAAAACATTTGGTTAAGGTTATTGATAAAGAAAGTGTCAATGCTTTATCTATTCTGTCTTGTGAAAGTTCACATAAATGTGAATTGTTTAGGCAAAATGTATTTGTCAATAGGTGTAACTTTTGTAGATGAAGATAAGATCACATAATTCTTTTCTTTACTTTTCCAATACTAGACAGCTTGTCAGAGCTGACTGACATCTTCTGTAATGAGAATAGATGAGACTGTGTCTCTAAACACTTGTATATGTTTGCTTGGTCTTTTCTCAGGCCAGCGTTTTGCCCTAATGGAGGAGAAGGTGGTGTTGGCATCTATATTGCGGAGTTTCACTGTGGAGGCGTGCCAAAAACGTGATGAACTACAGCCGATTGGGAACTCATTCTACGACCAGAAAAGGGCGTATGGATCAAGCTACACAGAAGAACTCCTCTAGTCTCTGCACAATAACTATTTTTTTTATTTCTTCAATTAATTTTATATAAACACTCTTTTATTTAAACGTTACCCCAATCTTAGCTCATCTCAACTATAAACTATTGTTATGCCCATAAAGTCCATGCAGTTACTACATTCAGACTCAACTATTGCTATAGCCTCCTCCCTTCCTCAGAACTCTAAAAACTAGAATATGTCCAAAACTCCACTGCCCATCTCCTAATCCACTTCCATTTCCAGATCTTGTTCACTACCTATGAAACGTTGTGATGAGCCTTCAGTGAACTTCTCTAATCCCACCGTTCCTTGTGTCGCTTCAAATCATCTGACTAAAATCCACTCAACACCAAAGATAAACATTTGCATTGGGGATTGAGCCTTCACCATCGCTGCCCCGGACATTTGGAACTTCCTTCCTCAACAAATCAGAAACTCAGTAATGACATTCAAAACATATTTTAAAACTCACTTCTTTACCACAGCTTTGATTTCCATTGACTGTTTTGTTTCATTGTTTTTTCTTCTTCTATTTTTATTGCAATATGATATTTTTTCTTTTATGTTGCTGTATTTTTCTTTTCAAATTCTGTAAGATCTTTTGAGTTGACATTTGGATAAATTGTGCCTTATACATAAATGCCATTTTCTAAGCAATTTTTATAATTCAATAGTTTTGTACAAATATAAACTGGTTAGTAATGTCCAAGCTGATGCTTACCTTCAGAATCAATCACAATGATCAGAAGTTACAACTGCAATGGTCATAACTTTGATAGGCATGCAGTAATTTAATTATCCTCAACAAAAAGCAAAAATTACCCTAGTCTTGAGTAAATACAACATTGACACTGTTACTGTCAGCAACTAGACTCACTGAGTGGTAGAATTTTACGACTGATAGAATCTCCATAAAACAATACAAGTCAGTACCAGTCCCAATAAACAGATAAAGGTTGAAGAAAAATTTCTAATCTCACTTTATCTTAAATCAAACATGTACATTACAGAGACAGCGTCTGAATGTAGCCATAAAACTCCAAACAAGGGGTTTTTCATGTACCATTGTTTCGCTTCCATGCCTTGTAATTATATGTAGTTATACTATAATTATACAGTATTTTTTCTATAGAGGGATTATGTTTTTATCAACACAAGCGATGCTCCCGCACCCAGTATGCAGAAAGAGCCACCGCTCATTGACACAAGTAGTGGAAACGAGTATAGCCAGCATTGTTGTCAGCTAACTACAAAAGTTTATCAATGTGCGAAGACAAAAGTTATGTTGCTAAAACATAATTTGTGAATGAAATTCACAGGAGACAGACGTCCGTCATATTGGTTCAGACTTGATTAAAACAGCTAGATTTGTTGTTTTAATCAAATAAGTTTCCCCAGCCAACCTGATGGACAGCGTATCTTTCTGCATGGATCATGCACAGTAGAGCGGACAGTGATGTCGACCGATAATCCCTCTTTATTGATTTTTAAATGTAGTCTACATTAGTCTGAGAAAAGTTAGCTGAACTTTCCAATCCAGGTTAAATAAATAAATAACTGGCAGCCAAGCCAGAACTCTGAGGTGTGTAAAAATGAGACCTAAAGAACCAATAGAGAGCCAGATTATTGTTGACAGCTGAACCAAAGTCTTCTCCTCGTATGAGCAGTTCCCTGTCAATCATTACAGTAATAGTGCTTTTGTTTGTTTGTTTGTTTTGTTCCATTTGCACACCTGTTTTTTACAGTTTATGCACCCAACTCACATTTTCTTCAACATCACGCATTATAATATCTATAATAATACTGTAAAGCCTAATGAAAAAAGACTAGTAGGTATTCCCTCAAACCCCCCCTCCCACCTGTGTTTGTGCACATTAAAAGTGCAGTCACCCAAAGACCAAGCACTCTTTTCTACAGCAAGCGACCTGTATACACAAAAAAGAAACTTCCAAAATGGCTGTACTTCTAGGTAGTTACTCAGTTCCAATGATTTTGATGACTGCTTTCATTTTGGCTCTGACCTATATCACCTACAAACTGCTTGGGGACTATGTGTCTACGTACATTGCTATGAAATCCATTCCGGAGATTGCAACTTCATACCCCATCATTGGAAATGCACACCAGCTGAAAACCAATGCAGGAGGTAAGACACCTTTTTATAAATTTAGTGTGACAGAATTTGAAATGCCTTCCGGTTCAAAAAGCTACACTTTATTACCATTGTAATGCATTTTTATCTCTACAATTTATCGTTGTTAATTATCATTACACATTGTTTGCAGAGTTTTTTAAACAGATTGCGGAGCTCACAAAGGAGTTCTACTCATTACCACTATTCAAAATATGGATTGGTACTATCCCATTTGTCATCTTGTTCCATCCTGAAACTGTTGAGGTAAAAGCGCATTAAAAAAGACATATTCTGATTTTCTGTGAGTGCGTGATTGGCTACAAAGCAACAGATTTCACAAAAGTGCTCAGAACATTTCGCAAAACATTAACATATACACATATAAAATAATTTTACAGTGACATAACATGAAACAATGACTACTTTGTAATGTATTTTACTATTTTATTATATTTTATTATTACTGTTATCAGCACTCTGCCTAAGAGATAGTTACTTAACAAATTACAAAAAGACAACTTTCAAAACTCTTTATATACAAATCAGCTGAGATTTATTTGAATGTGTTTCTCTAATGCAAACTCAAAGTGTTGTGAATATTACAATGGTCTGTTTCTGTTCTTTACCTATAAAACAAGTGCCAATTATTCTACACACTAGCATGAACGTAGGTAACCTCTGTTGGCCTTGTTTTTTCTTTGACATTCCAAACTCAGTTGAACTGAATACCTGAGTAACGCCTCTATTTATTATTCTCTGCACATTCTAGTTCAAGGTGCACTTTTTCTGCCTTGTTATGTAACCATATTTTTTTCTCTTATGATTGTTTTTGCTTCTATGCAGACTATTTTGAACAATCCTATCCATATAGACAAGGCCTATGCATATAAGTTCTTGCACCCCTGGCTTGGCACTGGTCTTCTCACAAGGTACAAGCTAATTAAGCATGAAAAAGTTGATTATGTATATTATTTCCTACTCTACGAGGATAGGGATTCCTTCATTGTTATTTTATACAAAGACTAAGATGATGTAGGCTTTGCTATCTTTTACTGTAATTATTATTTTTGAATATTATAGCAACTTTTCTCAAAATTTCAGGCATTGTTGATCTTGTTTATTTTCTTAAAACAGCATGGCACATTTTCATGTTTTTTTTAATGTCAATATGTTGAGAAAGGCTAAAACATAACAACAAATTTTGGTTGAATCCATAGATGAAATTGTTTTGGGTTTAATGGGTATAGGCTTAAAGTTACTAAAATGGGTAAGTTTAGGCCTGAGGCTTGGGGTAGGTTAAGATTTACCCATTAAACCCGAAAAAAATATCGCCATGTGGCTTAAAAAAAAAAAACGTGTGGTTATTTCACATTTTGGCTTTTTGTAACATATAGACGTAAAAAGGTGTGAAAATGTACTTATCGTATATGTTTTTGACATTTCATTGTATATGTTTTCTCCGGAGACTGGGTTGTCTCAAAAGCATAGATGTTACGTGAATTATTATTATTATTATTATTTGTTTGTTTGTTTCTGAGCACTTTTATGTTATTAGTATTTAGCTATGATTTGCACTCTGTATGGGCCTAGAGACAATGACAATATACAGTGTATATATATATATATATATATATATATATATATAATATATATATATATATATATATATATATATATATATATATATATGTATGCAGTATCAAACATTGTCAGTAGATAGCAGTATAGGAAAGCATTTGGTAAGGGCTTCAGTCATTTAAGTCCTTCAGCTCAAAGCGGTATACTGTATTACTTAGTTCTTCAACAATATTTCCTGGCTCTGAATTCTCACAGCACTGGTAAAAAATGGCGTCAAAGGAGGAAGATGCTGACTCCCACCTTTCACTTCTCCATTCTGACTGACTTTCTGGAGGTGATGAATGAGCAGGCAGAGATCTTAGTGGAGAAGCTGCTCAAAAAAGCTGGCAAAGGGCCATTTGACTGCTACCAACATGTCACCTTATGTGCACTGGATATCATATGTGGTATGTATTGTATAATATCTAAATATTGTGCTGTATGTTGGCAATGTTGAGCTATGAAACATTAACAAACATACGCTTGTCTTTTTAGAAACTGCCATGGGAAAGAAAATCTATGCTCAAAACAATTCAGAATCTGAATATGTCAAGTGTGTATACAAGTATGTGAGCATTTATTATTATTATTTTTTTAAATATAGCTGTTATTGAGTGAGGGCAGCATAAAGTCCAAGTGGTGTGGAAAAAGTTGTAATTTTGGTTTAGTTGTGTGTTTGCTTCCTCAGAATGAGTGACATTATCAGTCGTAGACAGAGGATGCCATGGTACTGGCCAGACTTTTTGTACTATTCTATAGGAGACGGCAAAGAGCATGACAAGATACTCAAGGTTCTCCATTCATTTACATACAAAGTGAGTTGACACGTGCAAGTATTAGTAATGTGTGTGTGTGTTTTATTTTTTTAATTTTTGGAAGATCAATAAGCGAATGACTTAATATAATGTGCAAAGTAACACGTTACATTTGTGACCCAAGGCAAACTATGCTTCCTAGATGCCAGTACCAGAATTCAATCGAAACTTGTCCACACAATCAATGCTAAAAAAGAAATTAATCAACTTAATCAACTTGCTAACATGTTAATTTCAATACTGGTTACAAGGTAATAAATGAGAGAGCTGAGAACATTTGCAACATTGAATCAGACAGTGAGTCAGATGTGAAGAAAAGGCGAGCATTCCTGGACATGCTCTTAAAGACCACAGATGAAGAGGGCAACAGCATGAGCCACCAGGACATTCAGGAAGAAGTGGACACGTTCATGTTTGAGGTAAGTTTGTAATGAGTGATCAAACAACCAGCAAAATCTATTAGGTCAGTATGAAATTTTTTGACGGCATATTCAAAGTTAAATAATTGAATCAAAGTTTCACCCCTCCCATTCCTCAGGGTCATGACACAACAGCGGCTGCCATGAACTGGGTTCTCCACCTGGTAGGGTCCCACCCGGAGGTGCAACGCAAAGTGCACCAAGAACTTGACGAGGTGTTTGGTAAGGAAATGGCCATAGTACTGCTAACCTTTTGATTGCACAGATGATGCATGCCTTTATTTTCTCAGTAGCACAGATTTAGATGCTAAAAAAATAGTGTGTAGATTAGAACGTAATCATGCAGTAGTTCACACAGAACACATACATTATTTTCTACTTTTGTTTCTCTTTTTAAATATTTTTTATAACTAATATTCTTAATAATAAAACATTCTCATTATAACTATTACAACTGTTGAACTTAATTGAAAATGAAACTGTGAAGGATTTGAGAAATGCAAGGTACAATATGCACCCCAATATAGTAGTCATGATATGATAATTAAAATTTTCAACTCAGTAACATCAGCCATGTATACACAAAATTCAACCTACTGACCAAAATGAGAAAATGCAGAAAAAAACAAAAACAAAACTATTGAAAAGTATTGTAAATTACCAGTAAAATATTGACATGTTTTTGAATACAGTCTCCTTTATATCAATGTAAAAAATGTAACTTTAATTCTTTAGAATGACAAAATGCAAAAGAATTGTATTTTCAAACTTCTCTTCATTTTAAATACAAGTGTTCTATGAACAGATCATTTTCAGCTCGGCAGCTTCAGTCTTAAAGCAGCAGTCCAGTTTAGAAGTGTAGAATTTATTCAGTTTAAGTTGTTTAAAGCATTACGATACACCTCCCAGTAACGATACGTGTAATGCCAATGAGTTTGTCGCCAATATATCCAAATACCGATATATTGAGTACATATAGGATCTAAGAGTATAAAGTATATGTGATTATTTTAAGTCCTCATACTCTATAGTTGATACAAATGATGTATCCTCAGAGTGTTTTTCAGATCAGTGCTATTAACACAAGAAGACAATGCAACATTAAGAAGATAGATATGTCACAATGCAGTAAACAGAGATGGCATTCTACTTTCAGTCTTTTATAAGATTATGTTCTGCTTGTCAACCCCTTATTTTAAATACACACACAGTAGTAAAAGCAGCAGTGCAACAGAGTGACTGCATTAAAGAGTATTTATGTGGTGTATTCAGGGACATCAGAGAGGCCCGTCAACATAGAGGACTTGAAGAAGTTGCGCTACCTCGAGTGTGTGATCAAAGAAGGACTGCGGCTCTACCCTTCAGTCCCAGTCTTTGCTCGTAACATCTGCCAAGACACTACCATCAGTAAGTACTACTGGGCAACAGCCATTAATGGTACTGAGAAATTCAACATAAAAATTAAGATGTATTATTGTTATTCTGCCTACTGAAAGCTAACAGTCATCATACATATTTGCAGAAGGCTTCAAGGTTCTCAAAGGTTCCACCGTCATTATTGTGACATATGCACTACATCGGGACCCAAGATACTTTCCTGATCCTGAGGAGTTTAGACCTGAGCGATTCCTACCTGAGAATACCATCGGACGACCTGCCTATGCCTATGTCCCCTTCTCTGCTGGACTACGTAACTGCATTGGTAACACTGACAATTGAAACTTGACTTACTTAAAAGCTGAGTTTTTAGTTAGCTTCTTTTAATTGTATTTCTGTTTTCAGGCCAGCGTTTTGCCATGATGGAAGAGAAGGTGGTATTAGCATCTGTCTTGCGAAGCTTCACTGTGGAAGCATGTCAGAAACGAGAGGACCTGCAGCCAGTTGGAGAACTCATCCTACGTCCGAGAAGGGCATTTGGATCAAATTGGAGAGGAGGACTTCAGAACCTTCTGCACAATAATTGTTTTTACTGTTTCTTCATTACTGATATGTTAAATAAATGTGAAATAAAATCTAAGTTGCAACAACTTATATACAAAAAAGAGCAAAGACTGGAATGACAATGATCGTACAAAAGCAACTGCAACGCAAATTACAACTTTACTATTAAACTGTATATGACATCTATTAACCACTGAGCAACACTATACAACAGTTGTGTTGATGTATTGAGCACAGAAATACAGACAGCTATACTCACAGTTATAAAGTTATACCCTAAAAACAACAGAGCAACCAAAGCATATGCCTCAATTCAGCACTGCCATTAGGCTGACAATCTATCTCCTCAGCTTCCTCCAGGTGCAAGGATTTTAAAAGCTGATGGAAACACCCGAGTTTACTGCTTAACAGTGTAAAGACATTACATACTAGATTTTGGCAAATGGGATAAAAATCTGCTTTTGCAAATTATCAGCTTTATAACACAATTGTACAATCAAATTGTAAGATAAGCTAAAATTTAAATAAGCATGAGAAGTACAAAAATAAAAGGGTAAATGACACACCAAGACCAAAGTAAATCAGATGCATCCAAAATATTTCATTATTTTTAGCACAAAACCTAGAGCAAAATAAGAAATGGTCTAATGGATAATTTCTACTAGTTTTAGGCTGAGATTTGTCTTCTATGGACAAAGAAAACCACAAATTATTCAAAAGAAATTCACAACTAATAAAATCAAATTTTCAGAGGTGTAGATTTTAACTTGGCACAGTAAACGTGATCAAAAGAGAATGACTTTGAGGATAGGTCACTCAGTCTCATCATTCATTCCTGCAGCTCAAAAATAATGAATGGGGCGTTAAAATGTATTCAGCATTTACACAAGTGCCTTTCCTTGGTGTGCTGCTGTACAATTATGCAGATAATCATGTGCAGTGAGGATATATTTGTGTGTGCGTGAGAGTCAGAACAGCACACACATGTGGAGATCACTGACCCCAATAATCCTTTTTCTACCAGCATACACATCTCTTGGCTGGGTGGAGCTGGGCTGTTGTCTAGGCAACTGGCACAAGTGGGCGGGGCGATGGCAGATAAAAGCGAGTGGTCGTGTTTCGTGCTTTCAGTGGGACTCAAGGATGAGCAGCAGAGCAGAGCGGCAGAGACAGTTGCAGGTTAAAGGTCTTATCCAGGAGTTGTTAACAGTGTGTTGTACTGTAAGGTATGATTAAGATAACTAGAAAACATGCTGTCCTTTTTTGTTTTTGACTGTGGTTAATGTTCAATTTAACCCATTACGCACTCCTACAATCTCAAGGGCAAGAATGGTTTCTGAATGAACATCACATTCTTATTGGCCTACATCCAGAATTGAAAATCTGAAAAAAGTTAAAGCATGTAATTGTGCAGTATGTTCAGTCTATCACTATCAATAAAAACTCAAGTCAATTTTCTAAAACACAATCATGATAAACAATTTAAAAATGTAATTGTGTTTAGTCACTTTTTTAACAAAAAGTGTACAGATTAATCAGACTAATCAGTCTAGAAAGCATTTTATCACTATGTCAGGAGCCATAATAGCACAGGCTAAAATATATGACATAAATGGGCTAATGTCTTCATCAAACCTACGCCATTAGTCTTCATCTGCCTTTCCCTCCCCCACATAAAGCACTTCTCTCCCACACTACCCTTCTCCCATTGCTGACTAGCTTCTATTAAAAACTCTAAACCTCCATTAAACTACATGACATGTTACTTTTAACACATCTATTATTTTTCAATCGTGACATTCAAGGGA
Organism: Mugilogobius chulae; assembly: GCA_038363315.1. Lineage (NCBI taxonomy): Eukaryota > Metazoa > Chordata > Actinopteri > Gobiiformes > Gobiidae > Mugilogobius > Mugilogobius chulae. The sequence goes on along the minus strand of CM076398.1, from coordinate 15,425,551 downwards.
GCTGAGAAACAACAGTAAAAAAATGTTCATCAATATATTCCACATAATAATCAACTTGAAAAGATAAAAAAAACACTAAAACTAAACACTGCAAAATATATAGTATAAAAATATAACTGCAAAATGTTCATTCATTTAACAAAACAAGTGGGTGGACGATTATGCAAAAGAGACAATTAAACTCATTAAGCCTTCTCAGAAAATAACCTTGAACATGTGTTATATGAAGGTCAAAATGTTAGTTTTAAACTGTGCAAAATGATCAAAGAACTATTTTTCTTTCAAAGTATGCAGGACTTCAGCACACTGGTTGAATTTACATAGCTGTCAAAGATAGATAATAATAATTCATATGCAAATTTTTGGTTACGGTTGTCTGACAAACAAGGACGTTCATTAATAAAAAGGCAAGTGATAATACATAAAGAAATCAGTGTAAACACAACTATTATTAGTACATTGCGTAGATATCCTGAGGTAGACATTATAATGTCCAGGTAACAGCTGTGTGGGACTGTGTGTGTGAATTTACCCATTGTAGCATACATTTTTCTACAAACCTGCTATTAGCACAAACAAGGCGTCGCATCCCCTGTAGATCCAACACAGCTTCTTACATGTCACCGTGGGTTGCCTCTGTGCTCGCTGTGCTGCTTCACCACTGGAATGACTGATTCATAAAGCCTTCAATTATCCATTAGATTAGAGCTTGGCTGCTTGGGATGGTGATGATCATCATTATGCTCAGAAGGGAAATCTATGAATCATAGGCTGCAAAAAGGAAAACACAAAGGAAACTTCAAATAATCACTCACAATTACAAATATTATCCATAAAGTCAAAACATCATAACAACTTTGCAGGCAGTTATCTGTTTTTAATAGATAATATCACCCACAATTTCACTGAAGGATAAAGGCGAAGCAATATTCGAGCTTGATTATGAAACAAATACTCATTAGCTAACCATCAATGAATAATAAGTATACTTTCCTATATTAATGATCAGTCTACATATGCAACTAAATAAAAATAAATCAGAATACTACACTGAAGTAACTGTATTTTAGTACAGTATTTTGACAATCAATCTAGTTTGTGAAGTACATGCCTACAAACAGATTAGACAGATATTGTGAGGGGGATAAGCACTGTACAAAAATGACTGCTTAAGATGATTAATGTTAATGATTAATAAAACATCTCAACTAACAGCACAATTAATGACGGTTCAGCTGCTCTGGACAACTGGATTAACTTCACTGGTGATCACTGTTTTTAAACTCATTCAGTATGAGTAGTAGAAGCAATTCTTATTAAGTAATAGACCTAGGCAACTATAGAACTAAACAAAATGTTACATTATAGTGATGGCTACTGGACCTGGTGTTATTTTCTATTACTGATAATTACTGGTATACGTAAAATCACATAATACTATGAGCACAAAAATGACATTAATGTACAAGTGTGCAAAATCAACATTTTGGTAGAGATTTACCTCTCTTTAATCCAACTAAGTGAGTGCTGAAGCCTCCGGCAATGTTTGTTGAAGGGAAGAAGAAATCCCAAAAAGGTGTTTTTTGAGGAATGCGGTTTACCTGGATCAAGACATGACTGTAACATTGCTGCCTATTGGTAACAAAAAGAAACAATTACAAATAATAGTCAATAAAAACTTTCTTACAATGGACCTATTTGTAAAATCTAACTCTTAACTATGTTAACTCAAAGTTGTATTTGGATTGATTAATGCATGTTTGAGTAGCCGATTCCAGTGGTTTCACCTTATCACCACCTGTATAGTTGCAAAATGAAAAAAAAAATTAAAAGTCTAATTCTGGGTAAAATGTTCACAATTGTCATGTAGCCGCTTTCCAGCTAAAAATTGTGCGTTTTACTGGTTTACAATGAAATAAATCAAAATTACAGTTACTAAACTAACATTTGAGATCCACACCAAATCTCCCTTAAAATAGCTTATTTAGTTTTAATTAGGTTATTTGTTAAGTTCTCTGCATCACAATTTGAATGTGTTAAATTATAAACTATGCTTCACAGCCTTAAAATAATGCGGTTCTACTACTTTGAAATGCACTAAAATAGGCAACACACACGTTCCCTTTAAGCCCGACACGTGTCGAGATTTTCACTGAACTGACTAAAACGTGAATGATTCTTGCAAATAATAATGAATGGGCAACCGAACTAAAGCTAAGCCATGAATGGGAGCGAGGAGGAAAAAAGTAGGACGCGCTCCGGAGCTTATAATGCAATTCCTACTTACCGCCGCCATGGGGCCGTGTTTCTCCCTGTAAATAAAAAGCGCTCCTGCCCGGGCTATTTGGTCACATGCTGGGAAGATTTGAAGTTGTCACACACACACGCGCGCGTACAGACAAAGTGAATGGCACAGCGGAGCGAGACTGACAGCGAGGCGACCAAGCGCTTAGTACAGGCATCGCCGCCGAGCAACAACCGGCATCCAGGGCGCGCATCCACGGCACCGACACGCGAGAGAAGATGAGAGCCGTGGGGGGCAACAGCGTCTCTCCACCGGCGTCTTCCAACCCCAGGCTCCGCTGATTTTCCCCCTCCGTTCGGCTCCACTTTGTGAAAGTTCCGCGGCTGTATACAATGATTATAAATGGGTCTTACCTGAACAGCTCCGAAACGCCAGACCCCGCTGATACCGTCCCGAACCGGCCGCCTTGGGTTACCACAACTTTGGGCTGCTTTCTCATCTTCACCATAGTTGTGGACATCCTGGGTAACCTTCTCGTCATCTTCTCCGTGTATCGCAACAAGAAGCTAAGGAACGCAGGTGAGTGCTAGCATCATGTTCACGTCCAAAAAACTAACACGAAGTTGAAAAAAGCGCTTGTTCTTACTTACATTTGTTGCAACGCTTGATTGAAATGTTGAATTGTTCTGTAGAAACGTAATTATAACGTGAGTATGCAAAATACCGTGTTTTTTCATGTTTTTCTTCACTAGCTTTCATTTCTGTCAACCGTGTCTTGAGGTAGGCTAAAGCGCGCGCCACTGTAACTGTAAAAAACAAAAACATCAAAGGAACCGCCACAGAACCACGCGGAGGGATACCGTTTAGCTTATTTCTCCACTTTACAGCTTAAGCTCTAGTTTTCTCGCACTTTGCTGGACTTTACTCGTGTAAGTGGCGCTTGTAATGGGTTTAAATCGACCTCGAACTGGCCATAGCCTACTTTCGAAGCGGATATAATTTCTCCTGACCCACAGCAAGTGCACCGGGCTGATATAAGCGAAGCTGGTGGAGGAGGAGGAGAGCGGAGCCAAAAGAAACACTCTAGTAGTAGTTATTGACGGGGAAAGCCCAGCGGTTCACCTCGCTCAGCTCTACTTATCCTAATGCTTCCCAGGCTTTTCCACAATCCGTGTTACTCCGCAGGGAGCTTAAATTCAGTCATTATTATAACAACATATTACATTAGTATTGCCTATTCTGTGATGGTTATGATGACATGGGAGTTATGTATTTTTCCCACAGAGCACTTGATTGAATTGGTGAAAAAGTGCTCTCTGGAGTATGGATCATATTGATGTTATTTTATTAGAAGCGGGGTGGTAAAAATGATGATAAAGCGTAATGTAATAAGGAAGAATAGGCAATGCACTCAGGATTTGATTTGTGCTCTTTTGAACTATGAGAGGTTTTTACTCAAATTGAACCATATTGATTTTGATTGCATTTTGTTTTATATGAAGAAACTTGATTTTTCATCATAGTTCAGTGAATCTCAAACAATACAGACATTAGGTTGTCATCTCATGGTTACTTTAAGAATGTTTAAAGTTTGGTAGTTGCTGACAGTCTATGCCAACTCGATCTCACCACAACATTACAGGACATGAAAAATGCGTACAATTAGCACAATTTTGACGGCTTTTGTGCATGTATATGCCACACGGCGCAGTTCCAGTTCATTTCTATGGTTGTAAAGATGTGTTCATATTAACCTATCCCAAGCCCCAGCCCTAATCTTACCCGATTTAGTAACTTAATGCCTAAACTTACCTGTTACACCTAGGAAAATGTCCCCACATGGCTTCAACCAGAACTTGTGTTTTTTACGCTGTGCAATCTTGTGTAATTTTCAAGTTTTTTCATATCGTGCTATTAAAAGAAATGTGTGAAATCATGCTCATAATATGCTGTTTTTCTGTCATAGTACAGGTAATGAAATGATGACAGGACAACAAAATATAACATACTTGTTAATTTGATCTACAAATTAAATGTGGGAACTTGTCCTAGTTTTGAATTATCCAATTGCAATATCATAACTGTGCAAATGCTGCATGTAAACAGCTCACTAGTGTTTAAATGTGTTTATTTGTGCTGCAAGAGAGACAAATAACTAAGCAAAGCATTTCCTGACTCCACCGCTCAAATTCACTGCTCAGAGTAAATTAGTTGTCACTTTTGTGTAGAGCGTAGTAGCTGCTTTTAGTGGCAATTATATTTGCAAATTTATCAAGTTCTGCTAAATTTGTAGATGCCGCTGGATCTTTCTTAGTTTGCACCAGTGTTTGACTTTCTGACCTGCATGTGAATTTGGATAAAAGTCATCTGACCATGTTGATACTAGCGTGATCCGTTTTTCATGGTTAATACTACGGATACTTTCTAATACTACGGATAATTTTCTCCAAGTTACACAATTCAAGCTAACTACAAACTCACTCTTGTTGTACCAGAAAACATGCGATTGCAGTTTTCCTGTTGCTCTTTAGAGTTGAAATTAAGCTCTATTGAAAAGTATGTCAACGAAACATAAAATCAGCTTTGCCTGGAGAATTAAGGCCAATAGCTCATATGCTTAAAAAGACAAAATATCAGCCCTGGGTCTATCTCTACTGTATGTCAAATTTAAGTGAATCCAAAGTCATTCAAATCCGTGGATGCAGTTACATTGATCTTGGATCAGTGCAAGTCTTGGATCGGTGCGCTTTATCTTTCCTTAAGAATCTGGAGTAGTGTTTTCTATGGCTGTAGGCTTCGTTATTTAGTCGCTTAGTCGATTAATTATTTGAAGGGGTTTTAATCAAACTAAATTTGTCAATCAATTCATTAATTAGGATTATAAGGATTTATATAGAACAGCAGAAAAACGAGTTAGAGTGAGTTAGCAGAGAATTCATTCATTAAGTTATTATGGATTTTACAAAAACATATACTAATGTTTTTGCATAGCCTTCTATTATATTTATTCCTTATTTTAAAAAAAGCAACTAATTCATTTTAGCACTGATAATTGATCAAAAGGGGACTTTTTGTTTGAAACTTTTGCTACGGTCACTTTTATTCAATTAATGGTTGATAAGACACATTTTTACAGCTCTATTGTTGTCCAATCATAAATTTCAATCGCGATTTTCGATACCAAGAAAATATTCTATTCTCTAGCAGATTTGATACAACAACTGATTAAAAAAACTATATTCTTAGGTCATATTTTTAGACAATTTATACGGTATAATTTCAGTACAAAGTAATATTTTTAGCATCAATGCACACTCAGTTGATTATCTGGTTTTGTAGTTTTAGTATCAGTTTGAGTCTGTGTTTCAAGACTTCCAATCCTAATCTGAAGGGAAAATCATCGGTTAATAATTCTCACTTGGACCTGGGCGATATTGACAAAAATGGGACTCTTGCTGTGCATGTAAACATAGAGGCCATTGTGGTTAGATGGATGTGCAATGAATACTTTGTTGTAAAGACTAAACAAAAATATATATTTTGGGAACCAGCAAAGTAGACTTTGAACCTTAGCTTTCAGTTTTAATAAATACAAATTGTGCACTAACTATAAAAGCATGACTGCTGCATTGCTGTTGTACAACTCAAGTAGCCACTTGACTAAAGTACATGAGAAGCACTTGTCACCATGGCGCTCAATGTAGCATATCATCCACTCTTCAAAAACAAAACAGTGTGTGTGACATATGTTTTATTCGCATGGCATAACATTCACCAAGGTATGCCGGTAAACTTTAAATTACCCTACAACGTCTGATTTTTTTTACAGACAGGGATAATCAAGTTAAAAAAGTTTGTTTCACTAGCAAGGACCACACCACACAAAGAATGCAATTAAGATATTTATTGATGATTGATGATTGATGGCTGGATCGAGAGACTGTGGATGGGGGCTCTGTCTCGGCGATCCGTGCAGCCGATTCAAGACCCCCCCACCTGTAGATAGAGATGTCTCCAGCAGGAGGACAGATGAGATGAGGGTGGGAGGGTGGGGTCGAGAGATTTGAGACAAGACGTGTTGTTAGGAAAGGACTGTTTAAGTAGAGGCTTCTGGGTAATTGGAGGTGTGTCCGAGAAGACGAGCGAGGCATGGTTTCCTGGTGCAAAGGGGCTGTGGTCCTGCTCCTGAAACTCAGTTAATATACATACATTAACTCCCCATTGTTTTTACAGACTTTATTCTGGAAATGACTGTAGATACGCATTGATTTATTTACCACTTTTTGCTTCATTCATGACTTGAGCTTTTCTTGTGTTTTTGATTTATTTATCATGAATGACCTGAGTTGTTACTGCGTAAATGTGGCTCCCTGTCACGCTGTTGCACCTGTTGATAAAAATCACCTCCACACCACCAGATTTCATATCTGATGGTGAGTTGTAGTGTCTCTTTTAATCCATTACGGTGATAAAGTCCTTTCATCCAAACTTGGCAGTGCTCTGTTCAGACTTTCTCCAAACATCTTAACATCTTAACTTTCCGTTACCACGACAATGTGGTTGTACTTCTGAGTCATGAATTTTATCCACATTTGTTTAACTTTTAGCTTTTTAATTGTAGAAAATTACATTTTCATTGGAGAAGGATTCATTCAATAACATTAATTTTGTTCAAATCTAAAGGTAAAATAGGTTGGAGAGAGTCAAATGCTGCGCTCTGATTGGCTGTGCTTGGGTGGTCCTCTTGAGTTTCACTTTGCTATTTGTAAGAAGTTTTTTTTAAGCCATATATGCAGCCAAAAAAAAATACATGTTGATATAATCACATGTCGAAAGATTAAGAAGAGAAAATCTAAATCAGGTTCGTGGTCAACTACTCTACCTTTAAATCATTGATATACAGTTCACAGATTAAAAACACAAACATGCACATTCGCATGGCTTTTGAATTACAGGAGAATCTATGAGTTTGGTGAATTACAGTAGGTAAAATTCTGGAAAAAAGACACTTTTACAGATCATGATTCAGGAATTCGCACATTACTAGAAACTAAGACAACATGCATAATTTTTCGATACTGGGATCAGATATCGGTGCTAAAGACAAAATATCTGACTCGATATCGGAACTGAAAAAACTGGGTCGGTGCACCTCTAATAATTATTACAATTTACTTGAAGTCCCGAGGTAAATTTATGGTCTGCCAATAGAACAGTATTGTTCTAATTTCTTTTTTCAAATTTAAATACGTTTTCATGAAATTAAACTTGTACAACTCAATGTCAACCAACACGTCTTAACTCAGAACAGCGCGTTGAGACAAGAAGCGAGATAAAATTAGGAAATCTTTGAAGTCGTTCCATTAATTACGACTAATTACATGGAAGGAGGTCAGAACGCAGAATTAATCACGCATGTATTCAACGTACAAGTGCTGGTCAACGAATTAGAATAATTTGAAATGGTGCAATCATGAAATTCTTTGAATGCATTTGTTGTGCAGAAAGAAATTCAGGTGTTCACCGCACCTGTCCTACTCGTTAGAGTAATCACAGAACTCGTTACCTGTAAAAACCTGCTCAGCTGAGCTTTCCAAAAGGTCCATTTAGGCCATTTAACTGTGACACTGTTGTTCCATTGAATTAGAATAATGGAGAAACCGTTTCATTGAATTAGAATAATTTTTATTATAATTAGAATCATCACTTTCTCAGTATTTTTTGGCTGCCCCCTTGGCTTGTATGACTGCCTGAAGTCTCCGCGGCATCGATTTGACCAGCTTGTCGCAAGTTTCCGCACTCACAGCTTCCCAAGCAGTGGCGATGTTCTGCTTCAGTTGGTCCAGCTTAGTCGGCTTTCTGTCGCGAATTTTCCGCTTGATGATGGCCCAAAGGTTTTCAATGACATTGAGGTCAGGCGAGTTGGCCGGCCATGCCAAAACTTCAAGCTGTTTTCTAGTGAACCAATCTTTGGTCGACTTTGCCGCATGAGCCGGTGCAAGATCCTGTTGAAATATGAAGTCTTCTTCGCCGAACTGTTCCTCAACAGTCGGAATCAGGAACGTTTCCAGAACATCTTGATATACGGCAGCATTGACAGTCTTCTTGAGGAAGCAGAGTTTCCCTACACCTCGAGCAGACATGCATCCCCAGACCATAACGCTCTGGGGAAACTTGACGGATCTTTTCACGCACTCGTGGTTGTAGGTTTCGCCACCACGACGCCAGACACGAAGACCTTGGTCACCAAAGGAGATGCAGAAGCGTGATTCGTCACTGAAGACCACTTTCTGCCAGTCTTCAGCAGTCCACTCGCCGTGTTGTTTGGCCCACTTCAGCCGTTTCTGCACTTGTTTCTTGTTCAGCATCGGTTTACCATAGTATGTCTATGGGTTTTACTGCTGGAACGCGATATTTGAAGCCGAGTCATTGAAAACCTTTGGGCCATCATCAAGCGGAAAATTCGCGACAGAAAGCCGACTAAGCTGGACCAACTGAAGCAGAACATCGCCACTGCTTGGGAAGCTGTGAGTGCGGAAACTTGCGACAAGCTGGTCAAATCGATGCCGCGGAGACTTCAGGCAGTCATACAAGCCAAGGGGGCAGCCAAAAAAATACTGAGAAAGTGATGATTCTAATTATAATAAAATTATTCTAATTCAATGAAACGGTTTCTCCATTATTCTAATTCAATGGAACAACAGTGTCACAGTTAAATGGCCTAAATGGACCTTTGGAAAGCTCAGCTGAGCAGGTTTTTTACAGGTAACGAGTTCTGTGATTACTCTAACGAGTAGGACAGGTGCGGTGAACACCTGAATTTCTTTCTGTACAACAAATGCATTCAAAGAATTTCATGATTGCACCATTTCAAATTATTCTAATTCGTTGACCAGCACTTGTATACTCAAGGCTGCATTGTTTGCATGTGCCTGAGAATTACCAGCTGGGACTTTTGTCGGACCGCTACGGAGCTATTTTTAAACCGGCTCATTTCCATTATCTGAGGCTGTTTGATGATCAATGCTTGTGACGTTTCTTATCACATTCATGCCTTTTTGACACTTCTTTCCATTCAGGCTCCGACTCCGTACGTGCCTAACTCAAAGCTGTTTCAATACACCGCATGAAGGATTGGAAATTGGCAGACATATTGATTGACACCGTTCATATTTGGCTGGAATGCGATGCCCTTTGGTCGGTTTGTTTTCGCAGACTCGCTCAGTGGGAATTTGACACGTGTTTAAAAGTTGAAATTTTGCTTGGAATCCGTAGCTGGACGACGGATCGGAAAGGTATTGTAGTTGTCAGGAAAGAACTTTTGGATTGTTGGCGAGATTTGGTCTTTATAAGGGAATGTGTAATTGAATCCATTTTTCAATAAAAGGAGCGCCAGGCTTAATGGCGAATTGTGGAATTGTGAAGTTATTGTGCAGCAGGTCTAAGTCAGTGCAATAACATGAAGCCAGCTTGTATGCGTGAAGCTAGCACCACATGGTCGGCGATCAGAGCTGCAAGCAAATGCAATTATAACATGGAACTGATGTCTTGGTCACAGAGGAGTTTATTGCGATGGGTCTTCAGCCGAGGAATGATATTTTCTGGTTTCTTAGTATGTTTTTTCTTGAGTGTAACTTGGACAAATATTCATATTCTTGCTTTGACAAGTATTTTGCCACATCACAAAGTTGGTGCATTCATTTACAATTTGTTTTTGTCCACACGCACAGCTTTAAAACAGGCTTTTTAGACAGAAAAGTGAAGCAGATTTGCCACATCTGCAAACCCAATCAGCTCTCATCTGATTCACATTTTTGAGTAATCAGATAAAGATGTGTAGAGGTAATTTTTCCCCACAAGGTTGGTCTTACAAAAAATATTGGGGAGAATACAGAATGACTATTAAAGATGGAAAAATACTTGCGCTTGTTACTCTTGCCATTTTTTCTGAGCTTCAGAAAAACTCCAATATCCAACTTAGACCGGTTCTTTTGTAGATTAGAGACTTCATATGACGTTCATAAAACTCTCAAAACTCATATTGTCAACATCCGTAGCAATTTGGGTGAAAGTTGTGAATGTTAATCTTTTCCTTCTCTCTGCAGCTGGTAGATGAAGCTCCAACGCAATTCTTGACGTGAGAAATGCCTGACTGAATTGTGTATTTTGAAACCCCAAACGGTGCCGTGTTTAGATGGAGACTTCTGGGTAACTGGAAAGGTGTGGCAAAAGAGGCATGGTTTGTTGGTAAGAAGGTTAGTTTGGTAATTTGTTTTGAGAAAAGTAAGGTTCATATGTAAAGCATTTGACTTAATCACCATTTTCATGAGTAAAATGAGTTTCATATTAAGATTGTGCAAGGTCGAAGGTTCAAAAAGAAATAAAAATGCTATCACATCATAAGTCTCACCGGAGTGGCAAACCCAAGGCTGGTGAGCCCCATGCGTCTCTTGGTTGGTCTGAGTGTGGCTTTTTGGCTCATTCAGAAACATTTGCACCTCCACACGCTCTCTCTCTTCTCTCTCCTTGAGAAGCTTTGTGCAATTGTCAGTTCAGCCTGAAAGCAGCGCTGTTAAACAAACACATAGTTTCTTTAAAGATGTGTTTCGAACTCCCAGAGATATTCTGTGAAACTTGAGCTTCACATTGATCCTTTTTTGTGCAAATCCGCTTTATATCCATGGAGAAAAGATCCAAAATATAGAGTGAAAAAACCGAACACAGCGGTGCAAATCATGCAAAACGCATGAATGTGACATAAAACAGTTTAGAAACTGACCTGAAAAAAGTTTGTGCAGCAGGGTTTTCTCTGCTCTGATCACACAGGACAGTCCTGGATCTGACTGGCGCTCCTAAAGCCCATTTTTCCAGGGGCTGAGCTAAGGGGGGCATCTGGGGCTGGGGCCCTTCAAATCTGGTGTCTAACAGGGCTCGCTATTTGATTTTATTATTTTTTTAATTTATAGTAAAAGTGTGTAGTGCTGTAATTGATTTAAAAAAAAATGACTCGAACTGCACTCAAAAGATTAGAAGTTCACAGAATAACTTTTTGTGCAGACAATGCAAGTAAGTTACATTTACATACAGGTTATAATAAAGTCTAAAGTTGCAGTGTACTCTTGAATTTTTATAGTCACAGTCAAATAACTATGTCAATCAAGAATGCCAAAGGTATCACATTTTACTGTTACAATTATAGTGAAAAGACACAATAACACTATAAATTAAACTAAAATAAAGAACACATAGCCTATTTTTGCTTCTAACACTGTCATGATTATGAATGTTCTTACAAATTTTCTATAATGTAAATAAAATAAATAAAACATCAGATCGACTAAGAATTTTTACCAATTAAACAACTAAATACTTGCAGCGCTAACAAATTTCGCATAACGTTAGACCTTTAAATGCAATTAGAAAACATGCATATGTGTTCTTTTCCCTTCCAAGATTTCGCCATAATGTTGTGTACACACGGCTCTCAGCTGGCGCTCACAACGGACAGCGAACTCGTAAGCGTGAAGCTCTGCACCACATGGCGAGCGGTCGGGGGCTGTGCGGGCCACTGTGAAATCAGCTCAAAGCCAATAAATCATCTCCAGTGTATCTGTTGGTTTGTAGATAAAAGCCTTTGTTGAATGAACTCAGAGGAAGCGAACGATCCAGTTAATTCAGACCGGGCTGATATGACTTCAACGGGCCGCACTCATCTCCCACATCACACGCAGAAGGACAAGGAAGTGATTGGACATGCCCCCGAAAAGTGGTTAACATTGAATTTTAAGAGCTGCAGCGGAGTGGAAAATGGGAGCGGTTTGTTAAGTGCGCGATGGGTGTCAGCAGTCTTCATTGGCAAACAGTGATCTGGCACCAGCTCCCGCCCCACTCATCATCAGCTGTCAGCTTCACTTAAAGGAAGCACTTTGTAATAGGGATGTCCCCGTCCACTGTTTAGGCATAAATCATCCGGCCGCTCTGTTCTTTCTAAACTCCTGCACAATGAAACTTTATACGAAGAATATGCTGCAATCAGCCCATCATTTTCACCTAAAGGAGACTGTTTCTTTTCAGATATTCGATAACAGAGGCGTGGACTTGCTAGTTGCTTGCTAACTTGGACTTGAGTTAGACTTGAGTCACTTTTTTAATCATATAAAATGTATCATCATCATCACCAGCAGCAGCAGCATCATTATCATCAGCATCATCGTCAGCATCAGCCATCAGCATCATCATTATCAAAAAACACCTGATGAAATTGTCATTTTTACCATGCAACATTTAACTATTTGATGCAGCTTTCTGGGCAAGTACAATATGTATTGCATACTTCTCCTATTGGTCAACCTTTGTCACTCACTAGCGCTGTGTGACATTGACAAAAAATAAGATTTTTTTGGGCATATCTCGCTGATGATATTCGGATGGTATTTTATCAATTTTGTCAACCTTTTAGTTCATGTCAGTAGGTTGCGTTCACCTCATAGAATTTGATGACCCATTCACTTTTTGCATTACAATGACTTTTAGCTGCTTGATCCTAATCTCTGTTAAATATTACTGGCCTACACTATAATGTGAATGCAGCCTCTTGCCAGACAAATGTAAAGTCAATTACAAAACTGCAAAATATGACTTTTGTGTCTTTCAAATTGTTATGTTCAATTAGCTTTTTTGTAGCATTTTTTTATGTGGGATATATTCATTTTCATTTTCTATAACATGTCTCCATTTTGTTGAGTTGTTGACATTTTTCTCCTCAAACACTAAACTCCCCATAACAATGTAATCTAAGAAGTCGTTCATCACTCTCTTCTTGACCGTTTCAGTTGCACTTGTATTACCTACACTATCTATCAATCTTAGAATGCCTCTCAACTGTGGTTGTTGTTGTCCTGCTTGAACAGCTTCATTCCACTTGTAGAGAGCACATTCTTAGAACTGCAACACTTTGTCTGCCAGATATGACAGCTCTTAATTATTAACTTTTGGACTGGATATGGCAAAAATTTGTCATAGTTTTTACGTGTGGCAGTTTATTAAGAAAAAAGTATGTTGGAAGTTACAGGAAGTAGTGCAGGGATAATTTGAATACAACTGACACATTTTCTGACTGCATTAAGAAAAAACGTGTTATGATGGTCCTAACTAATGCGGAATTTATATACATAGGTCCTTGTTTAGAGCATGGTTGCAACAGTTGATCATTTTTGTCGCTCATGAAAATAAAAAATAAATGATTAATACATTAATCATAATTACCTTTTTGAGCATATTTTGAGCATCCAATATATTCAGTTTAGTTAATTAGAAGCACTTTTCTATAACAGAACAGCCAACATCAGCTTGCTATGCCAAAACATTACATGCACTTCCTGGGTTTTGGAGAATAAAACACTTCTATTAGGATAGATGCTTTGACAATATCTTTATTAGAGCAAAATTGGTTTAAAGGACACCTCATGCAAAACGGACTTGTTGAGTTTATAACTATGCTCTAACAGTGCTCCCTCATCAAAAACTCAGTTGGAGCTCTGTATGTGAGATTCTATTTTTTCCCCTCTGAGCCTCAGAAAACACTATTTGGAATTTTCCAGATGTATGATGTAATTTGAGATCTTCTGCACAAATTTTAGGTTTATAAATCCACAAAATAGTGGATGCAGCTCTAACTCAAATCTCGATGTGGAATACTATTAAGTGTGCTTTACAGTTTTATTTTTAGTTCAAATTAGGGCTGCAACTAACCATTATTTCAGTAATCGATTACATGTTTAGAACACTGAAGTCACTTGGATACAAAAAATATCGCAAAATTTGAGATGTTGCTTGAAAACGTTCTTGAGGCAATTAATGGAATTGTTGCAGCCCAAGTTCAAATGTATAAGGTAGCACAATAAAAGTCTGTACTTAAAAATCACAAATAAGACATCATACTGTATGTGCCCTTTAAAGGGACTGTGCTTAATTTTTATTATTTTTCAAAGTAAAATATCGTAAAATCTATTTATTTATTTATCGTATCTATTCAGCTGAAAATCACTTCGCAATACCCTGTTTCCATCTAATATGTTGTTGTTATTAGCATTGTGGCTAACTTCTGCTAGCATTCCAGAACATCTCGCTCTAAACAGCTGTGAAAAAAGTTTAAAACACATTGTGATGAACAATTCGAAAGTTCCAAATGCATTAAGTAAGTGGGTAAAATATGTGGACTTTAGTTGAAAGTTTAAAATGAGTTATTTCTGTTTGTTTAAAATTTAAGGAATCAAAAATCAGGTATAGAACCTTTAAGTTATCTCATGAAATACAAATAAAACAGCTGTTAGTGAAATGTAGTCTAACGTGTCATATGCTCTTTAAAATACAAGTCAAGTTGTATCTCAAATGTATTTCTCCTACTGCAAGCAATTCTGTGTCACGCAGAACTTTGCAAGAACTCAGCAGCGGTTGCATCTGCTATGTGGGAAAAAATGCTCTATAGCTTTGAAACGCTATGACAGTAACTCACCAAACGTAGAGCCAATATGATAAGAAGAAGCAGCCCGATCTGACATATGCAAGCCCTCCACTTCTTCACTGTTTGTGCGGATGGCAAACTGCTCCATTCTTGGCTCCGCGCCGACACAATGTTATTTCCCATTGTCGCTGCTGCTAGCATAATGAACATTTTGTAGCATTAGCGCAGATTAAGTGGCATTTGCGCGTGCCTGCAATTAAGACGGATATTTTCGGTTTTCTAAATATCGTGCGGCTTTGTCGTTGGGAGCGGAAATTGGCTCAGAAGCGCGCGGGACTAATAACAGAAATGAATGTGGAAAGAAACAAATAGGGACGCTTTTACAGTAATTGTTGATTTCACTGCTTCCTGTTTTAATTTAATCGAGAGGAAAGCTCAGATAAAGACTGGTTTTGTGAGAAACTGTTATCCTCCTGGCTGGGTTTTATAAAGTCGCTTATGAAAGTTCTGTATAGGGAATTAGGAAGAATTAGAATACAAATGAGGCTACAAAAGTCAACCGAAAGGCAGCAACAAGTGATTGCCAAGGAATAGCTTCATTTTGGATAAGCTTTAGATGGACAAAGTGTAGCTGCTAGCATACAAGTTGTTTAGAAGTCTTAACATTATCATAACCAACCTTCTGATTGTGTTAAGAAAAAATATGGGTTGATAAAGAGTTGCCAGGGAAGCATAATATTCACAAGATTCTCTTAGCACTTGAGCAAGCCTCTAAAGTGCACATCAAATGCAAGCAAGGTGTTTTATTTGTCTTTATTGATTTCTTTTCTTCAAGCTACATGCAAGGCATTATTTCAGATTTGTTCATGCTGAAAGGTGCTAAGCCTGAAAGATGCTAAATGTGTGAAAAGCAATATTAGTTTATTTTAAACAGTTGTCTATTGATCAAGCACATTTTGAACATGCAACATTTTATTGACCTGTATTTAACAAGGTAAAAAAACAAAAAAACATTGTGTAGTCAAAAACATCCAAGCGTGACCTGGGGCAAAGTGCCAAATTTGACAGCTCACGAAACATAAACATGTACACGTTCTGCTAAGAAACGTTCACATTTTTCAGACACCAGAGCGAGGTCAAGCTAACAGCTAGCATGCTAATTGTGCACTCCTTGCTTTGAGGAGAATTGCACGTGTCTTAATTTTCTCTAACGCAGTTATGTCATGACCTGGTTAGCATACCTTTGCTAATCCCAATCTCAACCTTACCTTACCCAGATTTTGAAGGTAATTATTTATATATTTATATGTAGGCCTTTAACATTTGGTAGTAGAGGCAACAAGCTACGTAGAGCTAAGCGACAAAGTGTGACAAATAACACTTAGTTCATGTGTGAAAAGGAACGTCTTTTTGCTCAACTGAAATTAACAAAAAATAATTTTCTCGACTTGTTCTGCTATTGTGACACAATCGACTTCAAATGTTAGCTAGCATTTCCCCATCAGCTTTCGTTAACAGTCATTTTTTTTCAAAACTTTCTGTGCTTTTTTTTTTGCTTTTCATACAGGAGACTAAATGTGTGCCTGATTGGCTAGTTTGTTCTGTCAATCCCGCCCACTGAATTCGACAGAAGGACTTGGTGACCAGCAATGTATTTTTTATATATCATCTGAATTTTCCAGGCAAGCAAAACATAAAAATATATCTTAAGAAGCAGCTTTGTGAAATACTACAGGTCATGACTCAAATATAAGTCTTAATTTGTATGTTTTGTTGTTGTTAAAAAGGTCTTTAAAAGTCTCAAATTTGACCTCTCTATTAGGGCTGGGCGATATTGACAAAAATAGATATTTCGATACTTTTTTAGCATAACTAGATTACGAAAATGTTTCGACACATATTTAAGTGTATTTGTTGAAGTTTAATGATTTAAACATGTGCTATCACAATCTTTTGAGAAATATTCCCCTTTCTCAAAACTAGAGAGTGTCTTAATGTTCTGACCAAATATTTGACCCAAACTGCCCTTACAAGAATACAAGTCATAAGTTAGGATGGTAAAGTACTTGTACAGTAAAGTAAAGGTAAAAATTTCATGTAAAAATTGTGAATAAATTTACAATGTGCTCTCTAAATAATGAACAATTTGGCTACTAAGACAATAATGAGACTAAGAAACAACCTTCTACACTTATTTGAACGTTACAATAATGTGACTTTTTCATTTGTGTCATTAAACTACTATTTTTGACGCATTTTCTACTATAAACAATATACTCGATATTCCATTTTGCATATCTTCAAAACAACTATCACAATATTATCTAAAATTCGATATATATGCCCAGCTATACTCTCCATCCCTACAGAAACCTTTCATACAATATGAAGATGCTTCCAAAGCGTTAATATGTAGCCACATGCTGCCCCTGGTGAGGCCTTTGATTTAAAAATACACTGACAAAATCTGTTGTTATTTTTAGACTACAGCAGGCAAGATGACCGCTTTGGCGTTTTGGAAGTCCATTGAACCTCAGCAGCAGCAGCAACAGCAGCAGCAGGATTTGTTTAGCCCCTGTATAATGAATCGACTGTCGCTGTATCTATCTGAAGGCTGTATCATGTGATGCCAGTCAGGACCCCCCGCTGCGCCCCCTACGGCTCCCCTCACTAAACTCTCACCCACTGCGACTAATGGTGTGCTGTTCCAGGCCTTATCTTCAGTTGACTCGCCTCGGCTCACCCAGCGCGCTCTGTGCCTCTGCCAGGTGAGCGCCGTCTGCATCTCGGTGTGTCTAAAGGCAAAAGCTGTGCGCAAGAAATGGGCCCATCAGTCAAGAGGCTTTGTCTAGTAAGATGTTTTCAGCGCAGATGTGAGTGGTGCTTGTACGGCTTGCAGCAGCTGTTTGGGTTTTTGTTGACAGGAGGGCACGCAGCTGAAGTCTTTTGATGAATCAGAGGAGCAATTAGAATGATTTCATGTTTATTCTACTAAACACAAATATGTGGTTTTATTGAAATGCAAAATTGCTAGACAAGATTGAAAAAATGTATTCTGTCTTTATCTATTTTTTGTTTTGTTTTGTTTATGATCATTTTAGGGTTGATAAATTTACAAAAGTCAGTCATCAATCAAACTAAAGCATAGAACAAACATGACTCATCAACTTGACTTGACAAAGATTTTAATTTGGTTCCACAATGCAAAAAAATGTAATGTATTTATTCGCTCTGGACTTAGTCTAAACATTGAGAAGTATGAGTTAGTACACAAGCAAGCGCTGACAGATCCTGCTTCCAAAGTGATCAAGGATGGGTCTAAGTGGAAACAGCAAGGACGTTGTGAAAAGTCAAGAGAACAACGTAGAAATGAATATGATGGTCATAGCAGCATGTCAGTGTCTGATTCTGTCAGATCTTAGAAGCAGGTTGGGACTGGTCAGTATTTGGACAGGCAATCATTGGAACTCCATTTGCCACAGAGGGGCGTAGAATGAATCTGGTGTGTGTGTATTACAATGAGTCGACACTGACTGCTTGGCGAGTTTGGTTCAAGACGTGTGGTTTTTACAAAGTGCGCAGATGCGGTTATCTGCGGTCCGGTTTTGTCCAAAGCCACGCAGACTCACACAGATTCCCGCGAGACACTTGTATAATGACTTGAAAGTCGCGGAAGACCTCTGTGGTCTCAGGAAAAATAAACTTTGTGCGAATTTTTTCCACTGACCAACATTGCTCCTGCACTCGCATCCGCACTCCTTGGAGGTCAGTGTACATGGGCACATTTAACTCGCTCTCAGTGTACATCCAGGGTTAGGGTTGTCAGAAGTATCAAACAAATCAGATATAGTTTTGACCCTAACTCTATCTAAATACTCATTTGAGCAGGTGTCTATATTTCTAACCCAAAAAATATAATAATCACAAGCAGAATAAATATGTGAAAATGTGTCATAAAAACGCATCCTAATCTGTCACAACTAAAGTTATTACAAGGAAATCAATGGGAAAAAATCCAGAATTGAATTTGTCTGCATTTTTCTCGTGAAATTGAATATTGTTATTGAATATTGTTTTCATTTTTGGTGTTGAAATTTCAGCATTGTGACAACACTAGTGCGTATGCGTGGTTGTTGGTGGCCAGAGGGGGTCTATAGTGTTGACTGACAGACTGCTTCAACCATTTGAAGAGTAGCTTAACACGTCTGAGTGTAAAATGAAACTGCGAAGCATCTTTAAGTGTCTTGAAAGGTGCTATATGAATCCAGTACATTGCCTGGAAGGGTTAAAGGAACACATTATATTTTAACACCATAAATGTGGAATTAGTTTGAATGAGCCTATAATGAGACATTTGATGAATACTCTGTTCTTAGTATCATAGTCTATTCCCATGTAATTGTCATAAACTCAAGAATCTATTGTAGTTGTCCACCGAGCTGTGCCCTCAAGATCACTGCAGGCTGTTTAATGCAAGAATAACATGTTCCTAAGAGTTGCTTTTTATATAAAGTTCATGTCAGGCCCTCTGTAGTTACTGATACGCCGGCTAAAGAGATTCTTTGTTGACACTGAGGAAAATATGCCGCCTGGACATTATCAGATTTTACGGCTATTAAAACAAACATCCATACTGACGGATAATTGAGAATATTGGTTTAAAATGTGATACTGCAGAACAGGTTTGCTCTTTAGCTCAAGAAAAATATCAGGTATAATAGGCTGATGACTAGCTTATTTGTTCAAGGTCTGCGTTGGTGCGGTGTTTACCGTCACTCATTTCTTTCTTTTGTTATAGACTTAGTAGATAGAGAGAATAGATGGAGATGTCAGCTCTAGGTGCGGCTTAATGTTGGCAGCAGTATTTAATCATAATTTAAAGAACAGGGAAAGGAATTTGCTTTGGCATCTATAATGTAAAGGTGTTAGTTGTAAAATAAGAACATTTCTCTTTTCAACCTAAAGCTATAATGTAAATGGAGCAATTTGTGAAAAAAAAAAAAAAAAAATCAGATAATCAATTACTAAAACATTTTAAGCGTAATTTTAGTTTGATAGCCTAAAGCAGTGCTGTGATTGTCAGAATGTGATTTGCTCCTCTCTTAACATTAAAAAGGGCTAGGGTTAGGGTTGAATTTCTCAGATGTATGACAAGCTCCAGATCTTGTGAGTTGTTTTTTTGTCCATAAACAATTGCCAACCTCAAATGATCTTTTTTAGTTGTAAATTAGTAGAATATATTATATTGTTTAGTTCTCATCAGGAGCCAAATGCAGCGCTCTGATTGGCTGTGCTTGGGTGGTCCACTTCAATTTCACTTTGTTGTTCATAAAAAGACATTTATAAGCTGTAATTGAAACCAAAATGAATGCACGGTGTTCTTGTATTAGTAGCTTAGCGCAACTGATATACAAAGATAATGATAAACATTAAACTTTTTCAAAACAACATTCACTTTCTTATCAGATTTTGAGTTATAGCTACTGACATCAGTGATTATTTAACAAAAGGGAGATAAACAAAGCCAGCTTGCATGACATGTTAAAGGAGCACAGTGTAAAAAGTCAACTACACAATTCAGTCGAATTAGAAAGTTAAAGCGATACTTTGGAACTTTCTGAAAGGAGATATATAGATTCTATGCCATAGTATGAAAGGTATCAGCTAAAGGAACTGCCTTTCTATGGAAAAACAAACATGAGCGTACCCTCCTCCAAGCCAAACAAGAGACCATTTTGTGGACATGCAAGCCTACTCAAAACAAAAACACATTTATTTAGTGTAACAAAGACATATAAATGACAAAGATAATCATTTCTTCATTCATTTCTTTTATGGTAAAAAGTTGCACAGTGCACCTTTAATATCAGCATGCAGCTATAATGAATGTGATTCAATTATAGCACTTTCGTCTTACAGTAAGAAGATTGCAGATTCCAGTTCCGCACAGTCCGGGTCTCTCTGTAATTTGTATGTTTCTCCCTGTGTCCGTGTAGGGTTCCTTCTAGCACTCTGCTTTCACCCACAAACCAAGACAGGCACATTAGAGAATATCATTTACGGCAATGTTTCCCAATCTTTTTTGAGTGGCGGCATACTATTTGGGCGACATGGTGGCGCAGCTGTTAGCGTCTTGGGCTCAAGAAGATCCTGGGTTCAATTCCAGACGACTCGGGACCTTTCTATGTGGAGACTCCTTGTATCTGCGTTCCTTGTTTCTTATATTTTTGTTTAAGAAACAAAATGCTTCATTATGACAGTGACTTTTTTGTTAAAAAGTTGCACAGTTCACCTATACATTATTCTTTAAATTAGTAAATGTGTGTTTATGCGTTTCATTTTTGCTGAAAAAGTTGTTCCAAACATACATGATACAAATAAATCTGTTTATTCTTATTTCATAGATTGAAAATTGAATCCTGACAAATTTTTTCAAGGCACATCTGGCAGAGTCACACTATGTTCCCCGGCTGCACACTGGTTGTAAATCACTGTTCTACGGTATACAGTTTACAGCCCCTGTTTTTTGAGGCTTAGAAGCTAGAAGACTTACTAAACAGCAAGTATCAAACAAGAATTAAAAGTGCATCTTGCTTATTAGGTGTTCATTTAAATTATCAAAGTGCAGTTTTTTTCTTATTTACCGATTCATTCTTATTGCCATCACAAGTGGCAAACTTTCGTAGGCTGATACTAAATCCGGAGGCACTGTTGAGGCGGGACAGCAGGATACTCACAACATGAAAGGCCCTGTGTTGTTGTGTCCTGGGGTTTGTGTTTTCCTTTACATGAAATCAATGCTAACATGTTCTTCACTTCTGGATGTTGTTCTACAGTTTCCCGAAGCAGAACAGACGCACACTAAGTGGATAAGCATCTCCATTCCCCTTTCTTCCTCTTAAGTTGCACTATAGATTAGCAAACGTCCCACTTCTCAGTCAGGACATGAAAAAGAAATGCCTGAGAGCGCGCCCGGGGCCAACTCTGCACCTGATAACTTAGCGTCTGCATTAGCACGCTCGCTTTTAGTGCTGTTGTCCCATTGGATTTGGAGGAGTTTGTGCTATTTGATTAATTACAGCACATTTACTTGAAGGGATTTCCAGTTAAAGAGCCGTTTGACTCTCACGAGGATTAATAATGCAAACAGCAGGTCACAGAGAGCAAATATTCTACGCCTGTTTGTCATTGTTTCTGAACAGGTCCTGGCCAGCTGTCATGTTGAGCTTAAAGAGACTAGCTATGCTCATTTTTGTTTATTTTCTATAGACTTTTTTAACAGAACAGTACATTTAGTTGTGTGTTCAACTCAAATCCTTTATATGTAGGCTGTGTTTTCTTACAGACTGAAAACACGTGTGATGTCATTAAGCCAAGGCTAATTCATTATTTGCAAATCTCAAGTATCATATTTTCCGGACTACAAGTCACACTTTTTTCATAGTCTGACTGGAGATATTATATATATACTGTATATAAATACAATTTAAATTTGTGTGTTACTATTAACCCTTCAGCGGGTCGCGAAGCAAAATCGGGGGTCACGAGATTATTTTAAAGGACACATATTCCAAAATCAACTTTTGAGCTTTTATTTATTCGATTATTTATTGGTTTATTTGAATAGGGACAGACACATAAACATTGACTAACTGTAGTACAGATGCATGCATAAGCAGTAGCTTATAGCCAAAGCTAATTCGCATTACTTGTCCCTTGAAGGGCTTTTAACACACAAACAATACAGAAAAGAGAAATTCATGAAAACACAGGAAGAACACAAATTAAATGTGAGTGCACTGCTGTTGCTGACACATCCAAGATCTAGTCTGTTTTTTTAGAAGCCCAAGCGTTAACAGGGAGCACCTTCCACAGACCTGCACCTTTCACGGAAAAGGCTGTTTGGGCAAAAGATGTTTTGCAAAAGGCACTTTACAGTCTCCAAACGAGGCTGCTCGTGGCGACCTGCCCATGGTGCATTCAGACCGGACAGCGTCTTTGCATTATTGCATCAACAGCGGTAAAACAGCAAAACAAACAAACAAAAAAAAGTTGAAAATGACAGTAAGTAATTGGCACCACCTTAAAGCTGAGATAACTAACTTTTTGACTTGGAATTTAGTCAACTTTGTGGTTTCCACTAAAAGTAAACAATAAATGTAGCACTTTGTTAAAAATAAGACCACTGAGTACTGTCTGAAATGAATTATGAAGAATTTTAGTTCTAATCAGGAGCTGAATGCAGTTCTCTGATCGGCTGAGCTTGGGTGGTCCTCTCCAGTTTCACTTTGCCGTTTTTAAGAAGTGTTTTTTAAGCCTTAATTGCAACTACAAATGAATACATGTTGATATTAACCATGTCTTGACGTATTTAGGGGAGAAAGTAGTCAGATTTAAAACATAAATCACATTTGTAGTGTAAAAATCAACTACCACACCTTTAAATATATCAAATAAAAAAAAAAACTTTAGTTATAAACTGCTTTTCATACAAACAGTGGAACACAAAGTGCTTTACAGTGTGCATCAAAAACAATCCCATACACCCCCCCCCCCCCCCATTTCAGACAACCCCATATTACAAGCTTATACCCCCCACCCCTCATCCCCGCACACACACACTAAATTACCACATCCACATAACATAAACATAGAATCATGTTTATATGCCTTACTGCAATGTGCAATCCAACTTGTCATACACACTTTAAGCTAAAATAAAACATAAGTCAATGTTGCTACCCAAACAATATTTTTTTTTTGTGACAGATGGTTAGTTACGCCTGTTTGTTTCACAACATTGTGCCGGTTATGGTTTGATTGCCGAGAGGATTCTTCTGTTATAGCTTTGGTTGGCGTCTCATATTCTCTCTCTGGGTTTGAATGGAGGATAGACTGAGGTCATTTGACTTGTGCTGCCATTGACAAGGTAATGTTTGAGGGATTAGCCGCTCACACAAAGACTGCTCACTCAAGTACTTTTATTATCATGACCTTCTCCACCTCCTCAGCTCACTCATTACATTTCTAATATTGCCTTTCTCATTGCTCTTTCTGCTCGTTGTTATGGTGTCTGTTTGTACAACGCACACAAGTGAGATTGAACTCTGTATAAACTTTTGCCATTTGCAATAAGATACAAAGGCTATAACTTTGTCTAACTACCAGAGTGTGACTGTTGGGTTGTCATAGGTATTGAAAATCAGAATTGCAACCAACAAAAAAACTATTATGGATGAAACAAAAGCGCTTACTGATGAGAAGTAGGGTGGGTAGATACAGGTCTGAGGCATTGAGTTGAATAAAAGTACTTTATTCAGAGTGACGCCAGTTTTGACCTAGAATAGGTCTTTGTCAGAGCATTGCAAAGTTTAAAAATATCACCAGTTGTCCTTAAATACAGTGTGTCATGTGACTTATAATGTGGAAAGACAAAGAGAAATTAATTACAAAGCAGACAAGATTAGGGCTGGGCATAAAAAAAAGTTCCTATTTGAAATTGACCTAAAACGTTAAAAAATACTGGAACTTTCGGTGCCATTTTTTGATTCTTTATTTTTGAATCTCGGCGTTAATAAGCGGACAACAGGAACGCCACACATGCCACATGCGCTCTCCAACTCCTCTCCACAAACAATAAAAACACCATGTAGCTGATGGGCCAAATGCACATTCCACAGTGATACAAACTACGTTCCACGTCACAGTGATCACTTCTTACTTCTCTCAAACAAACTGTGTGAGCTTCAGACTGCGCCGTGCACAAAATACCAGCACAATTTACATGTTATTTCTCTCAAACAGACTATGCGCGAGCTTGCAAGTTTCCAAAACTAAGCGCAGTGCATCAGTTATCCTAGTGAAACAGAAAAAACAAAGAAACAGGTCTACAAACAGGTTTACAAATAATATTGAAAGAGACTGTCAAATTCAAATTTTGACAGTGTCTTTGTCAAAATCCAAACACATATATAAATCAAATTCTGAAAAACATGACCTAAAAAAATTAAATTTTTTATCGAGAAATGTGCTAAAAGTTTATCAGGACTTGATTTGTAATATAATTTTAAATACAAATCTAAATGTAGTTATGAAACTTTTCTTCTCATAACGTCTCACTTTGGAACAAATTCTGGCAACTAAAGAAAGTGGGTGATAAGACAAGAAATTAATTTCATGATTTTCTTGGAGCTAGATCACCTAGTTGTTTTACCCATTCACCTTATTCTGCCAACCCACTTTTCTTGGCAGTGCACTTCCTGTTTAGCTTTGCTAAGGTAGCTAATATGTTAGCTTGTTTGTCTTGCAGGGCAATCTCAAATAGATATAGCTATAGATAGTTGAAATAAAACATATCAGTTGAATTCTAAATGCAGCAACCGGAAGTGCACAGCCAAGAAAAGTGGGCGGGAAAGAGTAAGGTGAATATCAGTTTGACATTGCCCAGCGAGACAAACAAGCTAACATGTTAGCTAGCTTAACAGAACTAAAAATGAAGTCCATTGGCAATAAAGTGGGCAAGGCAGAATAGGGTGGATTGCCTTGAGAAATATTTTTTTTTAAACTTCACTGTGATTGGTCGCTCACTCAGATACTGGCCAATACCAGAAACAAATGGTTGTATCCAAAAAGAAAATGTG
Source organism: Mugilogobius chulae (assembly GCA_038363315.1). NCBI lineage: Eukaryota > Metazoa > Chordata > Actinopteri > Gobiiformes > Gobiidae > Mugilogobius > Mugilogobius chulae. The sequence goes on along the minus strand of CM076398.1, from coordinate 15,400,203 downwards.
AAAAAAGCAATTTGATCACATTTATAAGATACTCAAGGACAATAACATGCAATTAAAATTTGTTTAAAGAGATTAAAACGCATGGATTATCAATGCTTAATGTCATTACCCTAAAACAATGCAGTCTTTGCTTAATACTATTTTAATTTATTGATTTGTGTGTGATTTTTCAACAGATCCCAGTGAAACTAGACTCTTTTTACCCCTAACACTTCTCTCCTCAGTCTCTCCTCACCATCCAACTTTTTTTTTTTTACACAATAGTGTGGCACAACAGGTCTAAATAAAAACACTACCCCTGTTAAATTTATTCTGGCAATGACATGTGCATTCCCTCAACTTGTGCTTCTTGTCATTTCAGTCCCGCTGCAGTTATTTTGCACTCATCCGGAGCTTACTCAGTCACTGCGGATTTCCCTTCGCTTTTCACTTAATTTTGACCTTCGGGGCGTCATATTCCGTGACACGCTGTCGGTTTGCATCACTCTGATCCAACACCCCACAGCTCTCCCAGGACGCCATGTTTCCAGTGCGCTTACCTGTGGTGGGCTTCTGCCAATAGCAATCAAGCTACTCAACCAACAAGGCTCCTATATCTAACCAGCATGAATCTAATATGGAAAGATTGGCTCTAGAGTAGGAACTGAATATATTGCATGGACTAATGGTTGACCGTTGCTACTTGCTGCTTTGCAATTAATCGAATTTCAGCTACAAGTAAGAATATGAATGTTTATTTTTTTCCCCACTAAATCCTTGTGCTCTGACAATATTAAGCCATAAAACAATTCCATATTGTCAGTTATCTTAAGAACTGACAGCTTGTCAGTTCTTAAGATAAACTTGTTTTTTCTTTATAAAGGCACTTGAATCTGAGTGGTCGAAATGTTTTTACTCAGTAGTAGTTGATTTGTTAAATCCAGCTGAAAGGCATCTTTCATTTCAATGCACAAATCACATCAAAAGTCACAATTTTCTTTAATTCTGGTAAAATAGGACAATTTTTACAGGTGCTGCCATGTTTGTTGTGGTTCATAGAAAAGGCAAAAGTACTGAATTTCACTAGAGAAGAGAAAGAGAAAGTACAAAAAAAAAAAAAAAACAACTCTGGTAAAAGTACAGCTGAAATTCCTTTCCTCGAGTAAAAGTACTAAAGAAAAACCTATACTTAAGTAAAGGGTAAAAAACAAAAATATAACACACACACATAAATATCTCATATTTACAAGATTAAAGGGCGATAAAGGGCTTGCAACATGCAGACATTTTTGTTGTTGCGCAAAGTAGCGCAACCATAATTTGCACAACAAAATTACAACATAGTTGTTTTACCTATTCACCCATTCACAGCTCTGAGGCTTTTTGGAACTAGGTCTAGTTTCTTACTTGCACGTCTAGTATTTTGCAGACATATGTCTAAAGCCTTTGCTTTAGCCTACATAAGCACATGAGCTCATAATGCGAGCATTTGCTGAAACTGAAATGAGAAAGTCAAAACACACAAAATGAGCTTCTAACCTGCGCACCTTAGAACGTCGCACCATTTGTTTACCAAGCTGAGCCAAGTGATTGACAATGATATAAAACAATTCAAAAAAGGCAATGAACAGTAAATAATTCAATTGTGACCCCATACACACAGTTTGACTTTGAAAGAAAGTTGATTCTGGATTTAGTTTCTCTTTAATAACGCATCTGCACTGAAGCTAATTATTTCTGCTTAACCATTATAACAGTTTTCAACATTTCTTGGGGGAGGACCTCAAGACCCCTCTCAGATTATGAGTCATGCAACAAATAGATCTATGATGATCAAAGAGGCAACAATGAGCATTTTTGCATAGACCACCCAAATGTTAGATACCCTGACTGACAACTCAACCAGCTGCCACATAAAACAATTACATCCACATTTAACTCACGCCAGTGCCACACATTACTTTGATTGAATCAGTGTAATCCCTCATACTGTACTAAAAATATTGTACAGTACTGCTCTAAATACCGTCATCCTGCCTGCTACTGTACCTCCCCCTCCCTCCTCTTGACATGCTTTCCAGGCGCTATTTTTAATCATTTACAATATTATACAGTGCAAAGTTGTTTCTGCTTGATAGGAGCCGAGGATGACGCACGCGGGGAGCTTAGGGCAGTGAGATCAACTAAAACGTAATGCTCATCTAAGGGGAAATACTCAACACATGCATGCACACTGTCGCACACGTAGCCTACTGTAATGCAAACAGACTCGCAGGTTGCTAACGAGGTATGGCATGTTTTGAAGCGCAATGCATTATCATGTTATACGGTTACATGAAAACCCGAGAGTTGCAGTTTCTTGTTTGCTGGATATTCATACCAGAAATGCTCAGAACTTTATATACACATGGTTTCTGAATGAAGAGTAAAAGAAGGTAAACTGAAGCAATTGTAGTTTTGTCTTTGGCAAAACTAAAACAATATAGTGTTTCCTATGGGACTATTGGATACTGACACTATGCTGGCACAAAGTAAAGTATGGTAGTTTAAATTTATATGACCACTTATCTTTTACCTTGTAATCAAACTATGGGAGCAAATATTAAGCTAGTGGGGGCGCCATAGTCTCCTCATAGGAAACACTGAATAAGTCAATTGTGCTTAATGTAAGTTCTCAGCACACTGAAGTGCATGCTTTCTTTTTTTAGCATTTAGTGGTGGACAATATATACTGTTGGCAGTGTTCATATTAGACGTTTTAGTGCTGTAAGAACTACGAACACCAATGTGGGGCAAATAGTTTTCTCATTGATGCAGAACTTTTCTGTAACACAACAACGTTGTGACAGCAGTGAGGTATTGCTTCTGGATTCTAACCTGGGCTACTGCTGTGTTGGAGCAGATCCTTTTTCCGAAGGATAGCTCACACGGTGTTAACGTGGTGCACCATGACTTTTTTCAAGTTTAAGATGTATTTATATTGTTGCTTATGATGTTATGTGAACAAGACCTATGGCCACACTGCGAATTTAATGCTTGTGAATACCAGCAGAGGGCCTCACATATCTGCCTCCAGGGATCCAATAAAATGAGTTTGAAATCAATCCACTATACTAAGTTATTTTACACAATTTAAAATGCAAGACATAAGTTGACTCCTCAAACTCAAGACAAGACAAATTCTCAGTAGATCTTGAAGGTGCCTTGGCTGAGGCGCACTTCACTATACCGTTTTAAGCCCAGCGTTGGAGAAGCTCTCAGGTCCGACGCAGTGGCTTCCTGCTGTGAGAGCGTCACATTGCATGACTGTAAAAGCAGAGCAGATAAAACAAGACAGAGATGGCTCCCCTCGGATGTGGCTTTTACACGGAGCTGGCAACAAGGAAAGGTTTTTAGAAATCCCAAGTACATATTAGAACAAGTAAAACAACACAACAGTTTTTTTTTCAAAATCTTTATTTTGGTAGTAGCCTGAAGTGAAGTAGTGCTTTATATAGCATTACGTAGTCAAATTTTTTATAGTTATAAACTTTGTGGTAAGTAGTGCTTTAATTGGGTGGAGATGCACCAACACTTAGTTCCACCATTTTCAAAAATGCCCCATTTAGTACTCACATTTTTCAGAGCGTTCATCAATGATTATAACAAGGTCGAGACTAAATGAAAATTATGGTTCCGGCACTTATTTTTTGGACAGTATCAGCACTTCTTTTTGAACAGTACTGGAACTTCTTTTTGGGCAGTACCAGCACTTATTTTTTGGACAGTACAACAGTTCTTTTTGGATGGTACTGACACTTCTTTTTGGGCAGTACCGGCACTTCTTTTTGGGCGGTACCGGCAATTCTTTTTAGGCGGTAAAGGGCAATTCTTTTTGGATGGTACCAACACTTATTTTTGGATGGTACCAACACTTCTTTTTGGATGGTACCGGCACTTCTTTTTGGACTGTTTGTGACATACCAAGCTTCCCGCGGCAAATAGTTTACAATTAGTTCGGCTTAGTTTAGCAGAATTCGAAGGCTAAGTTTAGGCTAAGTTTAGGCTAAGTATAAGTTAATACTGTTTTGCTGGTGCCGATAACCAGTATTTGCCAATACTGATATTTGCTTCTAAAAATCCAAAGCATGGTTCTATTTCACAACCTTTCTTTTCTACTTTTGCAAGGAATAAGTACAATTTACGGCTGCTTGCCATTCAGTTATGGCAAGAAGCCCTGGGACAGCTCAGATTCACCTAAACACACTAAAATATGTCCAGTTGGCCTTCCTCTCTCAGTGGAACTTCCTGGTTGAATTATTGGTCAATTAAATTAAATCGGTGTGGATTATTATGAAAATATACAGCCATTCTTTGCAAAATCAATTTCTTATTTCATTTTTGCCCTAGTCTGTTTAAAAGAACACGTTTGATGCTTTGAGGACACATCGAACGCCCTCTAAAAGTCACCACATATTATCAGCTATTTTCCGATATTGATAATACCAGTAATTTGTGCAGCAGGGCAGTATGTTTACCTTTCGTTCAGGTTAATGCCGTCAGCCAATGAGAATGCATTTGCTGAAAATGTAAATAAAATCAATTTGTGCCAAGCAATTCAGCATTTGAGATTTCTAAAAACCTTTTGGGACAATGTGAAAAATTTATTGTTTCACTGTGTCTTTTATTTGGACTGAAGAAAGCAACTGGCAAGAGAAAATCAATACAGTCTCACCTCGAGAAACAGATTTAATTGGCTAAATTGGTGAAGGGTTTTGACATGCGACTTGTTCCGTTTTCAAAATATCGGCATAAATAAAGAATGTCCAAACATGTTTGATTCCCACTACTGACTGAAGGATTAGATTGACAATTTGCCTTTCAAAAATATTGGATCAGCTCAGAGTCAAATTATAGTTTCCGAAAGCGGGTTAAATGTACATTGCGCCTTAAATAGAGGCTCTATGATTGCAGGGATGATTGACAGCATGGTTGGCATAGCGATTCTCCTCGGTCCCGACCTTTGACGAGAGGGTAAGTGATATTTATATGAGCGCTGGATACAGGCTAATTGTCTTTTTGCAAGCATAAAAGTACAGAAGAAGTAGAAGTATCGGATGTCTTTACTTAAAGGAGGACTGAGGAACTTTTCAGGTTTGAATGTCCGCCACAGTTTACAGAAGATGTTACTGTGGTGCATGGAATGTTTCATAGTGTGGCATTCAACTTGCAAATCGGGAATTTAAGCTGTTTAGAGAAATTAAGAAATTAGTTATTTCAGGTTTGGTGAAGCCAGTCCTCATAACAAAAGTCATTTTGCTTATATGTCAATATGGTGATAGCCACATTGTAGTGATATAGAATGTCAGAAATTTTTGCTGGAACTACCAATTCAAAAGGATTAATGCTAAAAATGTTGGGTTCTGAGGTACGATAATTGGCTCTGTCATTCCCCAATCCAAGTCACTGAGTCAACCATGCTAGTAGTTACCGTGACTATATTTTCATTGTTTAAACTGCCAGAAACGGTTAAAAGTATCTCTGTCAGTTGTGACATTAGATCCTGAATCATATGAGATAAAAAAAGTCCATTAAAAAGTTTAATAATGTTTATTTTTGTGAAAGTCATATAAAATCTTGTACTTTCTACACTCATAAAAACAATCAATTTAATACTAACATTGGTGACCTCGAGCTGTTTGCTGAAGTTTATATTAAATATTGTGTTTTCACAAACGTTAAGCTAATTATGTACCTAAAAAAAACACATTTAAAAAGTAAATGATACATATTAAATATTCTATAGTTTTTGTCCTCGTAGGTGTTGCCGTAGTCAACACAACATTTATGCGCCTGCACAGAAGCCTCTGGGCATGCGCACATCAACTTTTGACTTAAATTTGGCACTGACTCCGACTGGGGAGTGACTCTGTGCACAGAAGTCGTTGGCTTATTTATCTTCAAAATTGCTACTTCCTGCTGTATGTTTATTTCCTGTTTAATTCATTTCTATCACTCTAAAATGAAAAAACGAAAACAAAAAACTTTAAGATCGGGCAGTGAACAGTGAGTTGTTGATGGTTTTCTCTGAAAACATGTTAAATACTTCACAAATGAGAAGAATATTTCAACAAAGGACAAAATGTGTTTATGAAAAGATCTGTTTGTCTTGAATGCTGACGCTAAAGTCTAACAATTTGAAAATAAACCTCTACACAGGGTAGAGTTTGATTCTGGCCAGCCCAAGCCCAGCCGAGCCGGCCCGACTTTCGGCCGGGCCCGGGCCCACATTTCTCACATAGTTGTCGGGCCTGGTCGGGTTCGGGCCAAGACGCAGAGCCGCACTGAACACGTGCACTCCGCGGGATGATTGACAGCCGCGTCAGAACACAGCGCAAAACCACCGCGGGACATAAAGCGAGTGAGAGAGACAGAAGGTGTGTAAGCGCGGAGCAGGTAAAAGAGGAAGAGAGACAGGGAAGGCACTTTCATTCACGCGGACCCAGGAAAAGGTGAGGAGGAAGAGAGAAAGCACGCATATGTACGCGGTGAGAAAAGAAGGATAAGGAGAGAGGAGAGAGAGAGAGAGGGAGAAATGTGCGGTGGAGGAAGCGCTTTGTAACGTATGGGACACCAAGGAGCTTTTTCTGTTACTAAAATGCACAGTTCAGTGAGTGGCGGGGCGGGCTCACTTCGGGCTCGGGCTCAGACACACAGAGACTGACTCGGGTCCCGGTCGGGTTCGGACACGACGTGCCGGGCTCGGCTGGGTCGGGCTGCATTTTTTGGGCCGATCTAAACTTAACACAGGGTCAATTAAGTTTTGGAAAAAGGTAAAGGTTGAGATAAAAAAATACAACATTTAGGCCAGTTTAGCAACATAATAAACTCATTACCATGGCAACCAGCTCACTTTCGTCCTGGATCAGCACTATCCATTTAAAAAGATGGATAGTGCTGGATAGAATTCTCACTGACCATGTATAACTTTGCATTTAACCGTGATCCTATCATATTTATTTGAGCTTATTCATAGCTTGATAGTTGACTTAATTGCAAAAATTTGAAGGACACAACTAAATGTACTTTTTTTTCCATCTATTCTATTATTCCACTTTAAATACTCAAAATAGCCTGCTTAAAAACAAGAACGATGCACACATTATACAATATTTGCCCCATAATCTGAATTTTAAAACAAACATAATGGAGAAGTTACATAGTGCACATTTCTTCTCCACTTATGTGACATTAAACTCTCTGTTACTAATTCTGTCAAATGAAAGCTAACAAAGCTTGTCTGATTTAGGAGTAGATATGTTGTGGTGCACCATATAAATGCTATCTCAAACACCGCTGGGCTTTGGTTTTGGAGATGTGTTTGTTCCAGCAATCTTTAGCTTTTTTTGCTTTATTGGAAAGAATAGTATCTCACAGACATAACTCTAGCTGTGTTTCTGATAAGGAGGCAAGAAATGTCAAGAATAATCATAGATTTTAATGACTCAAATGGATATCTTTTATTTTTCAACAGCTTTGCAAGCCGCTAACTGCTGTGCTCGTTACTCGGTGTTGAGAAAAGTCACAGTATGCAACCGACTAAATTACAGTTCGATTTGCCATCCAGGAGGTAAATTTAACATTACTAGCATGGCGCTTTTTTAATTAGCAGATGTTTTGTGTGAGAATTGCTTATCGCAGTATGTTGTTCTTAAGGGTCTGCAACTCTCCTGTGATCATGGACTAAATTAGACTTTAAGCACTTGGACGAGGAGAGGTATGAAGAAAGTCACATGTCGCAGTGGGAGTCCAGTTTAATCAGGAGATTTTAACAAACTAAATATATATTTTAAAAATAAAGGGTCATTAATAAGAACTATGTGCTGGCGAAAAGCTGTTGAGAAAGTGATCTTGGTTAGTGATCTTTTACTCCAGGGCTCATGAAGATAATGATGGATTGTGATTGATTTTGCATTCTGATTGGGTTTGTGTGAGGGACAGCAGGACTAAGATAAAGAAGCAAATTATCTATGGTTTGTCAGGATCACTTAATCATTTTACTGCTATGCTCCAGTTGTGGTTTAAAACATTGTCGGATTGTTTAGGAAAGCGAAAAGATGCTGTAGCTGTTGTAATGCACATGAATAGAGGATTGACTATGTTGCAGGTATATCGCAAATTAACCATAATGTAATAGCAATTTGCCAATCACTAATATGCCATAACAGATATAGAATGTACTTTGGAAATCAAAATTTGCCCTGTTTATTATGTAAAATAATAATGTTTTTTCAAAGATACGTCTGCCCAACGAAAAACATACTGAGTAGGAAAAGGTTTTTTTTGTAAGAAGCAAACCATCTAGCATTCTCCCTCTTGTAACTTCCCATTGTAACTTCTCCTATGTTCCCTATTGTAAAGTTATCCTAGTTTTCTCCTTATTGTTAACTTCCCCTAGTGTTCCTTTATTGTAAAGTTATCCTAGCACTCCCTTATTGTAAAGTTATCCAATATGTAAATTTATCCTAGCGTGCCCTCATTGTAAAGTTTTCCTATGGACTCCCCTTATTGTAAAGTTAACCTAGTGTTCTCCTTATTGTTAACTTCTCCTAGCATTCCCATTATTGTGAAGTTATAGCGTTCCCTTATTGTAAAGTTATCCTATATCGTAAATTATTCTAGTGTACCTCATTGTAAAGTTTTCCTATAGCACTCCCCTTATTGTAAAGTTATCCTAGCGTTCTTCTTATTGTCAAGTTATCCTAGCACTACCTTACTGTAAAGTTATCCTAGTGGTCCCCTTATTGTAAAGGTATGCTTGAACTTCACTTATTATAAATCCTAGCATTCTGTCGCGTCGCTAATAAACGGACGCATGGTGTGAGATTTAGCCCTGTCTTACCGTGCCCTCTGGAGCTATTATTGTCCAAATGATGTGTATTTTGTCACACTCGGATACACTTTAGCACAGGCTGGACTTCCTTGGGCTCATTCAAAAACAACAGGGGGATTATGTGTTAGGAAGCTGTCGGGACACCTACTCTGGCCTAAGAAGATGAGAGTGAACTGACGTGGCGTGGTATGTGGAGTTAAGCAGGGATAACGAGAGAAAGTTGATGGAAAATTGCGCTGGTTTTTGTGTATGCAATAATAACTTGTTTTGGAACGCTTAATAAAAGCCACACAATGACTTCCAGGCAGTCTTGTGTCCGTTATGTAAGAAAGTGGCAAAATGTTCAAGATGTAGATTGCTCCAGTATGTCGATTTTTCCGGTGGAAACAAACATTTGCCCAGTCATTTTTCAATTCTTTTTATTTTTTTTATATTTAACCTAATCCACTTCATCTTTTGTGGTGTATGGAGGCAGTAATACTCCTCTATATAGTAGCTTGTACATACTCGATACCAGTTTAGGATTTTTTTTTTTTTTTCTCAGAAGAATTAGACTAAACTAATTCTAAAAGTCTAAAAGATGCATTTTTATGCTATCTGGATTGAAACTAAAACACTTAAAAAAGGTCTTCCAAAAAATAGAACATTTTGCTGATAATGAGAAAAAAAATGTCTTATTTCAATCTGCCAATAATCTGCCAGTGCCAAAAATTTGACTAATCTAGTTGTTTTGAGCAGAAAATGCTAGTTTCAAGTACTCTTGAAAGAGTTTTAAGCAAATCTATTCTTGATTCAAGCAATTATGGTCTTGAATCAAGTGAAAAAATCTCGAATAATCAAATAAGTTTTTTATTTTTTAGTTAAGCATATTATAGACCCGTTCAGAGCCTACGTCATTTTGGGGCGGAGCCGCACGGGTGCCCTCCGCAGAGTTTCTCCATAAGTTTCTATACAAAACGAATAAGCTGTACTAACGATATTAAACGGTTAGGAAACTTAACAATGATTTCAAACGAAGCTCTGACCATTCCTAATGTGTCCAGTTGACACATTTTATAACTCGTAATTTTTTCGGGCTAACTAGCTTGCCGCTAAAATCTATAGAAAAAATGAGGGAATCACTATCAAAACAAATACATCACCTCAGAGTCATGTAAGTATATCCTTGGAGTCTTTATACAATAATCTTCTGTAGAAATCAGCACAAAATATTGCCACACAGGTGCAGTTTACTGTGAGTCTAATTCTCCACTGATAATTGATAAATAATTAACACAACTTGCACAAAAATCTTAAGCAATGTCACGGTAACTCACCTCCTGTGCTTTTCTGCAAATTACGTCGTCAAACTCATCAAGGGATTTGTAGCTTAAAGCTTTTCTCTTCTGCACATGAGTTTTTCCATCAAATGTAAGTAAATATCAGGTCGCTGAATGTCGGGACACTTACTAACGTCATGCTAACATTCAGTAGCTAACTTACATTGATCTGGAGTCGCTTGCTGTTCGTTAAATTGAGTTTTTAAAGAGAGTTTTGCGATTTTTTAATGAAAATGCACCTGCGTAGCTTGAAAAGCCTGAGACTGGGCACCACTCAGGGCTCCAGTTAGCGCGTGCAGCCATCTTTGTTTACTAACAGTAAATGGGTCTATTAACAACAGTAGAAATGAGGAACAGCGCAAAAAGCGTAAAAAGCTCTAGACTAAATTCTTATTTGAAATGGTGAAAGTCACCGTTCCAAATGTTTTGCCATCCTAAAAATAGGTCACAGAATGAATATGCTACACATGCTAAATGCTAACAACATCAACTACAAACTACATACAAACTAGCCACAAAGACTTTTTGTTATTGTTTTAAATTAGAAAACTTTGTGCATCAAAATGCTGCTGTTTGTGACAAAATCAGATTTCTGTGTTCTATCTGAATCAAATAATTAACTATTTTATTTCTCACAGACTGCGCTCTGATTGGCTGTGCTTGGATGTTCCACTCAGTTTCACTCTGTGGTCTGTAAATAGATTTTGTTAGGCCATAATTACAGCAAAACATGAATGGTTGTGAATATTAAGGATTTGTAAGAGATATAAAGTAGGCAGACAGATATAAATTCCAACTTNACCAGATGCGGTTATCTGCGGTCCGGTTTTGTCCAAAGCCACGCAGACTCACACAGATTCCCGCGAGAACACTTGTATAATGACTTGAAAGTCGCGGAAGACCTCTGTGGTCTCCAGGAAAAATAAACTTTGTGCGAATTTTTTCCACTGACCAACATTGCTCCTGCACTCGCATCCGCACTCCTTGGAGGTCAGTGTACATGGGCACATTTAACTCGCTCTCAGTGTACATCCAGGGTTAGGGTTGTCAGAAGTATCAAACAAATCAGATATAGTTTTTGACCCTAACTCTATCTAAATACTCATTTGAGCAGGTGTCTATATTTCTAACCCAAAAAATATAATAATCACAAGCAGAATAAATATGTGAAAATGTGTCATAAAAACGCATCCTAATCTGTCACAACTAAAGTTATTACAAGGAAATCAATGGGAAAAAATCCAGAATTGAATTTGTCTGCATTTTTCTCGTGAAATTGAATATTGTTATTGAATATTGTTTTCATTTTTGGTGTTGAAATTTCAGCATTGTGACAACACTAGTGCGTATGCGTGGTTGTTGGTGGCCAGAGGGGTCTATAGTGTTGACTGACAGACTTGCTTCAACCATTTGAAGAGTAGCTTAACACGTCTGAGTGTAAATGAAACTGCGAAGCATCTTTAAGTGTCTTGAAAGGTGCTATATGAATCCAGTACATTGCCTGGAAGGGTTAAAGGAACACATTATAGTTTTAACACCATAAATGTGGAATTAGTTTGAATGAGCCTATAATGAGACATTTGATGAATACTCTGTTCTTAGTATCATAGTCTATTCCCATGTAATTGTCATAAACTCAAGAATCTATTGTAGTTGTCCACCGAGCTGTGCCCTCAAGATCACTGCAGGCTGTTTAATGCAAGAATAACATGTTCCTAAGAGTTGCTTTTTATATAAAGTTCATGTCAGGCCCTCTGTAGTTACTGATACGCCGGCTAAAGAGATTCTTTGTTGACACTGAGGAAAATATGCCGCCTGGACATTATCAGATTTTACGGCTATTAAAACAAACATCCATACTGACGGATAATTGAGAATATTGGTTTAAAATGTGATACTGCAGAACAGGTTTGCTCTTTAGCTCAAGAAAAATATCAGGTATAAGCTGATGACTAGCTTATTTGTTCAAGGTCTGCGTTGTGCGGTGTTTACCGTCACTCATTTCTTTCTTTTGTTATAGACTTAGTAGATAGAGAGAATAGATGGAGATGTCAGCTCTAGGTGCGGCTTAATGTTGGCAGCAGTATTTAATCATAATTTAAAGAACAGGGAAAGGAATTTGCTTTGGCATCTATAATGTAAAGGTGTTAGTTGTAAAATAAGAACATTTCTCTTTTCAACCTAAAGCTATAATGTAAATGGAGCAATTTGTGAAAAAAAAAAAAAAAAAATCAGATAATCAATTACTAAACATTTTAAGCGTAATTTTAGTTTGATAGCCTAAAGCAGTGCTGTGATTGTCAGAATGTGATTTGCTCCTCTCTTAACATTAAAAAGGGCTAGGGTTAGGGTTGAATTTCTCAGATGTATGACAAGCTCCAGATCTTGTGAGTTGTTTTTTTGTCCATAAACAATTGCCAACCTCAAATGATCTTTTTTAGTTGTAAATTAGTAGAATATATTATATTGTTTAGTTCTCATCAGGAGCCAAATGCAGCGCTCTGATTGGCTGTGCTTGGGTGGTCCACTTCAATTTCACTTTGTTGTTCATAAAAAGACATTTATAAGCTGTAATTGAAACCAAAATGAATGCACGGTGTTCTTGTATTAGTAGCTTAGCGCAACTGATATACAAAGATAATGATAAACATTAAACTTTTTCAAAACAACATTCACTTTCTTATCAGATTTTGAGTTATAGCTACTGACATCAGTGATTATTTAACAAAAGGGAGATAAACAAAGCCAGCTTGCATGACATGTTAAAGGAGCACAGTGTAAAAAGTCAACTACACAATTCAGTCGAATTAGAAAGTTAAAGCGATACTTTGGAACTTTCTGAAAGGAGATATATAGATTCTATGCCATAGTATGAAAGGTATCAGCTAAAGGAACTGCCTTTCTATGGAAAAACAAACATGAGCGTACCCTCCTCCAAGCCAAACAAGAGACCATTTTGTGGACATGCAAGCCTACTCAAAACAAAAACACATTTATTTAGTGTAACAAAGACATATAAATGACAAAGATAATCATTTCTTCATTCATTTCTTTTTATGGTAAAAAGTTGCACAGTGCACCTTTAATATCAGCATGCAGCTATAATGAATGTGATTCAATTATAGCACTTTCGTCTTACAGTAAGAAGATTGCAGATTCCAGTTCCGCACAGTCCGGGTCTCTCTGTAATTTGTATGTTTCTCCTGTGTCCGTGTAGGGTTCCTTCTAGCACTCTGCTTTCCCACAAACCAAGACAGGCACATTAGAGAATATCATTTACGGCAATGTTTCCCAATCTTTTTTGAGTGGCGGCATACTATTTGGCGACATGGTGGCGCAGCTGTTAGCGTCTTGGGCTCAAGAAGATCCTGGGTTCAATTCCCAGACGACTCGGGACCTTTCTATGTGGAGACTCTTGTATCTGCGTTCCTTGTTTCTTATATTTTTGTTTAAGAAACAAAATGCTTCATTATGACAGTGACTTTTTTGTTAAAAAGTTGCACAGTTCACCTATACATTATTCTTTAAATTAGTAAATGTGTGTTTATGCGTTTCATTTTTGCTGAAAAAGTTGTTCCAAACATACATGATACAAATAAATCTGTTTATTCTTATTTCATAGATTGAAAATTGAATCCTGACAAATTTTTTCAAGGCACATCTGGCAGAGTCACACTATGTTCCCCGGCTGCACACTGGTTGTAAATCACTGTTCTACGGTATACAGTTTACAGCCCCTGTTTTTTGAGGCTTAGAAGCTAGAAGACTTACTAAACAGCAAGTATCAAACAAGAATTAAAAGTGCATCTTGCTTATTAGGTGTTCTTTAAATTATCAAAGTGCAGTTTTTTTTTATTTACCGATTTATTCTTATTGCCATCACAAGTGGCAAACTTTCGTAGGCTGATACTAAATCCGGAGGCACTGTTGAGGCGGGACAGCAGGATACTCACAACATGAAAGGCCCTGTGTTGTTGTGTCCTGGGGTTTGTGTTTTCCTTTACATGAAATCAATGCTAACATGTTCTTCACTTCTGGATGTTGTTCTACAGTTTCCCGAAGCAGAACAGACGCACACTAAGTGGATAAGCATCTCCATTCCCTTTCTTCCTCTTAAGTTGCACTATAGATTAGCAAACGTCCCACTTCTCAGTCAGGACATGAAAAAGAAATGCCTGAGAGCGCGCCGGGGCCAACTCTGCACCTGATAACTTAGCGTCTGCATTAGCACGCTCGCTTTTAGTGCTGTTGTCCCATTGGATTTGGAGGAGTTTGTGCTATTTGATTAATTACAGCACATTTACTTGAAGGGATTTCCAGTTAAAGAGCCGTTTGACTCTCACGAGGATTAATAATGCAAACAGCAGGTCACAGAGAGCAAATATTCTACGCCTGTTTGTCATTGGTTTCTGAACAGGTCCTGGCCAGCTGTCATGTTGAGCTTAAAGAGACTAGCTATGCTTCATTTTTGTTTATTTTCTATAGACTTTTTTAACAGAACAGTACATTTAGTTGTGTGTTCAACTCAAATCCTTTATATGTAGGCTGTGTTTTCTTACAGACTGAAACACGTGTGATGTCATTAAGCCAAGGCTAATTCATTATTTGCAAATCTCAAGTATCATATTTTCCGGACTACAAGTCACACTTTTTTCATAGTCTGACTGGAGATATTATATATATACTGTATATAAATACAATTTAATTTGTGTGTTACTATTAACCCTTCAGGGGGTTGCGAAGCAAAATCGGGGGTCACGAGATTATTTTAAAGGACACATATTCCAAAATCAACTTTTGAGCTTTTATTTATTCGATTATTTATTGGTTTATTTGAATAGGGACAGACACATAAACATTGACTAACTGTAGTACAGATGCATGCATAAGCAGTAGCTTATAGCCAAAGCTAATTCACATTACTTGTCCCTTGAAGGGCTTTTAACACACATAACAATACAGAAAAGAGAAATTCATGAAAACACAGGAAGAACACAAATTAATGTGAGTGCACTGCTGTTGCTGACACATCCAAGATCTAGTCTGTTTTTTTAGAAGCCCAAGCGTTAACAGGGAGCATCTTCCACAGACCTGCACCTTTCACAGAAAAGGCTGTTTGGGCAAAAGATGTTTTGCAAAAGGCACTTTACAGTCTCCAAACGAGGCTGCTCGTGGCGACCTGCTCCATGGTGCATTCAGACCGGACAGCGTCTTTGCATTATTGCATTCAACAGCGGTAAAACAGCAAAACAAACAACAAAAAAAAGTTGAAAATGACAGTAAGTAATGGCACCACCTTAAAGCTGAGATAACTAACTTTTTGACTTGGAATTTAGTCAACTTTGTGGTTTCCACTAAAAGTAAACAATAAATGTATGTAACAGATATAGTCAGTGAGTCGTAGATAAAGCTTTAAACATATTTATTGAGGACACATAAAAACAATTGGGTTTTCCCAGTGTTACTCGTAAACAGGACTAGATAATTGCTTTCTGAAACCTGAATGAACTCTTGTGTAAGGCGATTAATCGCAAACAAAACCCACTGCAATCAGGTAAACACTACAAAACACCGCATGCAAGCACTGCAAAAGTCAGGTTTGATTACAGTTCTTATCTACCCTGATGAGTTTTTTAGGGAAGTGACCACTAAAACGACAGACAGACAGACAAAAAAAACAAACAGAAATAAAGTTAGTCCGCCTTCACATAGGCCAACAACCTGCCTCCAAACCCAGGCAGACTAACTGAAAAAAACATAAACCCAAAACGAAAAGGACAGCAGAGAGCAATGTTCACTGTAAAAAAATTAAAATACAAAATTACAAAACACTGTTACATCAAATACATTTTAATCTATAAAATCTAAAAAATGTTGTACCTGTGTGTCGTAATTGCCTCACACACAATCAACGCCACCACACCCTGGGCTACCACAAGCCTTTAACTCAGAACCCTCGTGTGGTCCTAACATGAGACAAAAATAAAAACACTTGTAAACATTGCCATCTTACACTAAAACATTACAACCATGAGAATAAAACTTTGTAAAACTCACCATACAATCTTAACCACAATTACACAGCGTGGCCCAGCAAACGCTCTGGCCTCCCACGGAAACTGGCACCTACGCGGGCAACAGCCGACTTCCCCTTAACCCTCGCTTGGCTGTGGGGCTGCAGCGACACCCCCAAGGTACCACCCGTTACATCCCTCCCAACAGGGAGCATCGTCGACCCGACGATGTACAACAAAATTTTAAAATATCGGAACTTTATGCTGCTGGTTTAATCACCTGCACAGATTTTGGCAACTTGTGTGGATTAGAATGTTTGCCCTGCTGTTGTCCTAGCTGATCTCCGAGGCTCAAAGACTAAGGGGGTGCCAGTTTCCTTAGTGGGCCCTTGGGCCTAGAAAAAAATTATCAACCAACACTTCATCATTTACAGGTAAAACAGTATCAACGTTACTGGTCTGAATTCTGCATTATTTCTGATTCAGACACATTGCCTGTCCTATCATTTCTCTCTCGAACCCAAATTTGTGTCCTCTACAATTGGAATATTGGAAGTACAATCCTCCCTACTCTCTGGGACACTTCTAAGTTCTGCTCTATGCACCTGATGCATTGGGCCCTCCTGACCAACAGGAGCTACAGAGTACACAACTCCTCTTGCAGACGGGGGGCAAACAACTTGGTAAGGAGTAGGATCCCAAAAATCTTGAATTTTATTCCTTCCTCTTACTGAATGGTTTCTTGTATAAACTATGTCTCCCTCCTCAAACTCTGGGGCCATTGACTGGTCTTGCTCTTTTCTTTCTCTCTGTCCCATTTTATTCTCCAGTCTCCTCTGTACTGTCGCGTAAGCTGCTGTTAGAGACTTTTGGTGTTCTTCCACCCACTCCTCCAAGGGAACTTCTGGCTCTGTTTCCCCTCCAACCAAAAATCTACAGGTAATCTTGGCTCCCTACCAAACATTAAAAAGTAAGGGGTCATGCCAGTCGACTGGTGCACAGTAGTATTATATGCAAAAGTCACCTGAGATAAATGCCGGGGCCACCTACGCTTTTGTTCAGGTGGGAGAGCTCTCAACAGATCATGTAGGGTCCGATTAAACCGCTCACACTGACCATTGCCCTGAGGGTGGTAGGGAGTGGTGCGGCTTTTCTTGATGTTATAGATTTTACAGAGCTGTTGAATAAGACTACTTTCAAAATTTCTCCCCTGATCTGAGTGAATACGACACGGGGGACCGAACAACTGAAACCAGTGCTTCACCAAGACCTCTGCAACTGTACTTGCCCGCTGATCTTTTGTGGCCACTGTCTGGGTGTATTTTGAGAAGACATCAGTCATAACTAAAACATTTTCCTTGCCATCAGTAGACGTTTCCAACACAGTAAAATCAATAGCCAAGATTTCATGGGGTCGGGATGCTTTGATGGTGCCCATGTAGGTCTTTACTTTGGGTTGTAGAGCTTTGGACAATACACACCGCTCACAGCTTTTACACCAATTTTCCACATCACTATACATATTTGGCCAGTAGTACCTAGAGCGAACTAGCTGCAAGGTGCGCTCTACTCCCTGATGACCATGCTCATCATGAAGGGAGCGAAGGACATGCTCCTGTAGGCACTGCGGCAACACCAACTGCTGAACCTCTCCCTCACCATCTGGTAAATGAACGCAGCGATAGAGCACTGACTCCTTTTTTCTGATACGGCTCCACTGGCGAACCAACTCTCTTGTGCCTTTATTAAGCTCCTGTCTCTCTTTAGCACTAGGCATTCTACTCTCCTCCCAAAATCTTAAAAAAACACCAATGCTGGGATCCTGGGACTGCAAAGTGGAGAGGTCAGATGCTGCCAATCCAGGTAGTACACTCATTTCAGTTTGAACACTGGTAACCTCCTCCCCTCAGATGGCAAGTGGAGGCGAGACAATGCATCTGCATTTGCATTTTGGGAACCTGGACGGTATTTAAGGGTCAAATCAAATGCCGCCAACTCCGATGCCCATCTCTGCTCTGTAGCCCCTAATTTTGCTGTAGCCAAATGGCTCAGAGGATTGTTGTCTGTGAAAACTGTGCATGCATTGCCAAGTAAGTACTCTCGAAATTTCTCTGTAACTGCCCATTTAAGGGCAACTAGCTCGAGCTTCATAGAACTATAATTACTCATATTACGCTCAGTTGGTTTCAAACTCCTGCTAGCAAAAGCAATTGGCCTTAACTTACCCCCATGTTCTTGGGATAAAACTGCACCCAAAACCCCCATGGCTCGCGTCTACCTCCAGGACAAATGGCTTCTGGAAATCTGCATAAGCGAGGACAGGGGTGGTTATTAATGCATTTTTTAATCTGAGGAAACTCTGTTCACATTCAGGGTCCCAATGCTCAGCTAGTGGCTTCCTAGGAGTTTTACCCTTTCTACCTGGAGGAAGGAGCTTTGCCACCAACTTATTCAAGGGTCCGGCCATGTTTGAAAACCCTGCAATAAAACGCCTGTAATAAGAAGCAAAGCCCAAAAAAGATCTAAGCTCTGCCAGGTTGCTTGGCTGTTTCCACTCCCGCACTACTGCCACTTTGTCTGGATCTGTGGAAACACCTTCGGCTGAGACAACATGACCCAAGTACTTAACATGTTTCTGAAAAAAGTTGCATTTAGAGAGCTTAACTTTCAGGCCCTGGTTTTTCCAATCTAGAGAAAACCTGGTCCAACCTATCTAGATGCTGTTTCACAGAGGAGGAAAAAACAATTATGTCATCTAAGTACAAAAGCAATGATTGGTGGCGACAGTCCCCAAAAAGTCGCTCCATGAGGCGTTGAAAAGTGCTTGGTGCATTACACAAACCAAAAGGCATACGGTTAAACTCAAACAGACCAAATGGAGTGCAAAAAGCGGTCTTTGCTTTGTCCTTTTCTGCCACTTCTACCTGGCTATAACCACTGGCCAAATCTAGTGTTGAAAACCACTGGGCTCCAGCCAAAGCATCCAATGACTCTTCTATTCTGGGGAGAGGGAAAGCGTCTTTTCTGGTCTTTGCATTTAACAACCTGTAGTCTACACACATACGTAGTGTACCGTCTTTTTTTTGTACCAGGACTATTGGAGATGAATATGGGCTACTGCTCTCCCTTATTATTTGACTTTGTAATAACTGTTGAATATGATTACGAGCCAGTTCATACTGTGATGGGGAATACGTCTGTATGGCTGGCGCACTGGGGTCTCATCTAACAGAGGGATCTCATGTGTTATGAGGTTTGTGCAACCAACATCTAAATCAGTTTTGGCAAATACACTACTATACTTTGTTAACAGAGCTTTGGCTTGCTGCTTTTCTTTTTCCTCTAAATTTTCAAATTCAGGTAAGTCAAATTCATTTTCACTTTTTTTACCTCCTGGCTCATGACAAATGCTGCACTGTAAAAAATGTCTGTAAAATTTACAGTAAACAACTGTAAAATTCCAACAGAAAAAGACTGTAATTAGAATTTAGGGAAAATACTGTTTTATTTACAGAGAATAACCATATTTTGAAATATGTGACAAAACTGTTATTTTAACATACATTTTCTGAAAATATTACAGAGTTCAACTGTTAAATAACAGTAAAATGTATTTTTTACAGAAGCTATGTGTATTTTTGATTACAGTGTTTACTGTATTTTAACAGTAAGATTTTGGGAAATATAGATATTGCCACTGTTAAATATACAGAAGAAGTTTGTAATACAACTGTAAACTGTAGTTTGTACAGAGACAGTATGTAATTTTGATTACAGTCATAACTTTATATTCTACAGTAAGATTTTGGGAAATATACATATTGCCACTGTTAAATATACAGAAGAAGTTTGTAATACAACTGTAAACTGTAGTTTGTACAGAGACAGTATGTAATTTTGATTACGGTCATAAGTTTATATTCTACAGTAAGATTTTGGAAAATAAACATATTGCCACTGTTAATTATACAGAATTCTGTTGTAAAAAAAAGTACACTGTAGTTTAGAGACTATTTGTAATTTTGATTACAGTCATAACTTTTTTATTATACAGTCACTCAAATACATATTGTCGCCACAGTTAAATAAACAACATTTCACTGTTTAATAGCTGTGAACTCTAATTACTTTAAATTAGACATGGGTTAAATATAAAAGTGTTTATAAATAATTCATGTAATGCTATTTTTGAGTTTTAAAATAATGTTTTTCCTTTTGTTATAGGACAAAAACACTATTAGAAAAATAAAATAACTAGATTTTTCTTCAAACAAGGGTATTATCAGTTTTTCTGATTATGTAAAATAATCATTTGTGTACGTTTTTTGCAATACGTTCTCACACACAGATTAACTTCTTTTGATTTTCCTTTTTTTTACATTAGTTGTTCTTTATCCCACTTAATCTCACTGTCAAGTGCTTTGTGATTGCCTTACTTACTTGCTTTATGATCTAAATGTAACTATTATCAAAAGTGCGTTTTAGCAAGAAATAATTATGCAAATATGGATTCAACTTACATTATTTTCATCAAATAAATAATTCTGAAAAAAATAACAGGGAAAAGGGTAAATGGGCGCGTGAATTTGAATTGTCCAATCAGCGCGCAGCATTCAGCGTGGGTGGGCGTGACTACCAACAACACAGAAGAAGACGCTGCTGCTGGCTGCTGCTGCTGCACCTGCACGGAGTCTTGGAATCTCTCGTCGTGGCGTTCATTATCAGGCTTTCGCTGTAAGTTGAACTCTGTTTTTTTTTTGTGTGTCTTAGCTCAGTTTAGACAGCCTTTGGCGTGTTTAAAAAAACGCCGGTAACGTCCCGGACAGTGTCCTTTACAATGTACGATTGTTGTATTTGTGGAGTTGCTGTTCAGTCTCTGCAGGCGTACGTTACACATTGCAAACTTCACCGTAATGAGCCCCGCTGCATTTTTAAGTGTGTTGAGGTCGGTTGTAAGCGGTCTTTTTCTGCATACGCAGCGCTCAAGTCTCACTTTTATCGGGAACATTATAAAACGCCGTTAGTTCGTCAAGCCGCGGCCGCCTCGTCAGCCATTAAGTGCACGGTCTCACTTTGTGCACACCGCGCTGACGGCGTCAAAGACTTTGTCGCTCATATAAAGGAGCACATGGGAGAGGGACGAAGCGTGAACTGCCCTGTAAAGAGGTGCAAAGGCGTGTTCAGGTTGAAATCTTCATTCTCTGCACACATGTCTCGAAAACACAAAGACTGTGTTGCAAGCGCAATTTGTAATACAAATCCAGATAGTGAACGTCCTTCTACAAGTCAGTTAAACGTCACCACGGTGGACCCTGTATCAGACAAAGAGACAGATGTAGTCGATGTGCCAAATTTTAATGATTTGTTTCTTAAAAATGTGTGCATGTTTTACATAAAACTGCAAGGGCAGCACCTAATTCCAGCATCCACTATTCAAAGTATAGTTGAGGAAATTCAGAATATTCATGAATTGGGACAGGCAAACATGATCCAAAAAATAAAGGAACTCCTGAAGATTTATCTGTGTCAGATGAAAACATTGAGAGAGTATGTGCTTCAGTTATTGATTCTGATTTGTTCTCAGCCTGTCACAAGGGACCTATGAGATCAGCTTACTCAAGAGCTCAGTGTTTTAAGGATATGTTTAAATATATTGAGCCCCAAAAAATGTTTTTGGGTAAGGACGAAAATAGACAAGACAGATTTGCGTATTATGTTCCAGTTTTAAAGACACTGAAAAATATGCTGGAGTCAGATTTTTGGAAGGGCCTCATGTCGGAAGATTCACACAATTTCACACATGGTGTTTTCTGTGACAGTTGTGATGGGAAAGTGTTTAAGTCTAATCTCTTTTTTCAAGAAAACCCCAGTTGCCTCAAGTTGATATTATACCAAGATTCCTTTGAGGTAGTAACCCTTTGGGGTCTGCAAAAAAGAAGCACAAAATTTTGGCCATGTACTTGTCACTCCTAAATTTCCCCCCACATGTCCGTTCAAACATTGATCACATGCAGCTGGTTTTGCTGTGTCATGAGAGAGACTTTAAACACTTTGGTCATGCCAAAGTGTTTTCAGAGTTGCTGGATGACTTGAAAGAGCTGGAGGAGAATGGCATCATGACCGATGCAGGAAGTGTTAAAGGGGCTCTGTACTGTGTTTCAGGGGACAATTTAGGCTCTCACTGTATTGGTGGATTTTCAGAGAACTTCAGTACTTCTGAATATTTCTGCAGGTATTGCTTGATTTCTCGAACTGAGTTTCAAACGGGTGACCCAACATCCTGTGGACCAGAACGCACTCCGGAAAGCTACCAGGCTGCAGTAGACCGGTTACAGGCAGAAGATGTTCGAGAAGTTGATGGAGTAAAATTCAGGTCAGTGTTTAATAGTCTTCAACACTTTGATGTATGCCAACCTGGGCTACCCCCTTGTCTTGGACACGATATTTTTGAGGGTGTTCTTGCTTATGACGTTGCTCTATACCTGAACTACTTTATTAAGAAAAAAAAGTGGTTCACCTACTCTGTTTTAAACAGACGGATCAAGCAGTTTAAATATCAGAGTTCAGATGCTTCCTCCAAGCCCTGTGATGTCAGTCCTACTGCGCAGAGACTGTCTGGCCATGCAGTACAAAACTGGAATTTTCTCAGGCTGATCCCATTGATAATTGGAGACAAAATACACGACTCAACAGATGAAGTTTGGCAGTTAAGTCTTCAGTTAAAAGACATAGTAGATTTCATTTGTGCTCCAAAGATTTCTGTGCCTCAGGTTGTCTATCTAAATGTGCTTATTCAAGAATATCTGGAATCTAGAAAGGCACTTTTTCCAGAGATTAAGTTGAGGCCAAAGCATCATTACATGCAACATTATCCTGGCCTGATTCTTAAATTTGGCCCACTGATGAGACTCTGGACCATGCGTTTCGAGAGTAAACACAGTTACTTTAAAAGATGTGTGCGGCATTTAAAGAACTTTAAAAATCTGTGTCACACACTTTCTGAAAGACACCAAATGTTTCAGGCCTATCTCTCAGCTGGTTCTGTTAGTCCACCAACACTGCAACCAAAAGACAGTTCACCTTTTTATTCTGAACTTTACAGTCAAGAGGTCAAAAATGCTGTGATGCAGTTTGGTTTTACAGAAGAGAATGCAAAAATTCACACTGAAGTTATTTTCAAAGGGATTACCTACAAGAAGGGACTGTTTTTTGTCACAAATAATAATGAATCTGTTGAGTTTGGTGAAATCATTCTGACAATTGTAAAAAATAACTCTGCACTATATTTTCTGCTCAAAATGTCCTCAGCAGAGTATCTTTTACAATACCACATGTATTCAGTGACAGAAAGTGGAAGAGTCCAGTGTTTGCACATTGATAATATTGTTGACGTGTGGCCATTACATGCTTACTGCAGAAATGCATACAAGATGGTTCCTTTGAAGCACAGCGTATTGTCAGAATAGATGTTTCTGTTAGTGTTTTTTTTTTGTGTGTGTTTTCTGTTTAGAAATGGAGGCATCACAGAGGATGATTCGCAGCGCCATTACTGCAGTGTTTCCAGATCTTTCAGCTGAAGTCCTAACATCACTTGAAGATACCCTAAAGGCCCTAGGTACAGAGACGGCTGCTGATCTACAGTATATTACAGAGAAGGACCTGGTAGCAGTGTTGAAGCCAGTGCAAGCTAGAAGACTTGTTGCTGCTTGGGCTCAGAATCGTAAGTAGATCAAAAACAGTGATTAGTAAAAGTTTCTTTTTTTTAGCCACCCCACTTGATTATTCCTGAGCATTTTCTTGGCACACTGTCATTGGCTCAAAGTAATTGAAACGGTGTAGTTCTGAATTTTTCCATATGTGTCCATTATTCTTAAATACTTGTACTAGCTTCTATTAACCTTATTAGACTTATACAATGTTTTATTTGTTCTTATGTTTTCAGAATCACCAGTTGCAGTGTCTACAAGTTCATCTCCGCTGATTATTTGTTCATCTCCGGCCTCTATACCACAGTCGCCTGCTTCATCCTCAAACACTACATCGCCTGCCAGAAGTCCTTCTTTTCAGTGGAACTGGCTGGAGACCTTTCAGATACCATGGCAAAAACTCCCTGAAGAATTAGTTCAACAACTGGAAAGGCAAAAAAGACCCAGTCCACGGCTACGACGTGAGATGGTTAGGATTGTCGTGTCAAAAGTCATGTCTGTTTGCAGTAGTCCAAGTCTGCGTGACACAACCGAGATTGCAAAAAGAATGGTTGCCAAATATCCAGCATCACTTCAAGACATAATTGAGGGTGATATTATTGGTGCGGGATACCACTCGCTTGCAAAACAACTGCAATCTAGAGTTGACAATGTTAAAAGAGGCAAGACACCAAAAATAATAAAACGCAAAGCAACATCCGGATCTGATACAGATGAAATTCCTGTTGAAGAAATGGCAAGTGTTCAAGATACATATGGCTGTGTTAACTGGAGCCCCAAACTTTTGCCACTGACTGAGACTCCAGAGACTCAGCAAGAAAAAAAAGAAACAATGAAAAACATGTTTAAAGAAAGGAGCGACAGCACAGAGAATGTTAAGAGATTAGTACAGTCCACTTTTGTTACTCAGCGTCAAGACATCAACAAGGGAATGAGCATCCATGAACTCAAAGAGCAGTGGCCTCTTCTGTTTAATGATGCTGGAATGGCTGCACACTACAAAGAACTTGTAGGAAAAAATCTCTTTCAGACCTTCTTTGACAATGTAGACAAAAAAGGTAAAAGGCTTCTGAACTTTCTGAAAAAGGTGGATGCCCCAAAATGTAAACCAGTTTTGAACAGACTTATTAGATTTCAGTCTGAGAAAAGCAATGATGAAGGTTGTTCTGAAGAGATCATACAGATGGTGCTTCTTCTAATGGCCCATTTTCAAGAGGAAGAGGAGCTCTTATTCCATTTTGTTGAAGATACGTGTTTGGCTCAAGAGGTTCAGTTGGACAAGTTGCCAATGACACCTTGCATCATAGTTTGCGGTGAGTTAAAACATGCAGTACAACAGCTTTTAGTTTTTGTGTATTTGAATGTTAATGTGAAATGTTTGTTTTAGGGAGCTCATGCTTTGCTGCCCGGACCTTTATGCTGAGCGTGGATAGCATAGTGGTCAATGACCACGTTACTTCCTTCACATCTGCCCTGTGCTTGATGTTTGGAAGTTTCTACTGTTTTAACATTCACTACCCTGTGGAACTGCGCTCAACTCTTGAGTTCCTTCAAAGGTACAATTTCTTTTTTTTTGTTTCTTATGTTTTGATCACTTTGATTAATGCATAGCATACCTGGTTTTGTAAAGGTGTTTTTTCTCAATAAATGAAGAGAAGGGAACAAAAGTTGAGTGGAAGAAGAAAAAAAAAGTGCTGTCAGTCAATCCAAGGGTCCTATCACTGATCACAGACCTTGCAGATCATGAATGGACTTAATTCTTCTACAGTAAACCTTCAGTGCAGCTTGTGGTCTCTTATGGTTATGATAGCAAATCAAGAGGGATATTTTATTTTGTAATTTACACAGGATAACAACTCTTACAGTTTACATTTAATTTTATTAAGTTCAGTGACATTAATATTATATACAATTGTAATGCAAATCCAAGTGAACGATGCTGCACTGTGAAAGTAAGATTACCTCTTAAATTTCAGACTTTTTGCCTTAAGAGCTTGCCGTTTTTCTTTCAGTAATGTGAAGTTAAACATATGTTTTATAATTGAGTAATGGTTCACAACTTTGTAGTTTAAATTTCAGGGCCAGTTTTATGTTTCCAGAGAGGCCATTTAGATACATAGTAAGGCAGAACTTATTGCCAGGATTTAGCATAACATTTGATTCTTCATGAGCAGCTGGTATCACTTTAATTTGCACCACTTTGATAATACTTGAGTATCTTGATGGGATCCAGTTGGAAGTTTTACCTTAATCACAAAAATAAATGTCCTATTTTATTTTTATTTAAATGAAAACATGCCAGCTTATTTTGTTAATAAATATTTTCTAATTTGTTGAAATAAGTGTTCACCTCTAATTAAGTAATCTAAGAATTTTCATATACTCCACTAAATGCACTGGTAAGTCCATAGCATATAATTAGAATAGAGAACAGTTTTATTTGAAATTTTGTTTTTCTCACAGGTCACATATTACCAAACTGGAGTGGACGTCAAATATTCTGCAGGATGATGTTCCTCAAGAAGATCCGTGGAAATTTTGTCACTAATAAGGTAGGATACAATGCTTCAATTGCTGGGCTAAAATAAATATGTTCAAGCCAAATCAGATTTATTTAAATTTTTTCATGACCATTGATTCTATACCCAGACTTTTTGCAAATCTCTGGATATAGACCTGTTGCTTTTTTAAATATTTTCATTCATTTTTAATGCTATAATGTTGCTATTTTTTTATATTTTCAGAAGAAAAAAAAACACTTCTGATGTACACACTGAATAGTAATTGTAAGCTGTTGTTTTTTGTTTTTTTTTTCCACAGGGCAAATAGTACCAACTGTAATGCATCCAGAAAAAAAAAGTTGGCTCACAATCAAGGTAAGATTTAAATATAATGTTTTGGTGTTTGAGCTAAGATGTGCTGAAAAGGTGGTGAATCTTATATTGAAGCAATGACTTGATTTTACTTTACTAAAATAAATACAAACATTTGACACTTACATAGACATAAATTGAGGAGTATTTTTTGTGGTGAAAGTGATATTATTTCTTCTTCTCTTATTTTTCCAGGTTTGGAGACTGCGAAGTTGTGAACATCTAGCTGATAAGAGCACCTGGCATTTCTACTTGTAAGCAGAAACACTGACAGAAAAGACATTTTGACTGAAGGAGTTGTACATTAGTTTCCTGAAGTGTTAAAAAAATTGTCCCGAATAATAGAGCTAACTCAGTTGGTTTACTAAAATACTCTAAATACAAATGTTTGATGCATAATTTTATGAATATAAATTGAGTAGTACTTTTTGTCTCTCTTATCCTTCCAGGTAGTTTTGGGGAGTGTTAAATCATGGCAAGAACCCAAATCCTTCATTTAAGGAATCCCAATATGGACCTATTGACTACTTTGAAAATGGTAATTAAAATAAAAAATGTATAAATTGTATATTTTTGACATGTACCATCTGGTGGCTCATTACTCTCCTCATTAAACAACAAACCATTAAGGCAGAAGGGTTGTTCTAAAATAAAACAGCAAGTTGAAATGTTTGTTAAAAATAAATGCAAACATTTGATGCATATTGTTTGGTATGGGAAATCTTTTTTGTGACAAAAAGACATGGTAATAATTCTGATTCTCTTATGTTTCCAGATAGTTTGGGGGATGGCTAAGCTGTGGACATCTAACTACAAAGGACAACTGACATTCCTTTCAAGCAGCAAGTCTACATCTTGGGACATTTCTAGTGGACATCTTCTGATAAATGCAGCTTGCTGTGGACTTTTGAGAGGAGCTTGAACATCTTTTGTGAGCAACAGTATCTGCAACCGTTTTCATGCCAATGCTCTGAAACTGTAAGTAGTGTTTTTCAACTACTGTAAACACTGAAAAAGTGTTTTTTTTTTTCTAATATATGTATTTTTTGACATACCGGGCAACTATGAAAACGTAATTATTAATTTAAACCCCAAATACCTAAAAAAGTTTACAAAAATGTTTTGACCTTGCTGAAATTATTGCAAGCTCTTCTAGATAAACCATATTATTACACTGTGAAATGAAAGTATTTTTTGCCAGAGCATGTTCTGTACAATGTAAATTCATTATCACATTTTTGAATGCTCTTAAAAGCCATAAAATAGACAATCGGTCTGTGATAAGTTTTGTCCTAAGACAAAGTGTATTTGGTAAAGAGATTGTTGGTCCAGAAATTGTACTTTAAAATTTTGTTGTGCAATTGTTGAACTTGTTGGGTTAAAATCTATCATTTACAAGGCAGAAAGAAATTGTAAGAATACGTGACTTGAATTTTTACAATAAATGTCTGGTATTTCTAAGCTATTGGTTGTTTATTTCACAGGTAATTTAAGCAGTTTTTTTGCTTTATTAGTTCATATTTAAGCACTGAATTATTTTAAATTTTTTTGTTAAATTATACATGTATATTTTTACGGTTCTTCTGTATTTTTCACGGTGGAATTTTGACAACCACAGCTGCCAGTGTTTTACTGTAAAAAACTAGGTAGTTATTTGTAAAATATGCAGTATTACACTTTTTTTTAAAAGGTAAAAAACCTAAATTTTACAGTAAATGTTGATTGAAAGTAAAGTTAAAAATTGTATTATATACAGTTAAACATTTTTTTAAGCAGTTAATAACTTTAAATTTTACAGTATATTCTGATTAAAATTAAAGCGACTAACTGTAATTTTAACAGTGTAAAAACTTTTTTTCACATATATTACCTTTAATTTTTACAGTACTTTCTGATTAAAATTCAAGCGATTAACTGTATTTTTTACAGTGTAAAAATATATTTTTTACAAAGTATAACTTTAATTTTTACGGTATATTTAATTTAAAACTCAAGCATTAACTGTAAAAACAACAACTGTGATTATATTTTACCGTAATTTAAAATACAGATCTACTGTGATTTTTACGGTAGAATTCTGGCAACCACAGCTGCCAGAATTTTACCGTAAAATTTACAGAATTTTTTTTACAGTGTGTACAACTTTGAGAATCTATAGACACTTGTATCTGCGACTGCTCACCAACAATAACTTCAGCTATTTGAACAGTGGCAATTACTCTACGTGGTGTTAACCAGACATCTGTAGTACCCACATTAGTGACTGGCACATATGCCCTGCCCTGCTCTGCTTTTACTAAAGAAGGTGAAACCAACAATCCTTCAGGCAGACTGCTGTACTCAGGGCCAAGCGGTTCAACTATCAGCTCTATGGGCTGGTGAAGGGGCACTTGTGGACAGGTAACTGGGACATATATTAGATTGCCTGCTGGAACACGTAAAGATTTCTTACCCTGAACTCTCACTGGATGAGGGTCTGGGGAGCTGGCCATGGCCTCCATCACCTGGCAATACCTCAGAACCTTCCTCAGCCCATGTGGCGCCGACTGGATCACGGGTGCCTCCCACAGATTGGGGCCATGTTGCTTCAGGAGTTCACAATAGAGGGGATTAAACACATTCATGCCCAAGACCCCAGGTATGGCAGCCTTTTTCTGTCTCATATAAATATCAGATGGCTCTTTTACAATTAATACGCCCCGGCGAGGGAGAGACACACCCAGAATATGCAAATCCAGTTCATATAACCTAGGTATGGAATTTTTAACCCCGTTAGCAGCTTTTAGGCCCAGCCAACCACAGTCCCTCAGACCCTTATCAGACAGATGTAGAATTATCATTAAAAAAGGTCTCTGTTACCGTGGTGACCATAGATCCACTGTCTAACAAACATGGCACACTGACTCCAGCAAAATCTACCTCTGCTTCGAAACATTCTCCAACAAGGTTGCTTAGATAGAATTGAAATGAACTGCATTATCATTGGAGCCTTGTAGTGCCCCCACCAATGTTTGGCTCTGCACACTGGCGGGTTCTAGTTTCCCGCCGGCTTAGGTTGGATTTGACTAGTCTCTTTGGGTTCATTGTGAACATTACCAGGACAGTTACGTGCAATATGTCCACTTTGCTCACATCTGAAACATATCGGTTTTCCATCAGGTGTTCGTCTAGGCTTAGTGTAACGTGTTCTAGCAGAGGGTAAACTTTGTGGAGCCAGTGCTTTCATTACCAAATCCAATTGAGTCTGTTGTGCTTTCAAAAGAGACATTAATTCATTGTATTGAGCAGACCCAGTAACACTTTCACATGAGACAGAAGTTTCACTAGATACAGTGCTATATTCACTGCTCCTCCGTCCCGGCTGACCACCACATTGAGCCACCCACTTAGTGGCCTCGGCTCTGGCCTCACGAATGGTCCATGTAGGGTTTGCATTAGCCATGTCTCTCAGTCTTATTTTCAATGTCATGTCTCTGACCCCATCAATAAATTGGTCGCCGTAAGTCTTTTGCAGCAGCTCTAGAGGCGACTTGAGCATCAGTTTTAGTAATCGAGTCCATCAAATCCATTAATGCGTGAGAGTAATCAATCAATGACTCACCCTCATTTTGTCTTCGATTATAGAAGCGGCGCTGCAGTGAGATATGAGAGTGTGTACATCCATAGACCTCTTTCAAAACATCAAAGATCGACTCCATACGCTCCCTTTGTGCTTCCGGCAAAAACTTTATCTCTGTGCGAGCAGCGCCCTCTAGATGATCAAACACTATCTGCGCTCGCTCCTTTTCAGTAGCGCCTCTCGTTTGTGCAAAGTGTCTTATTTGTTCGATCCATTCATTAGAGTCAAAGAATCACTACTGTTTAACTTCCCTGAAAACAGTGGCAGCTTTCTGTCCTGCTGCACGTATATGACGGAGGCCTGCTGTATTTGTGACGCAGATCCTCCGCCTGTAGCTCCAGTGGAAGTGGACGAAGATTCACTGGGCTCAGAGTCCGTGCCAGCGGCTCGCATTGCTGCCAGCTGACTTTCCAGCTCTTTGATGCGCTGTGACATGGCCTGCTTCTCCGCGTCGTCCTCCATAACGTGAGCGTATCCAAGGCCAAATCACTGTCGCCAGCGCTCAAGGTCCCACTGCCCCCTGCTGTCCTTAAACTATATAATAATCTCTAACAATCAAACTTTAAATGGTCACTTCCCAATTGTTTGTCAGCAACGCCAAATGTAACAGATATAGTCAGTGAGTCGTAGATAAAGCTTTAAACATATTTATTGAGGACACATAAAAAACAATTGGGTTTTCCCAGTGTTACTCGTAAACAGGACTAGATAATTGCTTTCTGAAACCTGAATGAACTCTTGTGTAAGGCGATTAATCGCAAACAAAACCCACTGCAATCAGGTAAACACTACAAAACACCGCATGCAAGCACTGCAAAAGTCAGGTTTGATTACAGTTCTTATCTACCCTGATGAGTTTTTTAGGGAAGTGACCACTAAAACGACAGACAGACAGACAAAAAAAACAAACAGAAATAAAGTTAGTCCGCCTTCACATAGGCCAACAACCTGCCTCCAACCCAGGCGGACTAACTGAAAAAAACATAAACCCAAAACGAAAAGGACAGCAGAGAGCAATGTTCACTGTAAAAAAATTAAAATACAAAATTACAAAACACTGTTACATCAAATACATTTTAATCTATAAAAATCTAAAAAATGTTGTACCTGTGTGTCGTAATTGCCTCACACACAATCAACGCCACCACACCCTGGGCTACCACAAGCCTTTAACTCAGAACCCTCGTGTGGTCCTAACATGAGACAAAAATAAAAACACTTGTAAACATTGCCATCTTACACTAAAACATTACAACCATGAGAATAAAACTTTGTAAAACTCACCATACAATCTTACAACAATTACACAGCGTGGGCCCAGCAAACGCTCTGGCCCTCCCACGGAAACTGGCACCTACGCGGGCAAACAGCCGACTTCCCCTTAAACCCTCGCTTGGCTGTGGGCTGCAGCGACACCCCAAGGTACCACCCGTTACATGTAGCACTTTGTTAAAAATAAGACCACTGAGTACTGGTCTGAAATGAATTATGAAGAATTTTAGTTTCTAATCAGGAGCTGAATGCAGTTCTCTGATCGGCTGAGCTTGGGTGGTCCTCTCCAGTTTCACTTTGCCGTTTTTAAGAAGTGTTTTTTAAGCCTTAATTGCAACTACAAATGAATACATGTTGATATTAACCATGTCTGAAGTATTTAGGGGAGAAAGTAGTCAGATTTAAAACATAAATCACATTTGTAGTGTAAAAATCAACTACCACACCTTTAAATATATCAAATTAAAAAAAAAAACTTTAGTTATAAACTGCTTTTCATACAAACAGTGGAACACAAGTGCTTTACAGTGTGCATCAAAAACAATCCCATACCCCCCCATGCCAGACAACGGCCATATTACAAGCTTATACCCCCCACCCCTCATCCCCGCACACACACACTAAAATACCACATCCACATAACATAAACATATAATCATGTTTACTATGCCTCACTGCAACGTGCAATCCAACTTGTCATACACACTTTAAGCTAAAAGACAATGTTGTTACCCAAACAATATTTTTTGTGACAGATGGTTAGTTACGCCTGTTTGTTTTACAACATTGTGCCGGTTATGGTTTGATTGCCGAGAGGATTCTTCTGTTATAGCTTTGGATGGCGTCTCATATTCTCTCTCTGGATTTGAATGGAGGATAGTCTGAGGTCATTTGACTTGTGCTGCCATTGACAAGGTATGTTTGAGGGATTAGCCGCTCACACAAAGACTGCTCACTCAAGTACTTTTATTATCATGACCTTCTCCACCTCCTCAGCTCACTCATTACATTTCTAATATTGGCTTTCTCATTGCTCTTTCTGCTCGTTGTTATGGTGTCTGTTTGTACAACGCACACGAGTGAGCTTGAACTCTGTATAAACTTTTGCCATTTGCAATAAGATACAAAGGCTATAACTTTGTCTAACTACCAGAGTGTGACTATCAGAATTGCAACCAACAAAAAAACTATTAGGATGAAACAAAAGTGCTTACTGATGAGAAGTGGGATGGGTAGATACAAGGTCTGAGGCATTGAGTTGAATAAAAGTACTTTATTCAGAGTGACGCCAGTTTTGACCTAGAATAGGTCTTTGTCAGAGCATTGCAAAGTTTGAAAATATCACCAGTTGTCCTTAAATATAGTGTGTCATGTGACTTGTAATGTGGAAAGACAACGACAAAGAGAAATTATAAGATTACAAAGCAGACAAGATGAAGATTGTGCACCAAAAAACAGTTCCTATTTGCAACCGACCGAAAACGTTGACTCACTTTCTGTGCCATTTTTTGATTCCTTGCCTTTAAATCTCTGCGTCAATAAGAAGACAACAGAAACGCCACACATTCCAAATGCACATTCTACAATGGCACAAACTGTGTTCCACGTCATAGTGATCACTTCTTCTCTCAAACAAACTGTGTGAGCTTCAGATTGCGCCTTGCACAAAATACCAGCACAATTTACGTGTTACTTCTCTCAAACAGACTATGCGCAAGCTTGCAAGTCTCCCAAACTAAGCGCAGTGCATCAGCTAAGCTTCTGAAACAAGAAACAGAAGAAACAAAGAAACCGGTCAGGATTTACAAATATTCAATTAAAAACAGTCTTTGGTGTGAGCCTTTGTCAAAAACCAAACACATATGTAATCTAAAGTTTGAAAAGTTTGACCTAAAAAATTCAATATTTGAGTATTTTTGGGGGGTATCGAGTTAAACTGTGCTAAAAGTTTATCAGAACTTGATTTGTAATAGAATTTTAAATACAAATCTAAATGCAGTTATGAAACTTTTCTTCTTATAACATTGTTTGTCTCATTTTTGGAAACAAGTTCTAGCAACTCATGAAGGTGGATGATACTACAAGAATTTCATTTCATGATTTTCTTGGAGCTAGATCACATGGTTGTTTTACCTATTCACCTTATTCTGCCCACCCACTTTTCTTGACAGTACACTTCCTGTTCAACTGTGGTTGGCCTGCAGAATTCAGTTGCTGGGTTTATTTTAACTCATTGTACACCTAAATTTGCCCCGCACACTATCTTGGCTAAGGTAGCTAGTATGTCACCTTGTTTGTCTTGTAGGGCAATCTGTAAATACTGTATACTGTATATACTGTACTATATACAGTATATGTATATATATATTCAATTCAATTCAATTTATTTTTGTATAGCCCAAAATCTCAACAGTCAGTCATCTCAAAGGACTTCACAGGAAACAAGTAGAAGTGCAGGAGGCCATGCGGGGAGGGACCAGGTCCAGACAACCAGGGGGGCCTCGACACTGGAGCATCCCAGGACAGACACACTCCCAAGGGGGAGTGGGACAAAAAACAACAAATTTATGTGTGTGTGTGTGTATAAATATATATACAGTTAAAATAAAACACATCAGTTGAATTCTAAATGCAGCTAAACAGGAAGTGCACAGCCAAGAAAAGTGAGCAGGAAGGAATAAGGTGAATATCTGTTTGACATTGCAATGCCCAGCTAGACAAACAAGCTAACATGTTAGCTAGCTACCTTAATAGAACTAAAGAAGTCCAATGCCAATTAAAAGACAGATAAGGTTGCTTGCCTAGAGTTAATTTGCTTTTCAAACTTCACTGTGATTGGTCACTCACCAGTTGGAACAAACAGTTGGATCAAATAGAAAAAATGTGAAAAAAGCAAACTGTCAAAGGAATGAGCTCATGATCTGATTTATATCACATTTATACGATACTCAAGGACAATAACATGCAATTAAAATTCTGATTTAAACTCATGGTGTATCAAGTGCTTAACACCATTATTTAAAATAATGCAGCCTTTTCTTAATATAATCTTAATTTATTGATTTGTGTGTGATTTTTCAACAGATCCCAGTGAAACTAGACTCTTATTACACCTAACTCTTCTCTCCTCACTCAGTCTCTCCTCACCATCCAACATTTATTTTTACGCAATAGTGTGGCACAAACAGGTCTAAATAAAAACACTACCCCCTGTTAAATTTATTCTGGCAATGACATGTGCATTCCCTCAACTTGTGCTTCTTGTCATTTCAGTCCCGCTGCAGTTATTTTGCACTCATCCGGAGCTTACTCAGTCGCTGCGGATTTCCCTTCGCTTTTCACTTAATTTTGACCTTCGGGGCGTCATATTCCGTGACACGCTGTCGGTTTGCATCACTCTGATCCAACACCCCCACAGCTCTCCCAGGACGCCATGTTTCCAGTGCGCTTACCTGTGGTGGGCTTCTGCCAATAGCAATCAAGCTACTCAACCAACAAGGCTCCTATATCTAACCAGCATGAATCTAATATGGAAGGATTGGCTTCAGTGTAGGAACTGAAAATGGTGCATGGACTAATGGTTGACCGTTGCTACTTGCTGCTTTGCAATTTCAGCTACAAGTAAGAATATGAATGTTTATTTTTTTTCCCTTGTGCTCTGACAATATTAAGCCATAAAACAATTCCATGAAAATCTGAATTTTGTGCCAGCTTGTCAATTCTTAAGATAAACTTGTTATTTCTTTATAAAGGCACTTGAATCTGAGTGGTCGAAATGTTTTTACTCAGTAGTAGTTGATTTGTCACATTTTTTGCTAAATCCAGTTCAAAGGCATCTTTCCTGTTTAAAAATGCACAAATCACATCAAAAGTTACAAATTTCTGTAATTCTGGTAAAATAGGACAAATTTTACAGGTGCTGCCATGTTTGTTGTGGTTCACAGAAAAGGCAAAAGTACTGAATTTCACTAGAGGAGAGAAAGAGAAAGTACAATTAAAAAAAAAAAAACTGGTAAAAGGACAGCTGAAATTCCTTTGCTCGAGTAAAAATACTAAAGAAAAACCTATACTTAAGTAAAGGGTAAAAAAACAAAAATATAACACACACACACATAAATATCTCAATTACAAGATTAAAGGGCGATAAAGGGCTTGCAACATGCGAACATTTTTGTTGTTGCGCAAAGTAGCGCAACCATAATTTGCACAACAGCAAAATTACACATAGTTTTACCTATTCATCCATTCACAGCTCTGAGGCTTTATGGAACTAGGTCTAGTTTCTTACTTGCACCTCTAGTATTTTACATACTGTATGTATAAAGCCTTTGCTTTAGCCTACATAAGCACATGAGCTCATAATGCCAGCATTTGCTAAAACTGAAAATGAGAAAGTCAAAACACACAAAATGAGCTTCGAACCTGCGCACCTTTGAACGTCGCACCATTTGTTTACCAAGCTAAACCAAGTGATTGACAATGATGCTTCGCAGTGGGTTTCAAACTCTCCACAGCAGCGATGTCAGAAGGAGGAGTTCATATGTACCACCTGGGCGACTTGTTTGTGGCGTCAACTTGATGCGTTTACTGAAAATGCACTGTCAGCGTTTGACCATTGTGGCGGCACAGTCACGGTTGGGCAAAAATGTACAAAAAAGTCGAGGAAACAGTAGATAATTCAAATTTTGACCCTATACACACAGTTTGACATTGAATTTTTTTCAATAATACATCTGCACTAAAGCATATCTTTCTGCTTAACCTTTATTACTGTCTTCAAAATTTCTTGGGGGAGGACCCCAAGACCCCTCTCAAGATTATTAGTCATGCAATAAATATATCTATGATGATCAAAGGGGCAACAATGAGCATTTTTGCATAGACCACCCAAATGTTAGATACCCTGATTGACAAACTCAACCAGCTGCCAACAGTTTCCACATAAAACAATTACATCCACATTTAACTCACGCCACACATTACTTTGATTGAATCAGTGTAATCCCTCATACTGTACTAAAAATATTGTACAGTACTGCTCTAAATACCGTCATCCTGCCTGCTACTGTACCTCCCCTCCCTCCTCTTGACATGCTTTCCCGGCGCTATTTTTAATCATTTACAATATTATACAGTGCAAAGTTGTTTCTGCTTGATAGGAGCCGAGGATGACGCACGCGGGGAGCTTAGGGCAGTGAGATCAACTAAAACGTAATGCTCATCTAAGGGGAAATACTCAACACATGCATGCACACTGTCGCACACGTAGCCTACTGTAATGCAAACAGACTCGCAGGTTGCTAACGAGGTATGGCATGTTTTGAAGCGCAATGCATTATCACGTTATACGGTTACATGAAAACCCGAGAGTTGCAGTTTCTTGTTTGCTGGATATTCGTACCAGACATGCTCAGAACTTTATACACAGGGTTTCTGAATGAAGAGTAAAAGAAGGTAAACTGTAGCAATTGTAGTTTTGTCTTTGGCAAAACTAAAACAATATAGTGTTTCCTATGGGACTATGGGATACTGACACTATGTTGGCTCAAAGTAAAGTATGGTAGTTTAAACTAATATTTAAACTACCATACTACCACGACCACTTATCTTTTACCTTGTTATCAAACTATGGGAGCAAATAATAAGCTATAGAGGGCCGCCATAGTCTCCTCATAGGAAACACTGAATAAGTCAATTGTGCTTAATGTCTTAAGTCCTCAGCACACTGAAAGTGCCATGCTTTCTTTTTTTAGCATTTAATGGTGGACAATATATACTGTTGGCAGTGTTCATATTAGACGTTTTAGTGCTGTAAGAACTACGAACACCAATGTGGAGCAAATAGTTTTCTCATTGACGCAGAACTTTTCTGTAACACAACAACGTTGTGACAGCAGCGAGGTATTGCTTCTGGATTCTAAACCTGGGGTGCTGCTGTGTTGGAGCAGATCCTTTTTCCAGAGGATAGCTCACACGGGGTTAACATGGTGCACCATGACTTTTTTAAAGTTCAAAGTTTATTTAATATTGTTGCTTGTGATGTTATGTGAACAAGACCTATAGCCACACTGCGAATTTAATGCTTGTGAATACCAGCAGAGAGCCTCACATATCTGCCTCCCAGTGATCCAATAAAATGAGTTTGAAATCAATCCACTACACTAAGTTATTTTACACATTTTAAAATACAAGACAATAAGTTGACTCCACAAACTCAAGACAAGACAAATTCTCAGTAGATCTTGAAGGTGCCCTTGGCTGAGGCGCACTTCACTATACCGTTTTAAGCCCCGCGTTGGAGAAGCTCTCAGGTCCGACGCAGTGGCTTCCTGCTGTGAGAGCGTCACATTGCATGACTGTAAAAGCAGAGCAGATAAAAACAAGACAGAGATGGCTCCCTCGGATGTGGCTTTTACACGGAGCTGGCAACAAGGAAAGGTTTTTAGAAATCCCAAGTACATATTAGAACAAGTAAAACAACACAACAATTTTTATTCAAAATCTTTATTTTGGTAGTAGCCTGAAGTGAAGTAGTGCCTTATGTAGCATTATGTAGTCACATTTTTGATAGTTATAAACTTTGTGGTAAGTAGTGCTTTAACTGGGTGAAGATGCACCAACACTTAGTTCCACCACTCCAAAAATGCCCCATTTAGTACTGACATTTTTCAGAGTGTTCGGCAATGATTATGACAAGGTTGAAACTCTAAATGAAAATGATGGTTCCGGCACTTATTTTTTTGGACAGTATCAGCACTTCTTTTTGAACAGTACTGGAACTTCCTATTTGGACAGTACCAGCACTTATTTTTTGGACGGTACCAACAGTTTTTTTGGATTGTACCGGCACTTCTTTTTGGGCAGTACCGGCACTTCTTTTTGGGCGGTACCGCACTTCTTTTTGGGCAGTACCGGCACTTTTTTTGGGCGGTACCAGCACTTTTTTTGGGCGGTACCGGCACTTCTTTTTGGGCAGTACCGGCACTTCTTTTTGGGCGGTACCAGCACTTATTTTTGGGCGGTACCGGCATTTCTTTTTAGGCGGTAAAGGGCAATTATTTTTGGATGGTACCAACACTTATTTTTGGATGGTACCAACACTTCTTTTTGGAT
This sequence comes from Mugilogobius chulae, assembly GCA_038363315.1. NCBI lineage: Eukaryota > Metazoa > Chordata > Actinopteri > Gobiiformes > Gobiidae > Mugilogobius > Mugilogobius chulae. The sequence goes on along the minus strand of CM076398.1, from coordinate 15,361,436 downwards.
GGTACCGGCACTTCTTTTTGGACTGTTTGTGACATACCAAGCTTCCCGCGGCAAATAGTTTACAATTAGTTCGGCTTAGTTTAGGCAGAATTCGAAGGCTAAGTTTAGGCTAAGTTTAGGCTAAGTATAAGTTAATACTGTTTTGCTGGTGCCGATAACCAGTATTTGCCAATACTGATATTTGCTTCTAAAAATCCAAAGCATGGTTCCTATTTTCACAACCTTTCTTTTCTACTTTTGCAAGGAAATAAAGTACAATTTACGGCTGCTTGCCATTCAGTTATGGCAAGCAGCCCTGGGACAGCTCAGATTCACCTAAACACCACTAAAATATGTCCAGTTGGCCTTCCTCTCTCAGTGGAACTTTCCTGGTTGAATTATTGCTCAATTAAATTAAATCGGTGTGGAATTATTATGAAAATATGCAGCCATTATTTGCTAAATCAATTTCTTATTTTCATTTTTGCTCTAGTCTGTTTAAAAGAACACGTTTGATGCTTTGAGACACATCGAACGCCCTCTAAAAGTCACCACATATTATCAGCTATTTTCCGATATTGATAATACCAGTAATTTGTGCAGCAGGGCAGTATGTTTGCCTTTCGTTCAGGTTAATGCCGTCAGCCAATGAGAATGCATTTGCTGAAAATGTAAATAAAATCCAATTTGTGCCAAGCAATTCAGCATTTGAGATTTCTAAAAACCTTTTGGGACAATGTGAAAAATTTAATTGTTTCACTGTGTCTTTTATTTGGACTGAAGAAAGCAACTGGCAAGAGAAAATCAATACAGTCTCACCTCGAGAAACAGATTTAATTGGCTAAATTGGTGAAGGGTTTGGACATGCGACTTGTTCCGTTTTCAAATATCGGCATAAATAAAGAATGTCCAAACATGTTAGCTTAACTGGTTGATTCCCACTACTGACTGAAGGATTAGATTGACAATTTGCCTTTCAAAAATATTGGATCAGCCTCAGAGTCAAATTATAGTTTCCGAAAGCGGGTTAAATGTACATTGCGCCTTAAATAGAGACTCTATGATTGCAGGGATGATTGACAGCATGGTTGGCATAGCGATTCTCCCTCGGCTCCCGACCTTTGACGAGAGGGTAAGTGATATTTATATGAGCGCTGGGATACAGGCCTAATTGTCTTTTTGCAAGCAGTAAAAGTACAGAAGAAGTAGAACTATCGGATGTCTTTACTTAAAGGAGAACTAAGGAACTTTTTAGGTTTGAATGTCCGCCATCAGTTTACAGAAGATGTTACTGTGGTGCATGGAATGTTTCATAGTGTGGCATTCAACTTGCAAATCGGGAATATTAAGCTGTTTAGAGTTGTCTAAGAAATTAGTTATTTCAGGTTTGGTGAGCCAGTCCCTCATAACAAAAGTCATTTTGCTTATATGTCAATATGGTGATAGCCACATTGTAGTGATATAGAATGTCATTAACTTTTGCTGGAACTACCAATTCAAAAGGATTAATGCTAAAATGTTGGTTCTGAGGTACGATAATTGGCTCTGTCATTCCCCAATCCAAGTCACTTGCAGATATTGAGTCAATCATGCTAGTAGTTAGCTTGACTATATTTTCATTGTTTAAACTGCCAGAACGGTTAAAAGTATCTCTGTCAGTTGTGACATTAGATCGCCAATCATATGAGATAAAAAACGGCCTTTAAAAAGTTTAATAATGTTTATTTTTGTGAAAGTCATATAAATCTTGTACTTTCTACACTCATAAAAACAATCAATTTAATACTAACATTGGTGACCTCGAGCTGTTTGCTGAAGTTTATTAAATATTGTGTTTTCACAACGTTAAGCTAATTATGTAACCTAAAATAAACACATTTAAAAAGTAAATGATACATATTAAATATTCTATAGTTTTTTGTCCTCGTAGGTGTTGCCGTAGTCAAACACTAACATTTATGCGCCTGCACAGAAGCCTCTGGGCATGCGCACATCAACTTTTGACTTAAATTTGGCACTGACTCCGACTGGGAGTGACTCTGTGCACAGAAGTCAGTTGGCTTATTTATCTTCAAATTGCTAACTTCCTGCTGGTATGTTTATTTCCTGTTTAATTCATTTCTATCACTCTAAAATGAAAAAACGAAAACAAAAAACTTTAAGATCGGGCAGTGAACAGTGAGTTGTTGATGGTTTTCTCTGAAAACATGTTAAATACTTCACAAATGAGAAGAATATTTCTGAAAGATCTGTTTGTCTTTGAATGCTGACGCTAAAGTCTAACATTTGAAAATAAACCTCTACACAGGGTCAATTAAGTTTTGGAAAAAGGTAAAGGTTAAGATAAAAAAAAAAAAAAATACAACATTTAGGCCAGTTTAGCAACATAAATAAACTCATTACCATGGCAACCAGCTCACTTTCGTCCTGGATCCAGCACTATCCATTTAAAAATGGATATCCAGTTAGTATTAGAATTCCAGTTAGAAATCCAGTTAGTATTAGAATTCCAGTTAGAAATCTAGTTAGTATTAGAATTCTCACTGACCATGGTATAACTTTGCATTTAACCGTGACCATATAATATTTATTTGAGCTTATTCATAGCTTTGACTAGTTGACTTAATTGCAAAAATTTGAAGGACACAACTAAATTTACTTTTTTTCACCCTATTCTATTATTCCACTTTAAATACTCAAATAGCCTGCTTAAAAGACAAGAACGATGCAAACATTATACAATATTTGCCCCATAATCTGAACTTTTAAAACAAAACCATAATGGAGAAATTACATAGTGCACATTTCTTCTCCACTTATGTGACATGTAAACTCTCTGTAACTTATTCTGTCAACTGAAAGCTAAATGGAAGCTTGTCTGATTGAGGAGTAGATATGTTGTGGTGACCATATAAATGCTATCTCGAACACCCGCTGGGCTTTGGTGTTTTGGAGGTGTGGTTTGTTCCGAGCAATCTTTAGCTTTTTTGCTTTTATTGGAAAGAATAGTATCTCACAGACATAACTCTAGCTGTGTTTCTGATAAGGAGGCAAGAAATGTCAAGAATAATCATAGATTTTAATGACTCAAATGGATGTCTTTTATTTTTCAACAGCTTTTGCAAGCCGCTAACTGCTGTGCTCGTTACTCGGTGTTGAGAAAAGTCACAGTATTGCAACCCTGACTAAATTACAGTTCGATTTGCCATCCAGGAGGTAAATTTAACATTACTAGCATGGCGCTTTTTTTAATTAGCAGCATGTGTTTGTGTGAGAATTGCTTATCGCAGTATGTTGTTCATTAAGGGTCTGCAAACTCTCTCCCTGTGATCATGGACTAAATTAGACTTTTAAGCACTTGGACGAGGACGAGGTATGAAGAAAGTCACATGTCGCAGTGGGGAGTCCAGTTTAATCAGGAGATTTTAACAAAATAAATATATATTTTAAAATAAAGGGTCATTATAAGAACTATGTGCTGGCGAAAAGCTGTTTGAGAAAGTGATCTTGGTTAGTGGATCTTTTTACTCCAGGGGCTCATGAAGACTAATGATGGATTGTGATTTGGTTTTGCATTCTGATTTGTGTGAGGGACGGCAGGACTAAGAATAAAGAAGCTAAATTATCTATTGGTTTTGTCAGGATCACTTAATCATTTTCCTGCTATGCTCCCAGTTGTGGTTTAAAAATTGTCGGATTGTTTTAGGAAAGCGAAAAGATGCTGTAGCTTGTTGTATGCACTTGTATCAGAGGATTGACTATGTGTGCAAGGTATATCGCAAATTAAACCATAATGTAAATAGCCAATTTGCCAATCACTAAATATGCCATAACAGATATAGAATGTACTTTGGAAATCAAAATTTGACCTGTTTTATTATGTAAATAATAATGTTTTTCAAAGATACGTCTGCCCCAAGGAAAAGCAATACTGAGTAGGAAAAGGTTTTTTATGTAAGAAGCAAACCATCGCATTCTCCCTCTTGTAACTTCCCATTTTAAACTTCTCCTATGTTCCCCTATTGTAAAGTTATCCTAGTTTTCTCCTTATTGTTAACTTCCCCTAGTGTTCCCTTTATTGTAAAGTTATCCTAGCACTCCCCTTATTGTAAAGTTATCCAATATCGTAAATTTATCCTAGCGTGCCCCTCATTGTAAAGTTTTCCTATGGCACTCCCCTTATTGTAAAGTTAACCTAGTGTTCTCCTTATTGTTAACTTCTCCTAGCGTTCCCATTATTGTGAAGTTATAGCGTTCCCCTTATTGTAAAGTTATCCTATATCGTAAAATTATTCTAGTGTACCCCTCATTGTAAAGTTTTCCTATAGCACTCCCCTTATTGTAAAGTTATCCTGTTTCCCTTATTGTAAAGTTTTCCTATAGCACTCCCCTTATTGTAAAGTGATCCTAGTGTTTCCCTTATTGTAAAGTTATCCTAGCGTTCTTCTTATTGTCAAGTTATCCTAGCACTACCCTTACTGTAAAGTTATCCTAGCGGTCCCCTTATTGTAAAGGTATGCTTGAACTTCTCTTATTATAAAATCCTAGCATTCTGTCGCGTCGCTAATAAACGGACGCATGGTGTGAGATTTAGCCCTGTCTTACCGTGCCCTCTGGAGCTATTATTGTCCAAATGATGTGTATTTTGTCACACTCGGATACACTTTAGCACAGCGCTGGACTTCCTTGGGCTCATTCCAAAAACAACAGGGGGATTATGTGTTAGGAAGCTGTCGGGACACCTACTCTGGCCCTAAGAAGATGAGAGTGAACTGACGTGGCGTGGTATGTGGAGTTAAGCAGGATAACGAGAGAAAGTTGATGGAAAATTGCACTGGGTTTTTGTGTATGCAATAATAACTTTGTTTTGGAACGCTTAATAAAAGCCACCACAATGACTTCCAGGCCAAGTCTTGTGTCCGGTTATGTAAGAAAGTGGCAAAATGTTCAAGATGTCAGATTGCTCTCAGTATGTCGGTTTTCCGGTGGAAACAAAACCTTCGCCCAGTCATTTTTTAATTCTTTTTATTTTTTTCATATTTAACCTAATCCACTTCATCTTTGTGGTGTATGTAGTAGTAATATCTCCCTCTATATAGTAGCTTGTACATACCTCGATACCAGTTTAGAATTTTTTATTTTTTTTTCCAGAAGAATTAGACTAAACTAATTCTAAAAGTCTAAAAGATGCATTTTTATGCTCATCTGGATTGAAACTAATACACTTTAAAAAGGTCTTCCAAAAATAAGAACATTTTGCTGATAATGAGAAAAAAAATGTCTTATTTCAATCTGCCAATAATCTGCCAGTGCCAAAAGATTTGACTAATCTAGTTGTTTTGAGCAGAAAATGCTAGTTTCAAGTACTCTTGAAAGAGTTTTAAGCAAATCTATTCTTGATTCAAGCAATTATGGTCTTGAATCAAGTGAAAAAATCTCGAATAATCAAATTCATATGTTTTTTATTTTTTAGTTAAGCACATTATTAACAACAGTAGAAATGAAGAACAGTGCGAAAAGCGTAAAAATCTCTAGACTAAATTCTTATTTGAAATGGTGAAAGTCACCGTTCCAAATGTTTTGCCATCCTAAAAATAGGTTACAGAATGAATATGCTACACATGCTAAATGCTAACAACATCAACTACAAACTACATACAAACTAGCCACAAAGACTTTTTGTTATTGTTTTAAATTAGAAAACTTTGTGCATCAAAATGCTGCTGATTGTGACAAAATCAGATTTCTGTGTTCTATCTGAATCAAATAATTAACTATTGTATTTCTCACAGACTGCACTCTGATTGGCTGTGCTTAGGTGTTAGGACATTATTACAGCAAAACATGAATGGTTGTGATTATTAACGATTTGTAGGATATAGAAAGTTGGTGGACAGATATAAATTCCAACTTCCTATATTGAAAATTAAATATAACAACTTTAATACAGTATAACTCTTATCCTTTACTTTTACACAATATACTGTATGCGTTTCTATACACAGTATGTATGTGTATCCTCAATACTTAGAAAGAGCAAATAAGATCTAATAAACGACCACAGAGACCAAAATAAGTTGTTTGTTTTGAGTGGATGACCTGTTGATGATCCTGTTGCATATGACCACTCTAGTGCCCCACATTATCATCATTTCCCATCAAATACTTATTGACTCAGTCCCACAGGAATCCTTGAAAATACTAATAATAATGCCATAGTTGAAATTAGCTGGAACTACAACAATCTCAGATTTCTTTGTCTGTAATAACTATTTTGTTTTCTGCAGCTGCTGTATCTGGATTTTTGTGGATTATTTTTTAATGTGAAGTTTGAGAATTGAAATCAAAATTGTGTCACATTGGTCAAAATGCGTTTATTTGACTTTGCAATTTTAAAGGTCTTGTATTATGCACATGGGAATCATGTGAGATTTTAGGCTGTGTTCCAGGCAACTTGGAAGTCAGATTTTTCTTGTCATGGCTAATGCTAACCATTAGGATAAACAAATGTTATGCTATGTTAAGTAAACTGTAACGATCTTTACATAGTTTTTGTGTTTAATGTTGATCTTATGAATTGGGACTCCCTCAACCAGGTCCTAGTTCACAAGTAGTATTTACCAGTTTAAGTGGAAAGTGGAAAATAGTTTAAAGATACAAATGAAGAAACAACATCACTCATTGGTGTCTTAGTTACCAAATTTTTATTATTGAATATTATTCAGATGTAATTTGTTGTTGTTGTTGTTGTTGTTGTTGTTGTACAAAAAGTGAATGGGTCTAATTACAATAGAAAACAGCAAATTGTATGTCATAGTAAATACAATGTTATCAATAACAATAATTAAAAAAATTTTGATATGGACAAAAAAAGGCATTACACTGACAAAAAAAACAACACAAAAACAACACCCTGACAGTGGCAACAAGCGAGTGGCCACTGTCCAGGGTGTTCCCTGCCTAAGGCCCAAAGTCACTGGGATAGGCTCCAGTCACCTGCAACCCCTAATAGGAATAAGAGGTAGAACATGAATGAATCAATGAACATTATATGACAAATTGTTTTATGTTTTGATGAGAAAGAAAAGCAGTTTCAGTTCTTGTATTGGTTGACATTGGGTATCAGCAGATACTTAATAGCATCAGAATCGATATCGGAACAGAAAAAGCTGGATCGGTGCATCCATACTTTCTAACTCCGAGTTCCAGTGTACTTAGTGTTCAGCAGGGTTTTAACAAAGACAGGGCATTGGAGAGTTATTTAGCTACATTTACAAGATATCTGTGCTGGGGAAATTTTTATTTTAGGGTAAAAAGAAAAAAAAAAACTACGAATAATTTTGATACACTACATTAAATCCAACTGAAAAAATACCAGCTAGAGGTATTAAGCATATTTGACTGCAATTCATGTACGCGACACACAAATCTACTTTAGTTCTATGTGGACTGACCTACTTCAAATTTCATCATAAGTGTCTGAGGAAATATTTTCAAAGCCAGAGTGCAGCATTTCTGTTATTTTTTTCTTTCACATTGGCCGACACACTTGTGCAAAGGAGCGATCTGTCTGAGAGGTATACAACGAGCTCTGGAACAACCCGTCATTGTCATCAGACCCCTGCGCTTGACAGCCAGACACTGCTCCTGGCCAAACCTTCACTACAAACTGATTTACCTGAGACGCTACAAAGACGCCAACACCATTCAGCACTTCTATCTCCGAATTAAAAGAAAAAAAACTGCAGAGGAGATGACCCCTTTTGCAACGCCGGCGCTCTGGATGTAAATGTGAAATTAATTGGAGCAGCTTTCCAGGAAGGGCAGCCATGTGGACAGGATGACTTCGCCGATGTGGAACTAATGGACACGAATGATGAATGACTGATCGATTGCTCAATTTTTTTTTTTTAATATCATGTTTAAGGCTGCGTGTGGAACAAGTCAAGTCACATTGTAAAGTTCTGAATTAGGGCTCGGCGATATAAACAAAAATGATTATCTAGGGATTTTTTTTAAGTATCAGACGATATTTTATCTATAAATGTCTCTCTGTTTTATAGGTTGCAGAATTTGATGTAAGTCCAGGTGGTGACCAAAAGCCAGTTTATCCAGTAAATAACATTGTAATTGTAACACATTTTGACTAGACCCATTAACTTTTGTGGTTCGATCCCCATCTGTAGTACATTTTATTTACTAGGACCCGACTGATATGGCTTTTTGAGAATCGTTACCAATATAGAAGAGGCTGGGGGTGCTGATAACCAATGTGATAGCCAATCTAATTAGAAATAGAAAAATATTTTTTTTAATTAGGAGCAGGTGTTAAAAAAACTTTGTCTGGCTTTAGTGATTTTGATTTGGGTTTATTTAGGTCACATTTAGTGTTAGTTTGTAGTCTTGAAATGTGTTTGTAAGACTTGGACTACTGAAGTGAATTCAAGAGACAAAAGGTGTGGTTAGCCTCATTAATGAGCACGCCGCCGCCGCAATTAAAATGCGCAAACGCCGACCATTAACACCTCTTTTCGTGACTAATTTACATGTCAAGGTATCTCCAATAATTGTCAACACAACACTTGACAGTCGCCAGAGCAAATGAGGTGAGGCAGAGGTTGTAGTGATAGCATCATGAACTAACCGCTAACTCCAGTTAAAAGTTTAAGTGGTCTTGTTTTTGACACTCACCGCTCGGATAAATTCTGCTCAGATCCCAATTCTTCACAAGTTCTAAGAGAATTCTTTTAATCCAAACTCCAAACAACTTTTGTAGTGAGAAAACCAACTTCTTCTTCTTGTTGACAGCAGCTGTGTCCTTTCAGACAAGGATCATCCCTCTTCTCCACACTGACACTTTGATTAAATAAAGTCTTTTCTGTTTCTGCAGGCATCATTTGTGATGAAGTTATTTTCTTTTCTTGAGTTAGTAGCGGAGTTGAGAGCATTTAAACCAGCGCTGCCTCAGAGCGCACTAGTATAATGCAGAGTATCAGCACCAGTATGCAATCAGGTACAGTCCGACAACTCCACAGGTATTTAATAACTGCGATAAATATTGATATGATTGCTGATTGAATTGTATGGTTGTATTCTGGAAGGTCTAAGCTTTAAAATGAGGTACAGCATGCCCAGAAAATCAGTGGTATCAGCCAGATTTTGACCGATAACCGATAGTTCTGCAAGTGCTCATATTGGCTGATATCGACCAACCGATATACTGGTCGGGCTCTATTATTGACTTATAAAATGTGTTGTGAATGTAACCTTGACAGATACATTTGAAAAGATGGCAAAATGAATCACAAAACTGCAAAAATAATACATTTATGTTCTTAGAAAATTTACAGCATCATTTTCTATTGTTTATTTTGATCATTTATTTTCAGTTGTCTCTATTTTTAAGCATGTTTCTGTTAATTCTTATACTTGATATTCAATTTGATCTAAAATTTGATCTATTGCCCAGCTCTAATCTGAATGACTTACTAGATATCCCAGAATGCATTTCATGCTCAGCATGACACTTTGACACGCATGAGATTCGTGCGGTTTTCATCCTCTCCACACGAATGATGTGGAGTTCCCATGGTTACATCAACGCTCTTGACCTGGGGCTACGCTTTTGCGGAGTACAGTCAAGAGTTAGTTAAGGATGAGTAACTAAATTAGCCAACAGTTATAGGCAATATTAACCCTTCAGGCGCTAAGGTTGTTCATTTGAAACAGAATCCAGTATACATAGAGACAGACATTTTAGCCAAAGCAGTAATAACTTTATAGAAATAAATAAGTAAGCAAACTTCATTTATACAGCACCTACAGAGCAACAAATACAACATAAAAAAGCAACATAGCAGTTAGAAAACACATAAGAATTGATAAATATTAAAATTATCAGTTTATAAATACAAGAGAAAGCTTGTCTAAAAGGTGGGTTTTTAGTCACTTTTTAAAAGAGGCAATGAAATCAGCTGCTCTTTGCTCCGGTGGAAGAACATTCCAGATCCTCGGTGCAGCAGCCTCAGTTTGGCATTTTGTGGACTGATCTCTGTGAGCGAGAGGATGAATGCCTGTGAATGAGCTCGCTTAACTATTCCGGTGCATGGCTATTATAGGATTTATAGGTGAGCAATAAGATTTTGAATGGGCCCCTATGTTCAACAGGCAACCAATGCAGATTCACAAGTACAGGAGCAATAAAGCAGAACCTACTAGATCTGGTCAAAAACGTAGCTGCAGAATTTGGACTAAATGTAGCTGAGCTAATACTGACTTGCTGACAAGAAAGAACAGGGAGTTGCAGATAAACCGATAAGAAAAGTTACATAATGCACCTTAAAGGCACTAGGCCAATTTTATATATACTATATATACTGTGTGTGTGTGTGTATATATATATATATATATATATATATATATATATATATATATATATATATATATATATATATATATAACATGAATCAGTTTACTTCTAGATGTATTGCTAAAGTATCTATTTGGGTGAAAATAAGTTGTTAGAGTGTCCCACTATGTCTAACAATACAACTTCCATGAGAAAAAATAGACACAGGCCGGACTAAAACAGTTCACACAAGGCGTTTGTGAACAAAGGGAACAGTGTTGATTTCACAGACATGTTTGTTTCATGCTAAGCTGTAAAATGATGTGTGGTTTAAAACAATACAATAGAAAAGAGTCTCATAAAGACTTGATAAAAAAAAAAGTTGGTGTTTGACGTCGGAAAGTTTGCAACATGCTTTCAAACGAATAACAACTTGTTTTAGTTCATACATCAGTCATTCTCTTCTAGACACAATACACATTGTTTTGGTGACTGTAATCTTTTTATTTGACATGTTTTGAAATGGCAGTGGAACTTTATTTTGTCACCGTGCTATTTCCCATGTTACTCTTGCTAAAAAGCTCATTGGGAAGCGCGGCGTTGACGCTGAATTTTGGAGTGCTGACTTAATTTGAGCGACTCGTAGCGCATTTACGTTCGTCAGACGTGTCTCACACTGCTAATGTAATATGTTCGAGCCAGATCAGACTTGATTCCATCTTTTACTGCTTTGGTGTAAATTGGCGTTGGGATGTACCTATCCGATTCTGGGATTTGATATCTGCTCCATGATATCGGTTCAGCAGACATCCTCCTTATGCCTTTATTTGGGCATAATGAGACTTATTTACTGGCTGACGTTGATCCAGAACGTCCCATAATTGACATTTTATTCATATTAAGTCATTTAATTGTGACTTGAACTGTAAATAAGTTATCTTACATGATCAAGATAACTTAAAGCCAAAGTATTGAGATCGGTATCGGAAAAAGCTGGATCGGTGCATTCCTAAATTGGGGGTCAGTCTAAATGTTTAGGAGCATTTTTCAAATAAAATTATTTCAGCGCATGACTTCTATATTTACGTTTTATTCGGAAACCGTGTTGCAAAAATTGCGTATAGCACCTTTAAGTGCAAATGAGTTCCTCTGAACGCTTCATGCATAAGACCCATTGCCCTTCTCTGTTAGTCCGACAGTGGCTGTGAGCCGTGTCCAGTCAGAGTCATCCACTGACACAGATTCAGAGTCACGTCTTACGTAACGGCATTAATCCAACCATCCATTGTATATTTGGTTATATCCTCAGCGTTCCCATGGAAAAGGAGGTCGGCCTGAGCTGGAGCATGTGTTGAACTTTATTATATATGATTAGTTTGTTCTGCAGACATTCCCATCATCCTCACTGACCCCAATTGACCCACAAGAGCTCAATATAATCTCCTTATTCCATTGCTGGCATTCTTTCTTGTTTTTTTTTTTCTTTCCTTTCAGATGTCAACTGTTTTCAGATGCCAAACGGTTATAAGCTTTGATCAAAATGAGGCGCGTTTGATTTGCGGCTTATCTTGGCATTTTTCGCTCCCACATTCAAGATTTGGACACAGTGGCTGATTTCATATTGACTTCATGCAACATCGCCCCTTCAAAGTCATATCCAGCGCCGGCCCGAATGTGAGATTTGTCACTAATCCGCATATTAAAAGGGCGATATCTTTTGTGGATCGCTGCCGTTCTCTCATCAGGGTCGTTTAACCTTTCCGTGCAAGTGTTCCCAAGTCTAATTACACATAATGAGAGCCTCCACAAACCGGGACTAGGGCTGTCAGCGTGAATCCATTTTACAAGTAATCGTAAGTGTAAATGTCACGTTATAAATATGAAATTTAGATGAAGCGGTATCTGTGCGCCAGTCACTAGTCGACTAAAGTTGTATGGTTGTGTGGAGATATGTCCTGTGCATGGGTTTAATGACTTAAAGGAGACTTGTGATGTAAAATCCACTTGTCTGTTTAGTTTTTAGTCATGATCTAACAGTGTTCTCTCACTTTCCGGCAATAACAAAATGATAAAAAGATGATTATATTCTGCTGCTTGTTACTGTTCCAATTTACAGGATCAAACTGTTCTAATGTGAGGTTTGTTCTGTAGCTTGTTCCTCTCTCTTCTCCTTTTTTTGTCCCACAAAACATATGAGGCTTGTCTTTCAATGTCTTATCTCCACTGTCACAACGCTAGTGTGTGTGCACGAAGAGGCATGTGTGCCACCAACCCGATCTCACAAGAAAGCGTACATTTACCACGACATTACAGAACATGTAAAATGATTAGCAAAATTTCACGGCTTTTTTGCGTAAATATGCCACATGTTGTAGTCCCAGTTAATTTCTATGGTGAAAAGTTGGGTTCTTATTTATGAATATAACAAAGTCCTTATTCTAATCTTAACCTACCCCAAGCCCCAGACTTTAACTGACCCATTTTAGTAACTTGATGCCTAAACTTACTTGTTACACGTAAAGAAAATATCCCCATGTGGATTCAATCAAAACTCACGTGTCATTTTTACGCTTTTTCAAATTATTTTATATCTACCATAATAGTACTAATGGTGCCACATGCACATGAACAAACTGTTGATAGTTTCAAAAAACATTTAAAGACATTTTTATTTTGTCAGGCCTACCACAAAGACTGACAAAATCTTAAATAGCTTGTTTTATTTTTGTATTTTTTGTTCCTTGTAGCACTTTGAGATTTGTGTGTCAAATGTAAGGTGCATTATAAATAAAATGTATTATTATTATTATTATTACATGCGCGCTTGATTGTCGCTGTTTTTACTTTTCTTTTAGAATCTGTGTGAGCGCAGTGTGCTTGTAATGAAACAGGGTTCTCAAGTAAAACCAGTTCTCGATTTCCATCCCTAGTCAGAATTTTGCCTTTATGTACGAATTTTGACAACCTATATTTATGAAGCTGACACCTCAGCGCGCTTCTTTAATGTCTGAATGCATGCCCGTGTTTTGCTGCAGCTTGCTTTTGGCACAATGGCAGACCATGTTTAGTAGAGCTTTGCTGAACAACTTCCTCGGGCACTGTCCTTTCTATGCTTCTCCCTTACCATGTTGTGCAGCAGTAGTTTAAGCATGAGGATTTATACAATTTTTAACAGATCCCTGTGAGCTCAGCGTCAGTCCAAATCATGTTTGCCAAGTCAGTAGGGATGGAAATCGTTTAACACATTTGAAAATCGTTCAAAGTATGCAACAATCAAATTGAAATGCCAGAATCTTATCAGTTTTGTTCATGCAGCCACTGACTTACACTCACTGTGGTTGTATAATACACACATGAATACAATAATAGCCTCGATGTTTGAAGAAACAAAGCTTGAACTTGTGCAAGACCTGCACATCTTCACCTACAATGAACACAAAACTAGAAGAAAATTCGTGACACAAATTGAATGAAAACACGGGTTTACGTTGATTTACCATTCCCATCTGGCGCCTGGAAATGTTCGATCTAGCAAGCTACATATTCAAAAGAGATAAAAAATGTAATTTCCAGAACTTCCAATAACTCAGCCCACGTTTTTATGTTCTCACGTAATCCCTACCAAAATGAGCGGTCTTAAAAAAATGCGACCTCCACGCGTCCACAGAAGCAACAGCTGGAGCACACTCATCAATCAAACAAGCCAAAGCCTCCTCGGACACTTCCAGTCTCCGCTCCGGTCCGTATCAGCGGTCTGTCATCTTCAAAGCGCGCAAAAACAGATGTCCTCCGTTAGCTCACGCAATGTTTAGAAAAATACTTTTACTTTTGAAGCGTAATAAACAGCAGAAAAGTTTTTGGAGTTCCGTCTGCCCAAGGACGTGTTTGAAAAGAGTCTGAGAGGGAGATGAATGAAGCTTTGATGGTCATCGAAAAAGAGAGAGTCATTAGCCGAGATAAAACAGTCTGGCTTTTTGATTTGAGATGTGCAGACATTATTGTGTAAACAGTAAATCGGTTAGATAACTCTTGACAGCAGATCATGGTTTTGTTGATTTTGAGCGAAAACTGTTAAAGATGAACTGGCTAGAAGTTGTTGAAAAATGGACAGTAGGTTCCGTTCATGAGATGTCAGAACATTTAAAGGACAATCATATTAAATACAGATGTTTGGCTCAATTTGCGTCATTGGCAGTATTTTAAAGTATCTGTACTATACTTTTTCATTTTTGCAGTGAATATTTTGTACTAATGTTGGGCCAATATGAATTTTTTAAGCTGATACCGACCCAAGATCACAAACCTACAAACAAATCTATTTTTCTGGAGTAAAGCATTTGGTGGTAATATGCCAATATACACACAATTATTAGCTTACGTGTTTGTTTGTTGTCTGTTAAAAAAATTGCGATATTGATGCTTTGAGGACAAACTGGGACGGACACGTGCACAGAAAGATTAGAGAAACTTTCCCCATATCGGACCATTACAGATATCGTAAATAATTGTAAATATTGGCTGATAGTGATCACGATATATTGCCCATCCCTACTTTGTACTTATACTTAAATACATTTGGGTCATTACAACATTTCTCTTGATGGAGACTATCTAAAGCAATTGTATTTCATAGTCTGCCTAAACTTTATAATATATATATGTAGATACATTTTGGAGAAGGAAAAAGGGAAGCTGTTTGGTACACCAATAGTAAGCAAATAATAAGCTGTTTCTTTAGCTGTTTACCTCTTTTCACTCTTTTAGCTCTTTTCACAAGAGGGCTTTTCACATACAGTATGTATGTTCCAAAATATTGTTTAATTTTTGTTTGCAGGAATCATATTTTTCAGCGATCACATTTTTCTCATCTTAATGCTTTTGCTCCACATGAACAGTTACATAAAGAGGCTCCTGTGCAGCTCTTCAGCCTTCATCTAGGTAGTGTACAGTGTGCAAGTCTGAAAGTTGCTTGTGACACATTTTAGCAGTAACTTCACTGTGATGGCTGGCAGGGTCGCGGCGGGGGGTAAAAATGACCCACTCCCACTGCTGAATAATTGAATTGAGAGCTGTGTTCACCAGCTGCTAACCACATTAGTCTGTCGGCGGCTTGGAGCCCGGCACAGGCAGCATGTGTAAAGTCGCTGTCAATGGGAGGTGTCAACAAACAGAACAATCAGCAGCACACTGCTAAACAGAGCAAGTGAGCACAGAACAGCCAAGAGTCATTAATGGTTTAATACCAGATTTAAGCTCTGTTTACAAGTCAGGAACATGCACCAGTCTTGCTTAGTTTGATTTCAGAACCAAACAATGAGTTTGCTATGTTGGGTGTGAAACGATTTCATACATGCATTTCCCAGCAGCAGGTGTTGAGCTCTTACTTGATGCATTGTGCTACAGTGCAGCAGTATCTCACTTTCAGTTTTCAGATCTGTTATAACATCTGAATAGAATTGCTAGCTTGTAGCTGCTGTAAGTCAGCCTCAGTGGCCTCTCCATTGGTTCTGCAGCAAGAAAATCTCTCTACAGGATTGAAAGCATGTTTTCCCTTGAGCACAATGCAAATACAAATAGCAATGAACACCAGTGAGCAAAAGCCATTAACGCACACACAGTGGCGGCCATCTTTGATCACCGGGGCTTGTTTTCTACAGGTTTTATTCTGAGATCATGTGATTTTTTTTTTTTTTTGTGGGGAATTGCTGGTGCTGTCTAAAGTAAGTCCTTCACGCTTTTCCACCTCACTCATATTTCTTGACATCAAAGAATCAAACATCAAATGGCGCCCTAGGAAAAAGTTTATTTGGAACCTCATGAATCTGCAGTTGTACAAGTGAATCAGCTATTGGTGGTCATATTTTGTGTCAATAATGTCCTATTGACACAAAATCAAAAACTGGCTACTAACTTATGAGTGGTAGAACTTTATTTTCATTTTTAGGGTTGCAGTTTGTCACCTTCACCACCAGATGGCGCCCTCGGCAACCGCTTAGTTAGCCTATGCCCAGGGTTGTTATATCTTTTTGAGGAAAAAAAGAAAGTGCGCTGACAGACATAGTGGACGGGTGGAATAAGGTGACTAAAACATCATTTTGTAACAGTTCTTTTGTAGAATTTTAATTGTATGAAGCCTGAAAGTATTTTGTGACCCTGGTTACATTCTCCCTGCAGACTTTCCAATCACAGCACAGATTGAGATTGTGCTCAGTGAAAAAAAAATAGCCTCCTGTGTCCCATGAACCTACTTCTTTTGTCGTTTTCATCAGAACATAGAATAAATGTGGATTCAGTGTGCATTGTTGTAGTGTAATTAGGCCAATCTTGTCACTCTTTTAAAATCAAATCAATCAATCAGTGGAATGATGGAAAAGTGTTTAATTTATTCCCCAATCACCAAGCCGTAGTAGAACCTATTTCATATAAATTAGAACCAACGATATTTGCACAAAGTGAGAGTGAACACAGCCTGAGGAAATGGAGTAACAACTCAATCAGCTGTGCAGCGATAAGCTCCACATCTACTGTCAAATATATTAATAGATGGCTATAAATAAATCTATCCAGTCAGAAGTATTTACACTGGGGTTCTTTTTTTTTCTTTGCATATTTCAGCTCGGCGCTCAGAAACCCATCTTGTCTCCATTGTAATGCAGGCAATTGTGGATAATCTTATTTAAAGGTCAAATAATAGGGTCAAAATGGCTCTTTAGTTCACGAAGCCGCTGCACACATCAGACGCATTTAGATCAGTTCAATGCTCAGCTGACCTTTACTGTTTCAGCCCTAGAAACACATTGTATCCCAGCAGCCATTGTTTTAAGTTTTGTTCCGTTTTTTTTCCATTCCATTGAGTTTCTGCACCCATGTGATTCACTTTCCACCTTTCCACCTTTATATATCTTTAAAACGTTTCCCTTATGATGTTTGTGTGAAATATATTTGACTTTAAAGCCTAGTACATTTAACGTTTACTCCTACTGACCATTTAAACCATCTGATCCTGAGATAAAAGTGAAAACATGTTGTGCTCTGACTAATGTGAAGCTTTTGTACATGATATAAGCTCATTCTCTGCATGTCATTGTGATAAACACCTGAAAATCATTTTTCAGCCTCAAAGCAGCAATCCAAGCATTAAATGTATTGAGTTCAAGCATCTTGTCACGTATCCTGATTCCTGATACACCTCACTGTGTCGATACATGTATTGCCAACAAGTTTGTCACGATATTCCCCAATACCGATACATTGAGTACAGCCCTAATTTGAGCTCTCTACCAGTAAACAACTCTGCCTTTAAAAGGCTGCTAAAGACATTTTTATTTAAAAGCCCTTCTAACTCCAATGTACCTCCGGAGGGCCATCACTTTTTCTTGATTCCTGATTGAATTCCTTTTTGTTCAATATCTGCCCTGTTCCTTAGAATCAAATAAGTAATTCTGGGATCCATCAGACTCAGTTCCTACTGTAAAGTAACAACAACAACAACAACAAAAAATTGCTCCCAAAATTTAAAAAAAAATGTAATAGGACTTTTGTGTAGGCTCAGTCTTTTTCTTTAAGTAATTTTAGGTCCCTAAAACTAATTTTTACCTTATTCACTTTCACCTTTTGCAGAGGAATTGCCAAGAGCCTTGTCAAAGAAGAATTTCTACCACATGTTGGTAAAAAAAATAAAATAAATAAAATTCTATTCTATTCTAAAACCCAAAATATGCCAAATTTAGTGTCATTCAGGCCACAGCTGTAAACACCAGCTTTACCAATCCTTATAATTACCAAAAAAATAAAAATCCCCTTTCTTTCAGTCTAAAATTAATACATTTTCAAAGGATCAGACAGTGATTGTGCATTTTCTCTGAAAACATGCAAAAGAAAACTTCACCAAAGGACACTATGTTTATAAAGAGACGTGTTGGTGTGTAAATGCTCTGCTGTCTGAAAAAACTGTTTATTAGCCACAATTACATCCAAAAAGTACATTTAAATACCTACTTCCTGCTTCAGATACGTCACTTCTAACTTCCACCATTAGCTCATAAAAATGCACAGCACATGCACCGAATAAATGTACAGTGTAAACAAACTTGACTGGGCTCATTTGACCAGGGCGCGCTCTCAAACACATCATTTACAGTGCACCTCGGACTCTCATTTGCAATTAGCAGGCAGCTTGATCCCGTCACAAGATTGGTCCCATCCCATTTATGTCAGTCCCCTGAAAGCTAGTCCTTAATGACGAGCCAGTGCCACTCATTACCACGGGAGCATCCTCATCAGGCTTCAAGGTGACCGGGGTCGGGCGACGAAGAAAGGGCGCATCAGCGAGACGATCTGGAAAGCCACAAATTAAAATGTGCAGAACATTAATCATGCATAAGTCATGAATTATTACACGTCTGCTTTACGCGGACTGACGGGAAAAGCTTTTAGCTTCTTTGCAGGTAAGGAGATAAAAATGCATCATCTGAACTGTGCAGAAGTTAAATGTGAGAGAATCAGATTTGATCTAATAGTAAAAGTTATAGTTAGAGTGATCAGACGTTCTCTTTTTCCTGGACATGTTCTGTTACTTAGGACTTAAAAAAATGTCCAAGATGAATTTCTATAGTTCCACTCATACTCCGGCTGAACGATTTAGCCAAAAATTTAAATCTCCAATTTTTTAAATTAAATTTTAAAATAACTGGATGTATTAGATATAATTTCAAAACATAGACTTAAAGTTCATAGAACAACTGCAGAATACATAGAATGCGGTTCTTCTTGAATTCTGAAGCTCTTAGCAATTTGAGTATAATATAGTGCCCAGGTCACCAAAAGGCAGAGTCTGGTTCAGATCCAGACTCAAGCGCCGCTCCATCCACAACGGACCGCACAGCCCTCAGGCCAAACACTTAGAATGTAGACATGACTCTGTAAAGAAGCGCTGTGCAGACTGAACACGGTACAACCCCGGCGCTGTGACTCCTTCTTACTTTTGGCATCGCACCAGAGAGGTGCAGTCTCTGGGTCTGTAGATTCATACTTGTATTTTGAGACCGTGGTTGTGGGTTGGGTGCACGAGGTACAGAGTGCTGTTTGTGTGTGTCTTCTCCTGCCTAAAGTTGGAGAATGTTATTGCGTGTGTCCTATCGCCAGTCAGCCAATCACATGGCTTCATTCAGTGACTGTTTTGGCCAGTTAAAAAACTTGGATACTTTTTCTTCTGTTTTTACATGTTATCTCTACCGCCTGGATCCTGGCAGAGCACCTGACTTTTTCACATTTACTGACCCATTGATGCGCTCACCTTTCCTGCAGGTCTGGGCAATATTGTGATAAAAATCTAACCGTGAGCTCATCTGCTTTTTTGATGAAATTGTCATATCGTGATTTCCTTTTTCTCTATTTGATGCATCTGTCTGTTCAAATATACCACTATTTTTCCAATCTATATACTTAGTCTCAGAATTTCCAAATCTAAGTCTTTATTGTGACTTTGGGCTTCTTTTTTGAAGTCTCTTTTGGGGTGCACTTTTAGTTCGTACAAAGAACAAATCTTTCAGGTTTGATTTACGAAAATATATCAATTTATATGACAGAAACACTGATTTTTAGCTAGTTTTCATATCTAAAAGTCGCTATTAATGTAAGAAAAACACATGACATGGCAAAGTCCCTAACACTTGTTTTGCAGCAACACACAATGTTCTAATTGATCCATTCTTTTATTAAGGTCTAAAGAAGGGCTGAGCTTGCTTGTTTCTCTCTGAAAATCTGGCAACACTGGTCAGATTTTGACAGCTAGATTTAGTTATTGATAGTGAATTGTGTTTACCTCAAAGACAACAGGAAAATAAACTATCTAGAAGAATCGTGATAAAATCGAAATCGCGATCTGGCTCCAAAAAAATCGTGTGATATAAATTTTTTGCCATATCGACCAGCCCTTTCCTGCCTATTGTTCATTCATTTTAGAACTGTTTATTCTTGCTCGGATCTGCTGTTGTGACGGTTTAACCAATCAGCTTCAAGTATTTGTCCCAGCAAGACATTTTCCAGCCAGAAAAATGTGTAGAAATGATCTTGTGTTAACTTTACCGTGAGGTTTAAATTCTGCAGAGAAGGGCTTGTGCATGATGCGTCGGCAGAGATTCTTCCTTTTTTTTGGGACGTCCCGGGGGCTGGGTCCTGCCTCGCTAACCTGCCTGGACTAGAATCCCCATGTGACCATCAGCAGACAGACAGTACCTCGGTTCATCCGCACACTGGCTCTCTCTGTGCTCCCAACCGTTTCTACGCTTACGTAACCAACAAACGCCACTTTTGTTGTTGTTTTTCCAGCTAATTCTCACTTTGTCTTGAGGAAGTGAAGCAGCGCTCGGCAAAGAGACACGCTTCATGACTCCGCTTTCTTCCACGTGGAGGGCATTAGGTTGTTGATGGCGGTCGTGTTCATTAAGCAGACGTTAGAATCTGCAGCGGAGGCAGGAGAGCGAGAGCAGGTCAGCAGGTAACGCAATATGCAAATCAAAAGTCAGAATAAACAGTGTATCAAACAATAAGGGATAAATGTGTGCAGCTGTAGGAATATTATCTATTTTCTCACTCAATAACGCAGTAAGAAAACAGCCTAAATTTAAAGAAACTATTCCCTAAAAACGCTTACAAATAGAAATATTACATTTTAAGCTTGCACTGAGAGCTGGGCAATATCGTGATAAAAATCGGCTTTTTTTCTTTTTCCAAAGTCTCTTATAAATCTTGAAAGGTTGTGTTTTTTTTCGGCTGCACATTCAAATCATGAAAGAGGAGTTTGATTTACAAAAATCTATCCATTATGACTGAAATATGGATCCTTAGTTAGAAAAACCAATAGAAAATCATCAATACTTGTTTAGTGGCAACACACAATGTTCCAATTCATCTTTTTTTATTGAAGGGCCGAGGTTGCTTGTTTTGGTATTTATTTTCCAAGGCTTGGTCACTTGTTTCTCTTTGAAAATTTGACAACAACACAGCTTTATTTAGCCATTGACGAGTAGGAACTTTCTGAAAACTCAGATACTTGTTTTGTGAAAAAAAGCTTGAAAATATGTTGAAATAATCAGGAAGTAGAGCACTGATGACATCACACTAGGAAAATAAGTATATTTTCAAATATATCCCCCCAAATACGTTGTAGGCATGAATTTAACAAACTGAATGTGCTCCTGTGTATTTCTATCTCTCAAGTAAAAAAGCCTGTTTCGTTGGAGGAGTTTTGGCCCAATTTATTACGTGGTTGCTAATAATAATTAGAATGAATTTGTAAAATGATTAGTAATATCTTAAATATAATTATCCTAACTTAATTTAAGTGAAATGTGTAATTCAACTTGTCACAGGCACTTTAAATGTTAACTTTTGTAACAGCGCACATGAAATAAAACACTAGATCACGTGACAAACTCACTGTTCTCCACTCGCCGCTGCGCTCCACAAGTCTGTGTCGTCTCTGTTCTCCTGCCACATGATGCGATTGTGAGACAAATAATCACTGTAAATGTCCTTATGTCTGTGACCTGTTGACCATGTCTAAGAATTGCAAAAGATCTTAAACTCCTCTAGTGTGCAGTTGGCTTTAGTCGCAGGAACACTGAGAAATGGCATTGAATCTGTGTATTTCAGATGGCTGTTCAGGTGTCAGAGATCAAGACGTAGCTTCGCATAAGCTCGATTTATAATGCAAAAATGCTGTCTGGTCTGAACAAGGCTTTATACAACAATGGTTTATTATTAGATGTAGACGACCCACTGCAAACTCATTTCTCATGAATAATTGTATTGAATTGTACTGAAAACATATCACATGATGGAAGACGAACACATCTTTCTTACATTTGTCTATAAGTGTAGAAGAAATAGATCTTTTGTAGCTCCTTTTTTGCTATCTCAACAGAATTTCGAGGGTTAGTGTTTACAACAGTTTGAGTCGAATCGTCTCTATCTGGGTCAAAGCATCAGTCTCCCGTCGAGCTCGGCCTTTCACAACCAGCTCCACCACAACAATCGCATGTGGCACCTGCGACTTTGCCACAATCGCTCAGCACTGGTCCACTCTGTGTACAAACAAGCACCAATCTTTTTAGAACTAGTTTTTGTCCTATTTGTCACAAACAAAACCAGAAAGCACCTGGTTTGGTTCAGTAAGTTGTTGACATATCAGGTAAAGCAGTGGTTTTCAAATGGGGTCTTGGCCAAATATCGTTGGTCTTCAAACATTTTAAATAACATTGATTATTACTTCAATATATTACTAATTCTTATGTTATACAATCTCAAAGGCCTAATGCTCATTCAAATTTGGTTTGTGAATTAAATCGTGGTGCCATTGTGGAGAAAGTGAGGTGGTGTTTGAGAAAAGCAGTTCCTGGCTTCAAAAGCTTTGAGAACTCTCTTGTCGTCGAGCAGAGGCCTTAATTAGAGCTGGGGTAGAAATAATGGAAATCAGAGCAGGTCTATGGCCGTAATTTAATGCAGTGGTTTCCAAAGTGAGGGTCGCGTAGCAAAATCTGGGGGTCGCAAGATGATTTTAAGATACAATTCTACGCTAATGACTAACCCTTTGTCTGTTTCTTACCTGAAAGTGAGGGAATTTTAATTCTATATAGCAATGTAATACTACAGTATATACATTTTAACACAGTTTGATGTTTTTCCAACTTGAATTATAGTGGAAAGTCTTCAAATTCTTAATCATTTCTTACCAAAATGACTTTTTCGGATCTTGATCTTTGAAAACGCTGTCCAGATGACACTTTGAAGACTTTTACTGTGCCACTTTGATGAATGGGATTACACTACAACTTGACGTCTATTTAATTTTGCTGTGGGGTGCAAGTTTGGAACCCCTGTTTTAAGGACAACCTGACTAGTGTTTCACAAACTAAATTAAATAATAATAATAAAAAATCGTATTGATTTTGATACCACCATATCAAGTTTTAAAACCCTCTTTTTTGCTGTCTTTGTGTTTGGTTCTGCTGACTTTCAAAATAATAATATTTATAGTATTTATTCCAAACTTAATTGTAATCGTCTCTCCATTGATCCGGGCAAAGCTCAATGTAGTGGTTTTCATCCAGCGTGGAGCAGCGTTTGCGTAACGATTCAATCAAACGAGTTATCAGCGAAGGGTACTAACTAATGATCTGCAGCCAAAATGGAAAAAAGATCCAATCCTCATTCATAATCATCCTTTAAGCCATGAAAACATGTAAAAATATCATCTTTGTTTTCCAAAGCAAGCGGTGTGCTCGGCTGATTTTGATCCAAGTGCTGCTTACAGAGAAACCAAAAGTGAAACTAATGAAGCGCTGCTGGAGGCACCTGACTCTGGTTCATTTGTTTGAAAACACTCTAAAAATTCGGATTTAAAAAACTTCAAACCTCATTGTACATGCATTTTTGTGGACATGTGTCTTATTCTGCACTAATAATCCAAAAATACTGTGACCGTCTACTAGCAACAGCAACAGCAAAAAACAATAAACAGTAAAAAAGTACTGCGCTAACATATTCAATTAATCGATTATTGACCATGAATGACTCCAACAGTGTTCAGAAAACCACTGTTTTCACCTGCCACCTATTCCAAAATCTGTGTTTACTTGGAATTTCAGCAAAAAAAAAAAAGTAAATTGTCGCTCTATACGCCACACAAACAACACACGTTCAAGTCTGAATGGACGCAGCTGTCATTCGCGCGTGAGGAGCCTGGCATGTCCCGATATCAGCAAACACCAGCAGAGTGTGAGTGCCACATGACGCATCGGCCCACTGCAGGAGCCCCATACCACCCCCCACCGCCACCACCACACTACCCTTCACCCAGTACAGGACGCCCACCACAACACAGACATATACACAATGACACTCGCATATGACTCATACCACACATTCATACATTACATTTGCATTATTCTTCCTGGAGCCGCTGCTATTGTATCTGGAGCAGTCACCTTTTTTTTTTTGTTATACTGTATGTGTTTTTTTTTTTTTTTTTGTTTTTTTTTTTTTTGCTTTGGTGCTGTTATAATTAGATATACTATTAAAAATATACTTTATTCAAGCTTTAGTCATTAGTTTAGTCAAAGTTGTGTGTTGAATGTTTGAACGTTTATTATACTACTGAATCCCAAGTACACATACTGTATCTCCTGCCTCCTCGCTGTGTCTCCTCTCTCCTTGCTGTGTCTCCTCTCTCCACGCTGTGTCTCCTCTTTCCTCACTGTGTCTCCTCTTTCCTTTCTCCTTGCTGTGTCTCCTCTCTCCTTTCTCCTCGCTGTGTCTCCTTTCTCCTCACTGTGTCTCCTCTCTTCCTTCTCTGACTTTCAAATGTCACATAGCCACTTTCCACACATAAAAAACATTTAAATGACAATCTGTTGCTGGTTTTAAAATGTCACCATAAGATTAAGAAGGAATAAAATGTAAAACTGTTTCATATTAGGTGACGGGGAGTAAATGTATATGTATGAAATTGACCTTTGGAGCGGATGAAGTGTGAGACATCCTCTGCGGACAACAGGGGGGAGTGAAGCATGTTGAAATGTCATATTAACACAGCATGGCAGTGTCAACAGGGCGCTTATGGGGAAGAGCATGAATGATCGGAACACTGATAAAGTAGCAAAGGAAACAACGCTTTGACATACGCAAAAGGGATACTTTTTAATGCAGTGTAAACTGAAGTTGTCATAGTTACAGTGACGTGTACCTGTTTTTTTTGTATTTTTTTTTTTTTTTTTTATCGCTGTAATCCTGCTGTCTACTTCATTATCAGGTTTATTTATTATCATAGTGTGGTTGTTTTTAGTGTTTTGAGCTCAGGAGAACTGTCACTGCTAACTGTTAACATTGCTAACCTCTGCAAGTTTTGAGTTAGTGAGAGATAGTGTGCCACCTCTGGAAGTGAGCTTTGGAACAAGTGTTCTATAGGTTTTGACCCAAAAAATAAACATATACCTAGAGAGTTGTTTCTCTGTCACGATTAGGGATGGGAATTTTTAAAATGTTGACATTGTCTGTGGTATTAACACATTTTTACTGATGCAATTGATGATGCTGATAATGGTGATAATAATGATGATCATGTTTATGATCATGACGATGATGATGATAATGGTGATTATGACGATGATGATGATAATGGTGATGAAGATGATAATGGTGATGATAATGATGATTGTTAAGATAATGTTGATGAGAGTGATGATAATGATGATGACGACGACGATGATGATGATTATAATGATGATAATGATGATGATTAGGATGATGACGATGATAATGATAATGGTGATGATATTGATGATTATTAAGATGATGATGAGAGTGATGATAATGATGATGACGACGATGATGATGATTATAATGATGATAATGATGATGATTATGATGATGATAATGGTGATGATATTGATGATTATTAGATGATGATGAGAGTAATGATAATGAGGATGACGACGATGATGATTATAATGTTGATAATGAGGATGATTATGATGATGACGATATGATGATTGTTAAGAATGAGGTGCATTTATGATGATGATAATGATAATGGTGATGATATTGATGATTATTAAGAATGATGAGGAGAGTGATGATATGATGATGAGATGATGATGAGATTATAATGGTTGATAATGATGATTTGATGATGAGAGTGATAATGGTGATGAATATGATGATTGTTAAGATAATGGTTGATGAGAGTGATGATATTTTGATGATGACGACGAGAATAAGGATGAGGAGATGATGATTTTATTTATATGCACAGTTTTCAGAAAGATGTTTCAAGTGCCTATTCACCAGTAGACTCGTCTCACTCAACTGATGGCGAGCAGAGCTTGTGGAAGCTCAGCAGAGGTTTACCTGGTGTCTTAACTCCGACCAACACCAGTGTTCCACTTGTGTGAACTGGAGTGCGCTGGAGGAAACCACCAGACATGCAAACTCCAGAAAAAACCCCAGGCCATGCGGGGTCATGAGGCAAGAGCGTACTAAGCTCTGTGCTACCGCTAGTAGATTCTTAAAATATGGTGTTTCATGGATCTAGTTTTGTCAAACCTGTGGTTTTACTTCATTCTAAGCATATGTGCTACCCTCACCAGACCTGTTTTCCTTGTGGGCAAAAGAACTAATGAATACATGCGAGATGAAGCAGCATCGAAAAAAAAAAATTGTAATTGAGTTGATTCCCATCCTAATTCATGATTAAACACTAGACTGAAGGAGGATTAACCTCTCTTCTGGAACGCAAGTACAGTACTGTCCTACAAGTTTTGAGTCTTTCATTCACTAATTGGTCAAAACAAACCTTCAGCCCAAGTCCACTCACACAAAAGTGCAAGTCAGCGACGTTCCTAACTTGTATTTGTTTAGATTTCCTCAGACTGCAGCGTTTTCCCCAGCATTCACTTATATTAAAACAAGTTTGCGGTGATAATATATTTTCCCTGCCAGTACTATTTACTTTTACAGAGGCTTGTTTTACCGCAGGATCGTTGGACTAAAATCCGTGTTTGTTTACGAGCGAGTCGGTGTGATTTCCTTAGTCAGGGGGTAGGACGGAGCCAGGATTGGATGGGAATCAGCTTGTGTGTGTGATGTGGGATTGTCGACATCCAAACATTATGCAAGCGCCGCGGCTCAATTGTAGTCTTTGTGTCTGGCTAAAGCCTTTGTGAGTGCAGGGCTCAAGTGCTCATTTGATTGGCACGATCGCCGCACAATGAATGGTCTTCTGTCGAACCGTTTGGGCCAGAATGTTTGTGAATCATTTGTGGAATGTCAAAACGGGGCTGTTGCGCGGTTATTAGGCTTATCTGTATCCGTGGAAACAAGCAGGTGACGCAACGGGGCGAAGTCACAGGTCAGGTTTGTGGAGAGGTCACATAAAGAACAGTAAAGTAGTCAGTTTTGAATGTATTAATACATACCTTAATATTTGTGATCGCTTTGTCTTCTCTCTTCTCAGATCCTTTCTCTTTTCTCCTCACAGTGTCTCCTCTCTCCTTGACTCCTCTTCCTTGATGTGTTTCCTCAGATCTCTCTTGTAAATGCGTCTCCTCTCTCCTAACACCTCCCTCCTTGCTGTGTGTTCTCTCACCTTATCTTGACTCTTCTTGTTATGTCTCTCTCTCCTTGTGTCCTCTCTTCTTGCTGTATCTCTTCTCTTCTTAGTCTTGCTGTGCCTCTTCTCTTTGCTCTTCCTCTCCTTGTCTCTCTCTTCTTGCTGTGTCTCCTTTCTTCTTAGCTCCTTCCTCTCTCTCGGCGGTGTTTCCTCTTGTCTCGTCTCCTTGCTGTATTATTCTCTTCTTAGCTCCCTTCTTTCTTGCTGTGTCTCTCTCTCCTTGTCTCCTGTGGCGCCTCCTCTCTTCTTAGCTCCTGCTGTGTTTCCTCTCTCCTTGCTGTATCTCTTCTCTTTTAGCTCCTCTCTTCTTTGCGTCTCCTCTCTCCTCGCTGTGTTTCCTCTCCTCTTGTCTCCTTGCTGTGTCTCCTCTCTCCTTACCACCTCTCTCCTTGTCTCCTCTCTCCTTACTCTCTCTTTGCTGTATATCTTTTCTTCTTGGTGTATCTCTCCTCTCCTTGCTTTGCCTCCTCTATTCTCATCTCCTCTCTCCTCTCCTTGTCTCCTCTCTCCTTACCTTGTTTCCTCTCACCTTTCCTCACTATGTCTCCTCTCTTTCGTCTCCTCTCTCCTCAGTTGTCTCCTGTACTTTCTCACACTTTTCTGCAGAGAAAGTGCGTAGTGAGGACCGGAGGAGGCAGGAAACAAACCTACCATATTATCCTTTTCTGTGTGTTTGTGAATCCTAAGTAAAACAGAGACATCTTCAGTCGGCTCACGGATCTACTTTGATGGCCCCAGAATTCATTGCACCGTTTCACATTCTCGTCGTCCTATTTTCAGGTTGCAGTTGTCAGATGTTGTTGCGCTGAATGCTCTGAAGTGAAAGTGCAGTGTACCTTGAGTTTTGCCTCTGCTCAGACAAAGATGTGCTTGTTGTTCATCTCAAACAGGAGAAGATACTATACAGTACAAGATTTTTGCTGAATTTTATCATAATTATGGATTTCTGCAAGCTATTTTCACATGATTAGATCCTTTGATAATTTGTATATACTGGTGTAAATGTAACTGTAAAGGACATGGGAGTTTTTAGCCTTAACAGTGTTCTCTCATCATTAGCTTTCACAAAGTTGTATTTAGAATGTTGCATGTTTGAGTATTCTCTGCTCAAGTGCTCAAAAATTGTCGCTGCTAGAATTGAGCTTGAAAAACAATCGGACTGGTATAACATTGGTATAACAAATTCTCATTATTGCAGACACATTTCTTCAACAGAATGTAGAAAACTAGTAGAAATAAAAGGTCGGCTCTACCACAATAAAATATTTTCCAGATTAAGCGATGAGCTAAATGAAGATAAAGTCAAAGGTAAAGTTACGATTAAAACTCATTAATGTGAGAAAAAGCTCATAATTTCTGAATAAAGTTAAAAAGAAGCTTCTTTATAGATTAAATGTGAAGTTTTAGGAGATTCAAATTGTAATTTTACCGGTAAATATTATCAGGACTTGGGCTTGATTTGACTCAAATATTTGCTTATATAACAATGCTCCATGATCCAAATAGCTTTTTATGGTTTTGAATTTATTCTCATAACATTGTGAGTTTAATCTCGAAATGTTACAAGTTTATTGTCG
The DNA here is from genome assembly GCA_038363315.1 of Mugilogobius chulae. Classification (NCBI taxonomy): domain Eukaryota; kingdom Metazoa; phylum Chordata; class Actinopteri; order Gobiiformes; family Gobiidae; genus Mugilogobius; species Mugilogobius chulae. Next base: position 15,332,362 of record CM076398.1, on the reverse strand, counting down.
TAGATCAAGTTTTTACCTCTTGAACTTTGTCATGAATTTCTGTTTCTCAAAACATGCCGGGGGCCTGATTGAAACAGGTCATGGCCGCAGTTTGCACAGGTCTGTAATAAACCATTAGCAATAACCCGACTTCGCACAGCCATGTCAACACCTGCAAAAACCGAAAATACTCATACTCCGTTTAGTAAAATAACAATTAACAATAACTGCTCATGTAAACGGCAATCGGAATGTTTCAGTGTAAAAGAAAGATTCAGGTCTCTTTGCTGATGTACACAAACTGCCGAAAGAAACAAGGAAAACACCTGTTTGTGTGAGGCTATCTTTGTGTTTTCGTCTAGCGCTCCAGGTCCGTGATTTTCCTCACATATGCCTTCTCTCCTTGTTCCTCGTACGGGCCGAAAAGGAAGAACAAAACAATTAGATGTGATACATCAGGCTAGCCTATCCTCGCATAACATAAAAAATCTGACTCCAAGCTCAGCATATCGAGTTTGAAAATAAAAAGTAGTATTTTGAAATCTGCTACTTGTTACAGTTACATTTTACATTGAAGAAGTTTGACACAAACCTGGGCCACTGTGGCCCTTGGGCTGTTTCAGTGTGGCCCTCGGCACATGTTTGAGATCAAGTGTTTATACTTCTTTTATTCGATTGACTTAGCTACAGAGCATGTGTCATAGCTTGTTGCCTTATTATTATCACAATAAATGGTCAGAATAGTAGATTAAAGAGCCCATGGTTTACAAAATTGTGTGTCAGTAATGATGAGTGACTGGGGTCTGGTCCTCCACTCCACTCTTCAGGTTCGAATAAGGCCCACGGAAAAAATAATTGCCCATTTGGAAGGAAGTCAATGGTCCTGTTGATAAAATGATTTTTGATCAACGTCACTTTCCGCCCTACTGCACATGCATTATGCAAAAAGACCCGCTGCTGGGGAAACTTCTTTGAATAAAATAACGAAACAGGACGAGAACAGCTGTTTTAATCAGGTGTGAACCTGAAGCTTGAGACAGTGTTTTTCTTGCCGTTTTTCCACTTACCTAAATGTAACTTTTAAGGGTTGTAGGATTAAATTTTATTCACAAATGTTGATTTAGCAGCATAACTTTTGTTTTCACACAGTGATAAATTCTTGTAGTTAGCTGACAACGGAGCTTTTTCAACTTGTTTCCACTGCTTGTGTCTAGGAGTGGCAGCTCTTTCTGCAGGCGGGGTGCGCGCCCATTGCCTGTATTGATAAACAAAAAATCTCTCTATATTTTGAAGCTGTTTTGGGTAAATTTTGTGTTTTATAAAGGTTAAACTACATAGAGAGTGTCTTAGTTTATTACCCCAAAAGCCTCTTTTAAATTTTCTTTATGTAAAAAAAAATGTATAAGAAACCCAGCAAAGTGATGAGAGCAATCCCCATGTTTCTCTTTGTTACTTTTTTTCCAGCTGCAACAATTCACATATAAAAAAAGTTAAGCTTAGGGTTTGATTTATCACCATTGCAATTGGAATTTCCATGGACTGATAGATTAAGTTGTGGTAACTAACATTTTCAGTTGTAAATTAGTAAAACTTTGTGTTTTCCACTAAAAAGTTGATGATAAATGCAGCACTGTTTTGAAAATATAAAACCACTTATAACTGTTTATTAAATAATAAAGAATTTTACTTCTAATCAGGAGCCGAAAACAGCACTTTGATTGGCTGCAAACTGAATAATGCATGTTTTATTTGTAAGTGTTTTGGAAGATGCACATATAACCATAATATACAGAACCTTCAATTACCTTTAAATTGCGTTATTTCTTGTACTTATAATTGAGTTTTACTGGAGACTCTTACATTGCACATCTCACATTATCACAGCACCATTCCCTTTTAAAGCCACTGGGAGCTTTCCATTCTCACTCGTGACAAACAGGCTAATTTTACCTGCGCGCTTCCATCAGTCGCTGCTCCATGACACGCAGAGATTGTGTAATCAGATTGACAACATGACAAGGGACAAGCGTTGGGTCTTTGGGCGGTGCGGGCTGTGAGATGTGACCGGGGCTGTCAGCCAGTGTGGGGCCCCCGGCTGTTGGGCCTGCTTCATCCAACGTGACTCTGCTCGTGTGCTGCGCTCGCTCAAACAGCAGCGCAGAAGTAGTGTACAGAGAGATTGTGTCAGCTGCCACGACAGTAAGGCTCTGCTCTGTATGGGGAGTTTGAACATTATTGTGGAATAATAAAGTAGGCTATTAGGTTATTATACTTTTAGAGTCTAATGTGTCAATAAACAACAAGAACAGAGACAAACCCACAATGTTGCCCCAAAGCTCAGAATTCCTTCTCTTAATGTTCAACAGTTCATTGGTTTCACTATGAGGCCGCCCAAATCAATAAATGTGGTCCAAACATTAGAAATGATTCTGTCTAAAAATGGCTATGTTGCAGAGAAATGTTGGTGTAGTCTTTTGTGTTTTTATACCTAAATCAAATGCATCAATAGATTTTATCATTATTAAAACAGATTTAGTATTCGAAATATTCAAATTTGACATTGTCAAAGTCAAATTGTCTTGTGTGTGGGAAGTTGTGCAACTTCAGTCCTCAAGACATGGTCAGTTATAGTAAAAACAACCGGTAAAGTTGGACCCCCCTGTGTGACCCCGCAGAACAGAGCACACTGAAAAGCACAAAAAAGCCTAAAAGAATAGGGTCTAATGATCAACTGATTATTTAATCAAACTGAAAAATTCCGTTATAAAGACACACATCAGACTACACTGGGGCATACCAGTTTGAGCTAAGCAGGTTGGCCCTGGGCAGTACTTGGAGGGGAGCACTGGAGAAGAAACTCTGTCCACATTGTCTTGTATGGATCTGGTGTGTGAATGGTTGGTGATGATCAAAGGGGCTGGCAGCCTCACTGCTGTCAGTCTGCCACAGGGCAGCAGTGGCTGCAATAGAAGCTTACCAACGAGTACATGATATGAACGAATAATGCAAAAATGTGAAGCATCTTTGGGTGTCCTGAAAAATTCTATATAATTTAATATACATTGAGTTTTTAAATCAACTACTGTTAAAGATGGAGTAGCTGATTTTCGCGATGCAAACACAAATGAGGTTTAATATCTGACAACTTCTTCTTCTAAATGCTTCAATAAATGGATACTATTGACATGCATGCATTTTTAGTTGCAATTATGATTTAAAAAATGCTTTTTACAAACAATAAAGTGAAACTGGAGAGAACCACCTAAGCACAGCCAATCAGAACGCTGCTTTCATCTCCTGATTAGAACTAAAACTCTTTATTTATCAGTTCAGACAGTATTCAGTGGTCTCATTTTTTCAAAGTGCTGCACTTACCATAGTGGAAAGCACAAAGTTGACTATTTTATGACTTTAACTTCTAACAGTGCCTCCTCAACATATAGCATAGCATGTATATCATAATTACTATATCAGATTGACATTGGATCAGTGTTGGGGATTCCAAAATCTAAAAATCTGTATCTGCTCTGAAGCCATTCTACACATATTAGGACATTCTTCCTTAAACCCTTCCTGATGGAGCGTGCCTGGGCTTCAGTGTAACAGGGTTAAGCTTCCAGCGAGCCGAGGTGTCTTTAAAATTCTCACTTTGGATGCGTCCCACTGCTAAAGCCCACAGGATATTAAAGCTGCGCTATCCAAAGCCCAAGCTCATTAATCTTTCCTTAAATAAAACTAAGACGTGGTTTCAAATGCGTGGCTGTCGGCAAATTCCATTTTGTTAGCGGTGGAAAAAAAAGATGTACAAAGTGGTGAGAAAGACAAAAGGACCTATTCATCGGATACTTTATTGTCACTGCGCATTGGCCAGCAGAATGTAAATATTTGATAAAGCGCTTCCACAAAAGGATCAGTATTGACTTTTTATCAGTCTAAATTGCTTTGTTGGACTCACTGTGTGCATTTAACTGGGTTATTATCCTAACACGAGCTTTTATACTCCCACAAAAAGAGAGTTTGGGAATGTAGTAAATGGCAGATTTCACCAAGAGAGCTGCACATTTTGGAACGTCGGAATTGGTACCAATATTTCAAAACTATTTTAGGTCGATAATCAATACAGGCCAATCATTTATAAACACACTTTTTCATTGTTTACATCATGTTAAACAGTTTGTTGATGTGAACAAACTCCTTTTACACGTTCATAAAAATTTCTTGTAAACTTTGACAAGTTTTACATGAGATTGATGAGTTTTTGAGGCTCATTGGTCGAAGCGTTACAACACAGTAGTTGCCATGTTTTTTGTTACATTTAGTTGGATGAAAAGCGCATGTTTCCAGTCCACATGTGCAAATATCCTCTGTTTTCAAATTCAAAATTGTCTGTAATGGAGCTCATGAGCGGAAGGTTGCCCTGGTTCCAGAAGTAAATTGCCCCATTGTAAAGTGCCAAATATCAAGAGTCTAAAGACATGTCACGAGCCAGCCAGCTTTGTGCTAACTCAGATCTAGTCTAAAAAGCACATCTCTAATTTAAAATTCGGCAAAATGTCTTAATACCTTGGTAATTTATAAAACTGCAGAAATGAATTTTAAACAAAAATTTAGGTCTTATGATTCTTATTCACCACAGAGCTGATTATCGAGGAAGTTTTCAAAGATATTTTAAACTAGGTATAACCTGGAAGTGGGTGGTGAGCTCCATTTTACTAAAAGGTGCCAGTCAACGCCAACACATTTCGTGAGATCCATCCGGTTAGGGCTGAGCAATAATGACAAAAATGTATATCTTGACTTTTGTTGGCAGTGCTGGATAAAGATATTCAGACAGTATGTTTTTCATTGTCATTAAGGGTTGCAGGTGACTGGAATGTTGGCCTTTGGCACAAAGAGAACATGCAAACTCCACCCAGAGAGATCATGAGCTGTTGACTTGATTAGACTCCATGGAATTGAACCATTGATGCCCCTGTTGGAAAGACAGTTGGACGCCTGTAGGACTAAAACAGAGACAGAAGGTGTTTCTACAATATTCTTAGACAAAGCCAAACATCTAGCATCTGCTAACTTTGCAGAAGTATAAGTCTAAACTTTTTAAACATTAAACGCACTGCTCAACTGCTCTTGCCATGGTTTCTTCTGGTTTTCGGAGCCAAGTAATATAGAGGCTGCATACCACAATGAATTGCCCAGTAAAGAAGGTTCCAAAACTCTTTAGACCTTCACTAAATACAACTTTCTCTTCGTTAACTTGTTAATGTGGCTTTGGCTAACACATCCTTATGAACGTTTTGCTTGCACACAGTCTAATCAATATGTGAGACAATTCTTGTACAAGGCCCAGCATATTCGCTCATCCATGGTGATTGGTCTTGCACGGCTCATTAAGCAAAGCAACAGTGAAACAAAGGCTATACACATGTTAAAAGCCCCAAAAGGTTTTGAGGCTATGCAGACATACGTAACCCAGCAGCAGACAGTTAAACTGTGCTCAAAGCAGCTGATTGTGTGAAAAGCAGAGATTCTAACCCTGCAGGGGCCAGGCATGTGTCACTAAACAGTGGCTTGTCGCTCACAGTAGGAACATGCTGAACTTAGCCTGACAGTTAGCACATTTCTCTTTGTATTGGTTCTTCTCCCTTGAGTTTTGAAAAAATTCTCCTAGTTAAAACTGGTTTGTTGGCTGTTTTTTAAGTGTTTAACCAAGACTACTGCTTCTAAATTTTGCCTCAGAGCCATCAAATAAGGACAGTTGTAGTAAAAAGGACAAGAAAATTTATGAAACAAATAGTATCTCACGAACAAAACTCCAGTTCATACAACAACACGATGTGCCATTGCAAAGAGATTGTTCACGGAATGTGTATCAAATCTCTGTTACCTTAAAGGGGACCTATTATGAAAAAAATCACTTTTCGATGTTTTTCACCATGTTACATCATGTTTGTTTTTGTTTGTTTTTTTCATCTTTAGTTGTATTTGGATTGATGATTCATGCATGTCTGAGTAATCTTGTATTGTCCTGCAGCTGATGCTCCTTGGCTCAGAAAAGTGTCTTCACTTACCACCTATCCCCACCCACTTGTGTGTATCTACTTGTGATTACTCAAAAATCGTCATCGCCTCACGATATTAAACAGCGTACCTTACAACAACATACAATTCTAAACGTTTTAAGACAACAAAACAAGACCTTAACCGACATTAATGATAGAACTATGAATTTGCACAAAGAAAAGGAATCAGTGAATGAAAAAAAACAGAATGACTGGACCTGCTCCTCTCAGGTTCATGAAATCACACGTGGTGTGCCCCAGGGTTCCATTTAGATCCTGTGCTTTTTAACCTGTACATGCTCCCTCTTGGTGGTGTCATCAGGAGACATGGAATCAACTTCCACAGTTATGCATATGATACACAGCTTTACATCTACGTTTTTTTTTGCTGCCTCTTGGCCAGGACACTCTTGAAAAAGAGATTTGTAATCTCAATGAGGCTCTCCTGGTTAAATAAAGGTAAAATAAAATAAAATCTCCATGTCTCCTGATTACACCAGGTCAATGGATGCTCTTTTCAACTGCATTTTAGACATCAGATCCTGGATGGCAGAAAACTTTCTCCAGCTTAAACAAATTACAAACACAATCTTTTAATCTTTCATCACATAAAAGAAACCTGGGTGTTATTTTTGACTCTGAGCTGATTTTTGTCCCACACATTAAAAATATGTCCTGACTAAGACCAGGGGGCAGGACCACATTACACCGGTTTTAAAATCACTGCATTGGTTCCCTGTGTGTTTTAGGATTGATTGAATGTTCTTTTACTGTTTTTAGGTGTTTTAATGGTCTTGGGCCTTCTAATCTAGTTGTGGACATGTGGGATTGTTTTAATGCACTGTAAAGCCCTTTGTGTTACATTGAAAGTATGAAAAGTGCTTTACAAATAAAGTTTGATTTGCATGATGTTACATCCACTACTGCAGTAAATTTGGAGATGATGTAAAATTTGGAAAAGTTGCCCTGCCCATCTCCCGTACCAATAGTTAATCACTGAGCGGCAGGACGATACAAAATGACTCATGTATGAATCAATCTAACTGATTATTCCAAATACAGCTTTGTGTATTTACAAAATAGTTCCGCTTTAATAAACAATAATGTGTTCTTTACCATATCTTGGCTTAGTTGCCACTTATCATCACCATTAGACAGTCAAAACCAGCACCAAAGATCACAACATGTATGACTCATGTCAACATGGCTGACCCAAAACAAAACTGCTGATTTGTGCGTTTTGTAAATCCGAGCTGACTGTCACCGTGAGCTCGGCGCGGTGACACGGGAACACTCCTGCGGCGTCATTGTGCCCGCTCCAATCAGCTGCTGTGTTTGTGATTCTTCAGCAGTCATTCCCCTCTGCTCGGAGCACATTCGGGTTCACGCTTCTGTTGCTACAAAGGCCACTCCGGGTCATTGTGAAAATCCCTTCTTGTCTTTATCCATTTCTGCCGCACCAAGCACTGAAATACGCAAGCTCTTGTAAACCCCGAGTGCTTACTGCAAAAGAATAGGGTTAAACGTTTTCAGGCATCGGCAACTATTTCCACAATGTGCAGCTACTGGCGTTTGCGTTTGTGCTTTCAGTGGGGATTCTGGCTAGTTGTGGAGAGGACATGTGGGGTCATTGAGATACTGGATGCTATTTTTGACCCTTTTTCAGTGGAAGCATTGTTTAGTCGTCTGTCAATCCTCTTTGCAGGAAAGATTTAGATTTGAGTCAGATTGTAGGCTATGGGATTGTGCATGTGTCCAGGTTAGAGCATTGTTAGAGTCAATAGAATTTTGCTACAATTTCAAACTGTAATTTAAGCTTCACACTACAGAAAAAATGTTCTTCCAGTCTGTCCAATTATGTTACATGCATATATATTTGGCTGCAATTATGGCTTAAAAGTACAAAAATGTAAATAAATAACACAATTTTAACTTTCTACATCAGTTCACATGTTTTGCTCACTTACTTAAAGCTTTCTGAGCCTTGGAATTGTTCACCACAATGTGTTTTAAGCTTTTTTCACAGCTGTTAGGAGAGAGTAGTGCCGATATGCTAACAGCCACAATGCTAACAACAACACCACACAAACTTAGCGAAGTTTGGTGAACAAACTGGACTCATTTCCATCTGAATAGATGTAATAACTAGATATCTGTGCTGAGGGGAAATTGATTTTAAGTTATTTTATTGTGCACATTGAAAATAGGCCAATTAAGAACATCTTTTTACATTTAGCCTGTAGCCTTTATGGAAGTTACATGTTAGCTAATATGTTGCACAGACCTTGTGAAAAAAGAGCACTTTTTAAAACATGTATACTGAATTCAAAATCAATCAGCCATTATTCAATAAAATATAATTTTTAAGGTGTGCAGCTTAAGTTGTCACTGCAACACTTTGAGCTTAAGCTGGCTCACTAGACTAATCGTGATTATTTAAAGAGTATACCTGATATTTGCTTCCTTAAAAATGTAAACAAACATAAATAATTCATTTTAAGCTTAGCCACCGTGCTAACAACAACAGACAGAGGAGTTTAGTGGAGTTTGGTGAACAAACAGGACCTGGACCTTACGTAGATGAAAACAGGATATTTCAGATTAATTTCCAATCGAATAGATACTCTAGCAAGAGTGAAATTCTTATAATTTATTGTAAAAAAAAATAAATAAAAATGGCTCTACCTGTAACTCATAAGTTTGTTTAAGTTTGTTCATCGTGTAAACAAAAACAACATAAATTCTGTTATAATTTTAGATACAAAAATGCATGTAAACAATATTCATTTTCCCTGCTCTCCATGTGTATGAAACATTTACTGGCCTGCTGTGATGTCACATATTAGATCAATATGACCCAGGTCACAGCTCTCTTGACCTTTAACTTAAGGCTTGCTGCAGCGTCATGGAGATCACAAATCCCATACTGTACAATGAATCATGTGACCTTTTAGTCATGTTAAAGTATTGCTATTATCAAAAACAAGCATACGTATAATGTGTACGAAATAATTAGCTACATTCAAATCGGTTGTAAATATTAATGATAGTTTTGCATAAATTTGAGATGAACATTTATTTTTAATTATGTTGAAAATAACAGGAAGTAGAGCAGAGTTCTAAACTGATGAGAAGACAAAAACATTTAACATTTTCTCACAAGAAGCACTTTTTTTAATGACTTTGTAACCATAAATGTAACAAAATGAGTATGTTCTAGTGTATTTTTATAGAAAACAGAAAAAAATATTTGTTACATGGTCGCTGGGTCAGTGGTTCAAAAAGTGGAGGTCAGGACTAGGCATGAGTATTGATAAGATTAGATATAGACGGATATATCGGTCGGCCGATAGATATTTGTTGTTGTTTTTGCATATCAGCCTTATTTTGGCCAATGTTTCATCAGACAGTTGTTTGAACAGTCATCTGCATAGTAGAACTGCACTCACAGTGATCAGCTGAGCTCCAAGTTAGTTTTGGAGAGAAATTACGCGGTTTGTTCTATATATCTACATTTTACTGTTTTAAAAAGGTGCACTTTCTTAAATTACTCTTGTTCTGTAAATGTTCTGTAATGTGCATAAATATGTATTTATTTATGTATAGATATCTTTATTAAACAATGCCAAAATAATAGTTTAGTTTGAACTTTTTTTTGTTTAGATACTATCTCAGCTATGTTTTTTTTTTAAACTAAAATAACTAAAATCGGTCTCAGAAATCGTCCTTTAAAAGCTGCTATTGATATCACATCAGCTAAAAAAAATGGTATCGACCCAAGAAAAACCCATATCAGTCGATCTCTAGATAGATTTGATCAATCAATGTAGATTCCCTTATCAATGATTCTTTACGATTCCTAAAAAATGTGGTTAATAACTGCTACAAAAATGTATTTGAAATTTTTTACACACTTACACAAAATGTGGACTACATTATGAGGTTTATGAATTAATACAGGCTAAGTGTAAACACAAATAACATTTCACTAGCCATTGTTCATGCTCCTTCTTACCATTTCGCTCACTACAACATAACCATGCAGACTCAGTGCGAGATGCAGGTCAAGGCTAAACTTGGGCTTGTAGTGAAACAGAAAGTAAAGAGAGCAAAGTTACATGGCATTTAAAAGAACAGCGCCTCATCAATAAGAAATCAATGAGGAGGAGACGTAATATTCCAATGGATTGCTGAAAATAGAATCTGGTCTCAGGTGGAGGAACCGATTCTTGATTCCAATCCCTGGGGTTTGACGCCTGGGGGGTCCCAAAGCCAAATGTTAAGGTTGTAAGATGGATTTTTACAGGTCTGCTATAAAGCTGTCCACTACCAAAAGAATCACATTAAACCAATTTTAAAGGGTTTGCAACCTAAAGTAAAAACAAACGTATATTGTATTTTAGTTAGGGTTTTTCAATCTTAAAATCTGAGAGCTGAACAACGTACTAGAGCAATGTCATTTATGAACAAGAAGGACATTTTTATACTACAAATGAATAAAAATTGGCATAGTGTAATCTCTTTCAACACATTTAGGCCACATTTCTCTACGGGCATCTTAAAGTGTCTGTTTCTCTCGTAATTAGTCATTTGTACTGACAGTTTGTGCATATTCGAGAAGGTCAAAACAAGCCGACTACAACTTTTAGCATATTCCCAAAACGCCGGGCCATTCCAGGTCACTCTATCCATCCGCCCGTTCCTTGCCGCTTCCTCGAGAATCGGAAATGTGCTTGCTCCTGTAAAGCCGTGATTATGTGCTTTCTTTTTTCAACAATGCATTTTGAAGGGCACGTCGTTCCAGAAAAGCCGCTGTCAGATTTTGTTTTACGGATTCCTGTAATAACACAATGTTTGCGGTCTTAAGCCCCCGCCCGACGTGCCTACACTTAGCACAATTATTGTCAAATCGGCATTCATAGCCTCTCTGCTTTTCTTCTGTATTCGAGGATTTTTACGGAAGATTGTTTTGGACAGGACAGGCCGCGGAGTCACTTGGGGAGAGACGTTCATCAAACAGCTGGGAAGTTGGTGGCAGTCACGTACGTGCAAGGTCTTAAGCCACTGTGAGCCTAATGCCAAAATGTGACCTACTGTTTTACTCTATCGAGAACCGCAACCGTAGAATTGTTTATTTAGTTAATACATGAAAGGTAAAGGCAAGGAAAATGAGGGGGTGGTTTAAATCGGCGGAAGGGGCATAGAGGAGGTGTGGTTATGCTCCGTGATTTAAGAAAACAAACTTATCTTCGTTCGTTTGTGGAGCCATGTTTCTGTAACCTTTTCGTGGGTTGCAAATGGTTCTCTCAGAAGACAAGCACCCATGGGGAATTGTTTCATGTTCAAATCATGTTTTTAAACCACATTACAAAATCATTTAGAAGAAAAAAACAAAACCAACAACAAATACTGCAAATGTTAGTAATATTATTATTATCTCTACATATAAGGTCAGTACCAAGGTCAGTATTTTGGACTCTAAAATATTTGGCTTACATAAGCTATAACATAACATAAATATAACAATGTGTGTAAAATGTATAAATGTGGATGATAGGTCAGTACCAGCTCACACCCTCTAGATTATTCATAAATAACTAAATATATTGGCTTAAAAAAATACAGGAGATCACACACTAGGGCTGCATGATTTATTGTAATTCTACTCAAAGTTTTATTAATATTATTCTGTTTGGAGTTCACATTTTAATTGTGTCCTGGAAACAAAATTAAATATGTCAATAAACTGACAAATGTATAAAAAAAATGTAATAAAAAATGTTCTAAAAAACATTCCTTTTGATGAACCAAAACTATACACCCCATGTGCACTGCACTCACCACAGGCATTACATTCATCATATGAACCATGTGCACAATACAAGGACAATGTACACTTACATTAGGCACAATGGCAGAGATGCCTGTATCAGATTCTAGCTTTTACAGCTAATTTCCATGTAGTCCTGTGCATCATGCTCACCATATATACCATCTGCACCATACACACTGTGCGCACCATGTGCACCAAATGCATCATAGGCACCAAACACACCATATACATGATATGCACCATGCGCACACAAATAAATGCTTCTTTTGATGGGAATATTTTGATTAGCATTTCCAGATATGTAGACTGGTTAGGAGTAGCCCAGGGGGTCATATTCAGCTTTTGCAAATGGGCAAAAAAATGAGCATAATTTGCTTTTTGTTGGGAAAAGGTTATTGGCTGTATGTAACTGCATGTAAATTAAATACAGCCAGTCTCAGTCCAATTCCATCAGATTGAAAATGACTTTTAGATGAGAGTCGAAACGTCTTGACATTCGGAAACACTGTCCAGATGACTACTTTGAAGACTTCTACTGACTGCATGTAGTCATAGCTTATCCTGTATTTGATACAGTAATATTCTGATGCCATTTTAACTACTATTAATACTGATATTGATATTCTGCATGTACAGTACAACCAAACAAGCAACGTATTGTACATACCAGTTTTCATTTTTGTAACCTTTTTGCTCCACCTGAATGGTGTGTTAAATCTAAAAGTTATTTTCTTGCTCTATTGCATGTTTGTATTCTATTCTTGTTCTTGAATTGTGCGTTGCAACACCGTAATTCCCTTATTGTGGGACAAAGAAAGGCTATTATATCACTAATATCCATTGTAAACCATCAAACACAAACAGCACAGAGCAGCGAGTTAGTTTTCAGTGTGTTTTCGCTCCTCTCAGTCTGTGGAAATGGCAGGAGATTAAAGGTGCCGTGGGGTCTCGTCATCTACGCCTGTCACAGCTTCATTCATAAACACAATAAGAGTAAATGGTGACCCGGGGACATAATCACTCCCTAATGTCATTTCCCATCCTGCCTTTCTCTCTCCCACTGAATTTTATTAACGCTAATGCTACGCTGCGAGCTGGCAAATCTCCAATAAAGCTCACGTGGCAGCTTCTTGGAGGCTGAAATGGAGTTCCTAATCTGGATCAGAATTGAGAGGAGTAAATAGACTTAGCACTCCTTACTGTACTTGGGTCTTTTAAAATGGGCTGTTAGCTTGACTCACTGAGTTGAGTTCGGTTTTCAGGGGTGCAAAAGGGCATTGGACCCTCAATTTAAAGCTGAACTAAGGAGCATTTTTACCTTAAATGTCTTTGTATGTCTCCTTGATGATGGTTACTTATGTATTTTAGGGCATTTAAAGCACGTATCGTCTCTCTCCGCTGTCTCCGGCAAAAAGTACAGCACCTGCAACATCCCTCCTTCACAACACATTCTCGATCTGCATTTCTGTTATGAATGGTTTATTGATTTTTTTATTTAGCACTGTACAGGTACATGACACTCAATGGAAGTGTGTTTAGTGCTAACTGACCCAAATGTTCTCTTTATTCTGGATAGGGATGCACCGATCCAATACTGGGATTGAATATCTGCGCCAGTCCAAGAATTGACTGGCTTGGGTATCAGCCCCATAATATTGGTTTAGCTGATACCCTGGCTGTACCTTTATTTGGACATAAGATTTACGGTACAGGCTGATGTTGATCAAATATTTGAAATTTTCTTCACAAAAAAGTGTAAGTTGCAACGTGAACCATAAATATACAGCTATGTAACACTATATGATCAATTTTCTGTTTTGAGTTTTTTCAGATCCTTAAAAATTGAGTGTTTGACACAGGTTTCGGCGACCAGAACACAAGATGCCCAGACAAGCACATTTTGATGCCCTGGATGCAAATTTGTTGGATGCCTCAATTCCCAAACCAATCGGGCTTCTGGAAGGCCAGAAGGTTTATCTCGAGTTTACGAATTCACAAATATCGTGAGATAAACCATCTGACTGGCCAGCTTATCAAGACGCGAGTTTACATTGACTTAACGTGTAAAGTTGACGCAAAAACGCTGCCCAGTCTGAACAAACCATTAAGCTCTAAAGCACTTTTATCAATGAAAACAGTTTTAATTGAATCCAGAAAGAACGCAGACTGTTCAACCCAAAATGAATTGAGGCAAGTTTTTAAAGAAGGTACATCATTATAACATAGCAGAAACCCCCAAAAAGTTGATTTAGCATAAAACCTCTTCTTTAACATCTGTAACCTCTCCTAGAAAACAGCTCACTTTATCATATAAGAAAAACACATTAGTGATTGACACTGTCACCCCAAGTTTGTCCCCAAGCCAAGATTCAATTATCCATTTTGCCGTTTTCTTTCTCAAAAGGCTCACGCTGCTTGTAGCATATGATGGGCAGGTACACGCACTAAGTCTCTCAGTCTGGAGCAGTCTAATGAAGGCTGCGGTCATAGCCTACAGTCACAAAGTCTGCAGATCCCGTCAAGGCGAGTTACTAAGGTCAAACCTGAATGTGCCAATAAGGGCTCTTTACTGAAGCCCTGCGGACGTCTATTCTAATGTATGCTAATGTGCGCTCCATCACCTCAGGAATATGAATACATTTCCCTGTCAAAAAATACATGAAAAGTCTTATACAGGCGCTTAAGCATAATTACTACTCAACACAGATTAAGATCCAGAGAAGTTAACTGTCAAGGACATGGTGGAAGCAAGGCAAAGTTGGGTTTGGATTAGTTCATGCATGTTTGAGGTATCTTGTATTGTTCTGCGGCTGATGCATGAGTGCTCAGGACAATTTATTTTCACCTTTCTCCTATCCCCTCCCACTAGTCTATTTAAAACTGTTTTCATCAGTTCTACAGTTCTGAATATGAAGTGAGGAGTTCTGTTTGTTTCTCCAAGGCGAATTTGAACCAATTCTATATGTCTTTGCTTTATGCTTTTGAACATGCTATTGAAAACATCACTAATCACTCTCAGAAAAGCTAGTACCCTTTTAAGTATGATGATATTTTAGGCTTGATTCTTTGACGTAAAAATAAATCAAAACTATTTATATTTTTTTGTCTGTTTGTCTGCAAATGAACAAGTTTCAGGTTATAGTAGGCACAAACCCCCCGTGTCTCATTGCAAAGGCCAGTGTCAGTTCTAGACTCTGTGACATCAGAGTGAGTTGCCCGCTCAAAACTGTGTGCTGATCGCAAACACCGGCTGTCAATCCAATCCTACTGTTCCTCTTCACCCTGAGTTCCTTCTTTCACCTTTACTTCATGTTTTTTCAGAAGATCTGAAATGTGTTGGATGGAGTGGTTGGTCATACTTGTATGTTTGATCTCATTAGATCTTGGAAGAAGCTAAGTAATACTAGCATAGCTCATACTAGTCTATTACATGTATCACTAACTTGAGTTCTAAGCTTTATAGATGGTCACTGAAAGTTGTGAGGTAAAACTGAAACATCATGGTGAAAATTTGAAGCTGATTGGTCGTAGTGTGAGAATGGAGCTCAGCAGTGGAAGATTGTCTTTGTTCAAGGGCCATAGGCGTTTGGAAAAAATCTAATATTAAGAGTTTAAAGAAATGTTGCAGGCGAGCCAGCTATGTGCAAACTCAGATCCACAGTGCAGTTGTTTTCAGTCTAAAACCACATCTATAACTTTTGGAAGCTACAGAAACATATTTTAAACAATGTAGGTCTTATGCTCATGACTCACCACAGAGCAGATTTGCCCCAAATACGTTTTCAAACTTTTAAAACATTTTATTTTATTTTTTTCGAAACCGCTATGACTTTTTAACGTGGGAGTCTGAGATTGTTGAACCAGCAAGTGGCCGGTCACTGTTGAGCTCCATAGTGGAGAACAAAAAAAAAAAAAGCTTTTTGTTAAATCCAGTTTGTTTTTCAGCTAAAAGATGAAGTTCATCCATCGATGCTGCCTTGTTTAGCACTTTAACAACAATGCAGCGCTGTGATTGATATCAGGTGAATTGACTCTGTGCACGAAATGGCAGTTGGCTAGTTTATATTCAAAATAGATCATTTTAATTTATGTACTTATGAGCATTCCTTGCTAGTGTTAGCATTTAGAAAACAAACATCTTTTTTTCTACCAGTGTCCTTTAGACATGTTAAAAGACATGAACATGTTTTCAGGGACATTACCACAACGCACTGTTCATTGTTTGATCTTCCAAGTATCTAATCATTTTTGACAGATGTAGTAAAAACCTCATAGAAATGAACTGAACAGGAAATGCTCAGAAGTACAGGAGTTGTGTGAGTTTGAAACATATAAAATAAAAACAAGCCAACTGACATTCTGTGCACAGAAAGATTTTGTGAAAGTCACAAATGCTGTGAGAATCCAATTGGTAGAAAGCTAAGTAAAAGAATGATCTCTCAAGAGTACTTGAATAGGAAATCCTGAATGCCATGTTTTTGGCTATTTTTGTCAGACAAGATACTTCACTCACATTGCCACATCTGATTCTGGTGTTTTTATATTTTGTAGTGGTTAGTGTAGAATATACCTGAACCATCCACGTTTTTTCCCTCACATTTTGCCAAAAAAGGCAAACAAAATGGCAACGGAAGAAAGCTGACGAGGGGCTTTAACTCCCAGACTGAAGCGGTGAATGAACAAGTGAGCTCGGGCAAAAGATTTAAGAGGAGGAAATAGACTGACTGCACTTATGCTAAGCTCCATATCAAATCACAGAGCTCCTCCTCATCTGAGCGGAACGGCTGGAGGACAGAAACGACAGTCCCGGCACGACCCAGCCAAAAAACCCCAAAACACATCTCAAAATGGACTGAAAAAAAGTCAGGGATTGTTTGAGGAGCTAAGATGTGTGATAAAGTCAGAAGACGATATCCAATTTAGGACAGATTTTTGCTGGTGAAATGCCTGCGAAGCTGTTCAGTAATTCATTCACTATGGCAACAATGATAAAGTGGCTCCAAAAATAACAGATTAAGCACAGAGCCGAGAAGTTTAAATGCTGAAAACCTTAGGCTACTTCTTTACATGGCTTGTGAGTTGAATAGTAAAGGCCTGGATGTTCTGAATACAAATACCTATTTTGGTTTACTTTTATGTTATCTGTAAGAATGGCAAGTCTAACTATTTTAGGTATATTGCAAAAACAGTCTCTATTTTGAATTGAAGATGGAAATTAGCCACGTTAGCCATAATCTTTACATATTTACGTGCAAATGTTCATTAATATGTGTTGTCCCTTTATGAATAAATAAATAAGAAATAAGAAAATAAGATATGAGGCGCCGGAATAATGCTGCAGTACACTAGATTGTGGTCATGTTTGTCAGTGCCCCTTACTGTAGGTGTGCTGGTATTTGACTGATGATTTTGAAAGCCTCATTTCCTTCAGTCTGCCCTAGGGCTGCTATGGCTACAACAGCAATTTACCATCACTGAGAGCAAAGTGAATAAATGATGCACCGTAATGTGCTTTGAGAATCATAAAAGGTCTTATAACTTGGCACAGCGGTCTGCCTTCTTGAGCAAAGTCATCTGAAGTGGCTGAGTCTAGATCCAACTCCCAGACGACACGGGGTCTTTCTTTGTGGAGGTTTCCCCTGCCACTAAAACATGTACGATATGTTCCTCTCCTCCCTCAACTCTCCCCTGAAAAGAGATTCCAAACTCAGCAAGACATCGGTAAACTATATAAATGAAATAGTTCATTATAATGAATATTTAACTGTGGAATGTGCACAACAATACATAGCAAAAATTATAGATGAGACGCTGGTTCTAGGTTACAAATATGATGAATTATTTGCAGCCTTTACTTTGGAATCTTAATGCCACAGAAATGCTCAAAACTACTGTAGTCTGAAGATTGATGGACATTTCTGAGGCTCAGGGGAAAGAACAGTATCTCAGACTGAACTCCAGCTGAGTTGTTGATGAAAAAGCGATGTTAGAACATGATTAAAACTTCAAATAATTAAGTTTACATAATATGTGTCCTTTAGGGCTAGTCAATTATTCAAGCAGCAGTGTTGGGTAGAAAACTTTGAAAATGTATTTTGTTACAGAATACTGAACACTTGGTCTGAAAAGTATTTGGTATTGTATTCCGTTACTTGGCAAATTTAGGTAATGTATTCATAATACTTGGAATACTTTTTATATTGAAATGCAAATTAGGTGTTGATTTTAACCTGAAATAACAAAGTTTTCGTGTTTCTTCTTAGTTCTTAGTTCTGTTAAGTAATGCTAGTAATGCATCTCCACGTAAACAAGCGTTAGAATAACTTTGTATAACTAATAACACAGTGCTGTGTCTCAGTGTGTGTGCTCATTGTGGGTTTAGTCCAACAACAGTTTATTCATCGTGCTAATAGTCCGGTGCACTTGTTGTGAATGCTTCGTCAAACTTTTTATAGCGAAAACAAACTGTTCCTCTTTGAAAAATGAATCCCATCTGTAGTTAAAAATTAGTATTACGATAAACAGGCGTCTTTTTTTTTTCCGTAAATAAAGTCCCGAAAAAGTTAAACAGATAAACTAGCCCCTAGCTATGCCAAACCTGATTGGACTCTGACAAGCTGCTGCTTTGAAAACATCACAAGTCCTATTGTTTTTTTGTGTTGATTTTAACAACAGATCTACATTTGTTTTATAAATGAATTCCATTGATTTTATAAAAGTAACTGTATTCTAAATACCTCAATTAAAAGCAGTACTGTATCGGAATACAAGTACTCATAACATGTATTCAGAATACATAACGGAGGTACATGTATTCTGTTACTTCCCAACACTGTCAAATAGTGATTAATCAAATGCAAAAACACCAACGACAGAGACAATGATAATAATAATAAAAAAAATAAAAATTATCTTTGTATTGTATTCCCGACTAGATAACTACTTAAACCTTTTATCTGTCCACAAAGTAACAATCCGCCAGCCCAGCCAGCATGAACGGTTAACTTGTGCATTCTAAATACGTTGGACTGTAGTACACCACATTGGCCTAAATCCTCAAAGTGTGTCTGGATGTCAGAAATGGAAAAAGGGGATAGAGCATGGGCCATATCTCTGCTGCAGCCAAATGAAAACCCGGAGCCATGCGTCAATCACAGGACTACAGTGAGAGAGTCCAGCTGCCCCGGGCCTGCCACACATAACCCGCCAAGGTCAGGCTAATGCTCAGCGGGTAAACAAACTGCAAAACTCACATTCTATAGGACTGTGAAGGCGGCAAAGAGAGCACATTATAGCAGACGTACACTATTTGGAGTTCAGATCATCATTTTACGTTCTGCTCAGTGTAAAAGGTAGTATTAGGATTGAAGTCCGTTAGCTACGTCAGAATTTGTGTAAACTGTGATTAGATAATTAGGATTTAAATAAGACAGCAACCAAAAAGATTATTTAGCTTAAAGGAGATGTACTATGCAAAATTGACATATTTGAAGTCTTATTACAGTTCTAGAATTGCTTCCTCATCCAAAACACTGATGGGTTTTTTTTTGTTGTTTCATTAAGCTGAAAACGTTATTCTGAATGCCCTTGATCTGTGATGTCATAGGTAGATCTTTGAGATCTTCAATACTGTTTTTATATCTATTATTCAGGCTCGTTTTGAGCATTTCTGCAGAACTAGCCCATCAGGCAATTCTAATTTGACTGTTTACCGTGGGAAATTTCTTTTTTAATGAGTAGATGGAGCCACTCAATTCCTGATGTGAGAAACACATACCTGTCACATGTGCTTTACTACACTCTTTCATTGGTTCTGGTTTACAAAGAAGGTGTACTCAGAAGCAGGTTTTAAAGAAGAAAACAACACTTTTTGTGTTGTGCATCATATTTGTCCTTTAAGATTCTTTCTACACTAAAGCAGGGGTTCTCGAGTTCTTTAAGCTAAGGATCAGTTTCAAAATGTCCCAAAGACATCCAGCCTTTTTCATGACAAGAAACACTGACATTTAAACCGAGTTTACTGTTTATAAAACATTGAATAAAAGATAAGCTTCTTATGATCTTTTTTTGTGATGCACATGTCTGATATCGCTGCTGATCCATCACATTTTTCGGGATTGTATATTGACTACATGATATCGGTTCAGTCGATGTCCTGGTTGTGCCTTTAACTGGATGCAATAGGACTTTTATTGGATAAAATGAACTTTTATTAAATGCAATGAACTTTTATTAAATGCAATAGAACTTTTATAGAATGCAATAGAACTTTTATTGGATGCAATGGAACTTTTATTGGATGCAATGGAACTTTTATTGAATGCAATGGAACTTTTATTGGATGCAATAGGACTTATTTACTGGTTAATACTGATCCATAAATGTCTCATAAAGGTAAGCTGTTTTTTGCACAATAGGACCAAATTTCTTTTGTTTTGAGAATTACACTAGTAACGACTGAATCGGTTGATATTGGGTAATGCCAAAGTATCGAATCAGAACTGAAAAAGCTGGATCTTTTTATCATTTTTATTTGTTTAGTCGTTTCTATTAGAATCTATTCTTTATTATGATAAATTGTATATTGAAGTAAAGACCTTGGAGGACCCTCAGTACATGTCACATGAACCCCACTTTGAGAACCACCACACTAGAGGCGTTTTGGTGTTATCATATTACACAAGGAACTTTACAACTTCTGGCTCCACTGCCTTGTGATGGCTGCTCCCAAAATGTTGGAAAACGCCATCCCATTTTTCTTTTCTTCACATGTCATAGTTGTGTTACTTTTACTGTACATGTAAAGGTAATGGCAGAACAACTCAGGTGACACTTACCTGTCTATAGTGTCTCTGTTTTTCTAATGCGACTGAGACCAATATTTTTTGTGGCAAGTTTACAAATCATGAAACATTTGAAAGTCGTCTCGCGTGCTGCCTGCTTTGGTCCATACAAAGCACAGACTCAAGCAGATCAATACTTTGACTGAGACACGTGAAAAGTAAGTGTATGCGTGGTGTGATGAATCCACAGTGAAGGACATCCTGACGGTGCACTTTCATTCACACTGTTGCAGCTTTGGTATTGTTCTGATGATTACTTTGGTGACACCTTCCATTTCTCATAATTGCCTCACATTCTGTATGCCAGACTATGAAAACAGCCGAGTAAGCTTCCAGTAGACTGTAAATGCATTCATCTGTTGGATGTATTGTTATTATTAGTACATAGAACATCATTATTAACGATTATAGCGTCGCAACTGCACCATGTTAATTACTCTTCATAGTAAGAATGGTAGTTATGAGGTTTAATGTGATGGTGTGGAAGTCTCCAGTAAAAAATATAAGAAAAATCAGTGGCAGATCACCAGAAAAGTTACACAGTGTACCTTTAAAGATAGGGCTGGACATTAATCGGAAAATCGAGAGATCGAATCGAACCGAATCGTCAATAGTTTGGTGGTGGGTTTTGAATCGAAAGATGAAAACCAATCTTTTGTCAATTAAAATGTGTAGTTTGGAGCAAAAGTCAAGTTGAGGTAGAATTTTGGCATATAGTTTTAAAAAAAATCTAAAAAAAGTTTTGTTTTGTTTATGTTCATGAATGGCAAAAGTTAAGCAAAATCGAATCGAAAATTGAGATTGATCAATAGAGAAAAAAAGAAATCATGATTTTTAGGGGTGTAATGATGCATCGAACCACTATCCATCGCGATGCGCAAAAGCTACGATTCCGCATCGTACACTGCCTCGATGCGGCACGATGCGAGGCTGCTTTAATAATATTATTAAAACAACACCGCAGATGCGTCCCGTTGGTCTGTGTAGCGCGCCAAATCCGCGCTACACATCCGCGCTACACACCGGTGCTAAATGGCCTACGAGAATCAAATGACTGTCCCTTCTATCATGTGTGCACAACCACTCAACATGCGTTGAAAGCGCGAGCCGCGCAATGTCAGAAACGATTCCTACGCTCCTTAAACTTCCTCAGTCTGTGAGAGAGACGAGTTGAGAGCAGAGGCTGTGAGCAAGGCGGCAGCGCCACGGCCACGCGCAGCTGTCATCCACGTGCGCGCGCATAGGGGGAAAGAAAAGCACAGCGGGACAGAGCGCGAGTACAGAGACGGTGGTAAGCACCGTGTAAGAGTTTACAACAAGTAAATGTGATAGAACGGATCATTAGAGAGACTATGAAGACACAAAGACTCAAAATTCACGTTTAGTTTTTACAGTATGACAAAGCAGAGATCTGTTCAGCTTTGTCTAGAGACGATAGATAGATAGATAGTCACATAAAAAAAAGCAAAATATTAGGACTAATGACATAAAACTTTTTTTTTTAATCGTAAAAGAATCGTGATGAATCGAATCGTGGGTCCTGAATCGAGAATCGAACCGAATCGTGAAATTCCTGAATCGTACACCCTCATGATTTTATTTTTCCCAGCTCGCCCAGCCCTACTTAAAGAACACAGACTCTATTATGCAAAGATGGCCAATCTTGTTCAAACCTTGCTTCCTACAAAACACAGTAGCTTGAGTCTTGTCTGTGAGATACTGCAGTAGGTTCGGCAAGGCTGGTTTGGCTAAAGTTCTCAAAGAAAAAAAAATATTGTGACAAAAGAATTGCTCTGTAGGGGCCATCTGGGCTTGGGCACGGTTAGGTTGTGCCAGTGTGAGTACACTCTAAGTCTGTAAAATGGCGAGAATTGATTTGAGTATTTTTGCAGCACTAGCTTATAAAGGAATTATTTCTTTACCAACAAGGGCGATGTGACCTGTGTGGCGAAGTTCAGACTTGATCGAAACAGCTAGCTCTCGTCCCGTTTGTGTTTTATTCAAAGATAAGGTTAAGGTTAAGGTATACTTTATTGTCCCCATAGGGAAATTTGTCCTCTGCATTTAACCCATCCTTCAATGCCTCTGGAGCACCTCCTCAGGAGTGGTGAGCACCACAGTGCAGCGCTCGGGACCCATCTCCAGATGTTCTTGCTAGGCTTGGTCAGGACTACTAGCTGGAGGATATTACCCTAACATGCATGTTATTGGAAGAAGTTCTTTCTCTTTCTGCATGAAGCATGCACAATAGAGCGGAAACTGACGTCGACTAAAAATCCCTCTAAAAGGCAAAATTGGTTTAATTAGTTCCCCTCTGCAATTTATTTGTATAGTTGATGGAGCTTTATCTCAATTCCTGATGTGGGAAACTCACACTCTACTTTCTTAAAGTGAGGCTAAACACGCAGTCAGAGACTTACTCTGCCCACAACTGCACTCCAAACAGGCTCGTACAAGTGGAAAGGTTTGCAGCTGCTGAGGCTGTGCAGCACAGATCTAGTTGTTTACTTGCACTTCAAGATTCCTTATTATCAACTTTGCAAAAATATGTATTAAGCCTTTACTTTACAGAAGCACATGAACCTATGGGAGTATTTTAAAGCTTAATGTGGATTTGGTCACTATTATTTTTCATGTGCTAAAAAAATATATGTTCTATTAAGTTTGTTTTCAATGTTTTCAATACCAAAATGTTATTGAAATATAATATTGATCCATAAAAGGAGGCAAAATCATGATTCATTTTTGTCTTAGCCTTACCACAACCTAATTTTATTACTTCACATTATAATGTTTAGAATACCAGAGATAGATCCGTGTGTCCGCA
Source organism: Mugilogobius chulae (assembly GCA_038363315.1). NCBI lineage: Eukaryota > Metazoa > Chordata > Actinopteri > Gobiiformes > Gobiidae > Mugilogobius > Mugilogobius chulae. The sequence continues at coordinate 15,308,821 of CM076398.1, read as the reverse complement.
GATGATCACAAGGGAAACAATTCCAGAGGGTAAATTTAACCCACCAAAATCCCCTTTGAATAGGACATTTGAAAAACACCTCGGCTGTCCTCTAAGCTGCGTGCAAAGATAGAGCTCCAGTCATATCCGGACTCAAACTAAGCTCTGCCGAAGCCTGGGATCTGGAGACAACAGCTGGTGCGCCGCATTCCCTGTAGAGGGCACCTGAATGACATTAACATTTTTTCAAATTAATAGGCCGCATGTGAAGCTGAGGAACTCTTTTCATTTCCAAAATATTCACTCGTATGGCTGTTTACTTAATAAAGCAGACTCGCAACTTAATGGTTTGTATTCCAAACAGGGCACAATGTTATTTAGGTGCTTAATTTGTAAAGCAGACATTGATGGAGCCTAACGTGGCTTTGAGACTGAGAGTTTGGATAAGGTCAAAGCTTTACCGGAACGCACACATAAGTAAGCGTAGGGACTAAGAAATGTAAATATACATTTCTTAGTCCTACGTTACTTATTGTACTAATATACTCAACAATCTATGTAACTACCAAATGGATTCTTGTGATATTAGCGGTTTTCACAAAATCGGAAGAATCTTTCTGGAGTGCTGCACGGTTAGACGGACCAATAACAGCGCAGCAGCGAACACTTACACAAACCATTGTGATGTGGTAGAAGATACAGCATCTGAAACAGACATGGCACACCACGAACATAGGATGGGACGATTCACTTAAGTCACAATTCTCTATTTGGTTTGATTTTGTTAGTTGTTTGTTAGTTTTTCCATCTTAAGACTCAAAATAAACCATAAAACATGACATTTAAAACAAAGCCACTGTTGTTAGAGCTTAGAACTAGTGTTTTTTGTCAACATTCAAACAGCAAACATATTTAGTGTCCATATTAGGAGGTTGGTCCACCCATTAGTTGTTAACGCAACATAATGATGCTCATTCAGTCAGGTCGTGGACAAGTTCACACTTTGTTTCTTCAAACATTGTGACTATTCTTGTGTTATTGTGAATTATACAAATACAGTGTGTGTTTTGATTCGATTGCTAAATACTTCGATCGATTTTTGAAGTTTTCAATCTATTTTCCATCCCTAACAAATATACTGTATATCAGTCCAATTTAGCAGAATACCAGACTATTTGGATTTAAAATAACTTGCACACAGAAGAGATGTGTTTATTTGCCATCATTCTATTTATTTGTTCCCTTTTAGCAGCAGCATTCTAAATTCAAAAACTCAATTATACATACATGAATGTGACATGAGCCAGGATAGATTGCACACTCTGAGCTCTTCTGCAGGTTTAGCATGTCAGGCAAGATTGAATCGATTATTTCCCTTTGTAATATACAGAGGTGTGGACTTGAGTCACTATTTCAATGACTTGAGACTTGATATGATGAAATGGACTGATACTTGGGACTTGACTATGAGCTCTGTGACTTCAGACAACTAAATTAGAAAAATCCATGAAACTATTAAAATACAAGACATGTCTGGTAATTTGACTGAACTATAGGCTAAGGAGATATAAGTTGGGATTTGACTTGGACTTGAAGCTCCAACACCGTTTTTATTGGTTCTAGTGAAAAAGATTCCAAAATGGACAAACAGGATGCACTACAACATGCTCGCTCTGACTAAGACACTCAAATCTGTCCTTGGAACAAGTTATAGCCTGATTAGTTACTTCTCTCCAAAAATGACTGGTTGTTCATCTAAATAAAAAAATAAAATTGATACATGTCTCTGTACAGTCAACCACAATGCACAAATGCCTTTACACTGCAGACACAGACCAAACAGTGCATTTACCAAACACACACTGACATCAAACATAACAAGCATCTGTACGATTAATGGTAGCACTTGTGGACCAGAGCTGAACTGCCAAAACAGACATTAAAATAACCGTGCTTACCTGTATCCACACTGGTTCATCTCTTTAGCGATCTGCGCACTTTCAATCCCACAGACAAATGGCAGTACAATGAAAAATCTTTACACTTGTTTGCACAGCTTCTAATTGGTTTCTTGTCCATTTTTAGCCAGTCTCAGACAGATTGCAGTTGTGCTCACAAATAAACGTTTTACAGTGTCTGTGAGGAGAAAGGAGACAAAACTACTTTGCGTTGTTGGAGAAACACACAGACGCTCAGGGAGTTTGTACATGTTACCGGATCAGACAAGAGTTGCCGGAACGAATCCCGAGCATTGTTTACTACAGAAACTAATATTACTGTTACTGTCGTCAGTCCATTTGTCACATTGATTAGTGCTGGAGAAGCTATTGGTTCATTACTACATTTGATTTTACACTATTTAACTACAGTTTCAGGAAAGAAACTTGCTTACATTACTTTTGGATTGCTTCAGGACTGATGTTGCAGACATTACTTATTTAAACAGTAGCTAGGGGAATTAAACAGCCACAAATAACACAACAATAGAATTGATCCGCCCGATTTCTGTGTACACAGGTGTGACTGTGTGTGAATGGGACCACACACCCATTCACAGATGTTGTGTTTGCATATTTATTATGAGAACATTACATTGATTTACATGCATTTCATGGAGCCTTACCCTAACCTTAACCTTAGAGACTACTTGGCTAAGCTTAACCTAACCTTCACCCTAATCCTAACCTTACCCTTATTTGAACTTAAAACCAAGTTGCTGGTCTCATAATGAAAAATTTACATAATGGGGACCTGCTTTTTGTCCCCATGAAGAAGGCAGGTCCCCGTAAAGTGAGTGGGTATACAACTTGTGAAAGGATCTAAGCACTTTGATTGGCTGAAGTGTTGAAGTCTATGGCTGTGGTAAGTTTGTTGTTTGGTTGATTATTTGTCAATGGTGTCTTGGCCAACCAAACGTGTTAGTTGACACACACAGTCTCACAAGAAAGTAAGTTTATCACGACACAAAAACTGCGTATTATGACCATGATTTCCCGCCTTTTTTCCGTAATTATGTTACACCATAGATATAGCCTGATTTAAAAATGGCATGAGATTTCACAGTGTAAAACAACATGCATTTAGGTTGAAACCACATGGGGACATTTTCTTTATGTTTACTGGCATCAAGTTACTAAAATGGGTAAGATTAGGTCTGAGACTTGGGGGTACTGTAGGTTAAGATTAGGATAAAGATTTTGTTAATATTCATAAACAAGAACACATCTTTACACATCCTAAACACCGTGAAAACGTCCTAATCATAAGCAATTTACCTGAACTGTAATGTCGTGGTATGTACGTTTTTTTGTGAGATCGGGTTGGTTAAATGACTCATTATTTATATTAAGCATGTATTTAGGACAGAAGCTGAAATCAGTGAGTGTCAAGTTAATTATCTGGGATTTAGAAGCTCATTAATCATCACCCTTTATTTATATAGCCCTCTACCACACAAAAAGTGACCAAAGTGCTTCCCAATAAGAAATAATAAAATACAAAATGCATTTATATACAGGATCAGTGAAAAAGGAATACAAAATAAACACGTTAATACATTACTGAATGTTAAAAGCCATCCTAAACAAATGTGCTTTGAGCCTTAATTTAAAAATGCCAAAATCTTTGATGGTGCAAATATCAGGGGGGAGTTTGTTCCAAAGTCTGGAACCAGCCACAGAGAAAGCCCCATCACCCCAGTGTTTCAGCCTGGTTCTGGAGACTTCAAGCAGGAGCTGGTTTGTTGACCTAAAAGCCTGACTTGGGTTTCCAACATTTAAAAGTTCAGTCAAATAAAAAGGCACCCATTAGAGCCTTAAAAACATTAAAATGTTTAAAATTGATTCTAAAAGAAACTGGAAGCCAATAAGCTCTTTTCCATTAATTTCTCCTGCTTGTTCTCGTTAGTGGTCTCTGGTAACAGGAGAATGTTGCCAATTGACCTATGTGGGAGGAAGTTAGAATCCCTGGACCATAGTAACACAGGAGAACATGCAAAGAGATCAGATTAATTTGAAAAGAAATGACCAAAGTCAAACACACTTTTTCATCAGACACCTCAAATATACAGTATGTTTTGTAAATGGTGTCAGAACACAGAACTAGAGTCCACCGCCACACATGAAATCCCATCCCATCGGCGTTGGTGCTAATCGTGGGGCGAGAGTGACAGGTCGGCAGACACAGGTCCCCGGCAGCTCGTCTGATACGGCCGCGCCAAATGCCATCGCCCAAATTGGACTGCCTCTCCGCGCGGGCCGTCTGCAGCGATAGAGAAGGTGTTTAGCTCCGTCTGACATACACGGAACGCAACGCTGTCATAGTGATGGTGACACAGGTGAGCGCGGATATCGGCGTCAGATGAGGATGAGTCCTGCGCACCGGGATGGAAAACTCTGATCTCATGACAATCGGCTGAAGAGAAGTTAGGCAGATGACAGGTACAAAATGAGTTTGAGAGAAAGAAGCAAGACTTATATATTGAGTTTTAGATAATATTGTGAATGACAAAAAAGTCGTGGAGTGTTGCAATGGATCAGATCTGGTATAACGATGCCCATTGAATCACGAGGCTTGATGAGCTTTACAACAGCATAGAAAAGAAAGACTGTTTGGCGGACAGATTTAATAGTATCAAGGCCAAAGTGTTTCAACTACATACCTGCGAGATCTTATCAAGGCAAGTAAAGGAACACAGAAGGAATGAGCCCTGCCTAAATAGTGACATGTCTGGTGATCACGCAGGAATGACATGCAGGAGATGAAGAGTATAATAGACCATTCTGAATATTTACCGATCAAGCCCAGCAAGATTGTTGTGTATAGCTAAGCTTATAGACAAAAATACATTTGTCAATGCTTAAATAAATACAGTGCTAAAAAAAATCCATCTAAGGAAGTCACACAAATATAGTCTGCTATATCTGCATCAGCAGATAATAACGCAGAACAAATACAAAGTAGATAAGAGGAGCAAGTCTTTGGAATAACCTGGATGACACATTAAAAGCATTTACAAGCATTCAAGAAAATATTTAAATTTAAATAATAGCCAATTAGAAACAATTAGAAACAGCAACTGTGTGACTGAAGAAATACATAAACTAAACTAAAAACTAAACTAAACTAATAATTGCAAATTTTAGTTTGAGTTGAAGTACAATTTCCATCAGTTTGTAATATTCTAAATATGTATTTTTGATATGTCTATATCAAAAATAATGCCTTAATTATTCATGAAGAAATAGAAAATGAATGAATAAAAAAGTTTATTAATGCTTAAAAACTACTTAATTAGACTACTAAAAAGATTTATTAAGCCTACATAATGTGTAGTTATTCTAAAGTGTCACCACAATTTCTAACAATGTCTCTAAACACAAAATTCCAAAATCTCAGAAGCACAAATTTGAAAATTTTTAGATTGCTTTGCTCATTTATATGTTGTCTGTTTATAAATCGCAAATGTGTAACGACGGTAACATTTTTGTATGCACACATGATTCATAAATCAGACTGGTCTGTGGGCTCTGACATGTAAACTGACTTAATACAGATGTTTGGCAGCTAAAATTAATATTGTTAAAGCTGAAGACAAGATTTTTACAGTACATATAGGTTTAAATCTGTTTTACTTTCTTGCTCAAAAAACCTTCAACACATGATTACAGTCCACATGCATTCATTGTAATGACCTCTTAAATACATCTTTTTACAAACAGCAAAGTGAAACTGGAGTGGACCACCCAAACACAGCCAATCAGAGAGCTGCTTTTGGCTATTCTATGGGAAATAAAATACTTTCTTATTCAGTTCTGACCGCACACAAGTGGTCTGATGTCACAAAGTCACATAGTCCAGCTTTGAAGTCCTTTTAGATCTTTCATGACTAAATCCAAGGACAAACTGACTCTTGCTCATCATTTGTCTTTACAACATCATCAAACTTTATAACTTGAACTATTATCACTGCTGCAACAATCCCATTTGATTTCGTCTGAAGTGTCCCTAAACCATCTCCCATTCTAGTTTAAAAAGTAAAATATTTAAAGAAAACACAAAACTCAAAGCCTGTCAAAACCTACATTTCAATCCCATTCCGAAATAATCCCACATTGTGTTGACATCTCTGACAGCCCAGCACTATCTTATCTAACGCCTCGCTCTAACATTTGTTTGGATGAGCATCTGTTGACATTAGCATTATGGATTTGTTGTAAAAGGCAAATAGCACCAAATGCTGTGGGGACATTTCAGTATGAAGTCGTGAAGAGAAAATTGCACATTTTTATGAGTTATAAACCAAGACTGTGAATCCGCAATGTAAAATACAAAAAGTTTTAGCGGCAAACTCAGTCTTGTAAGTCACTTTGACACTGTCTGTGTGTTCAGTCTTTCTTCTTTTGTTGAATATAGATCAAGGGTGTTGTACGGTGGCCCATTAGGTTCACAACAACAACAACAATGCATTACAATTATATAGAACACTTTGCAAATAACCACAACCTATTACAAAAAGCCACAACACATTACAATTTATAGGCAACACATTACAATTTACCACAACACATTACAATTTATAAACAACACATTTCAATTAACCACAACACATTACAATTTATAAACAACACATTTCAAGTAGCCACAACACATTACAATTTATAAACAACACATTTCAAATTGCCACAACACATTACAATTTATAAACAACACATTTCAAATAGCCACAACACATTACAATTTATAAACAACACATTTCAATTAACCACAACACATTTCAAATAGCCACAACACATTACAATTTATAGACATATATTTCAAATAATCTCAACACATAGCATTTTATCCCTACACAAACAACTCATAGACAACAGATTGCAATTTCGCACAACACTTTACAATTAACCCCAACACATTACAACTGAGCACCGCACATTACAATACATCAACCACACATTTTATTTAACCATAACACATTACAATTTACCACAGTGCATGCATTGCAAATGACCAGAACATATTACATACAGTATAAAAGACAACATAGACAACTCTTTGCAAATAACCACAACATATTGCAATTAACTACGACACATTACAGTTAAACACAACACTTTGCAATTATCACACCCCATTACAATTTATAGACAACACATTACAAATAGCCACAACAACTTACATTTTATAGACAACACATTTTAATTAACCACAACACATTACAATCTATAGACAACACATTACAATTTGACACAACACATTACAATTTATAGACAACACATTACGATTTATAGACAATACATTACAATTTACCACAACGCATTACAATTAATGACAACACATTACAATTTATCCCTACACATAACAATTCAGACAACACATTCCAGTTACTCACAACACATAACAATTTACCATAACACATTTAATTTAATTGGCAATGCATTGCAAATTACCATAACACATATAATTTAATTGACAATGCATTGCAAATTACCGCAACATATTACAATTAACCACAACATGTTATTTATTAGACAACACATTATAATACCCACAACACATTACTATTAATAGACAGCGTTTTGCAAATAACACACTACAACAAAGCACCACACATTACAAACCATAGACCACACATTTTATTTACCATTTACCATAATGCACTGAAATTGACCACAGCACATTACATTTAATAGACAACACTTTACAACTGACCACAACAAATGACAATTTATTAGACAACACATTACAAATTACAATTTACCACATGTATCACAACACATTACAAAAGAAGACAACACTTTGCAATTAACCACAACACATTAAATTTAACCTCAGTACATTACAATCAACCACAACACATTACAATTAACAGCCACAACACAACAAAATCCTAAACAAACAATTGCCCATTATTTTGTAATGTTTTGTTATTTAGTGTAACTTGTTGTGGACATTTTGTTGTGTTGACTGTTAATTGTAATGTGTTGTTGTCGGGAACCCTAGGAACCCGTCGTAGTGTTGCAGTTCCACCTTGAAAGACCCTCGATGTCCTTCAACAAAGCACATATATAATCTATTGGATCAGACTGAAAGACTCGTTCGTCCTTGTGGTCCAGCCTCTAAATCAAATTCGTCTGGCACATGCACTGTGTGAAGCCCTGCCCCGGCAATTACAATTAAGACCATTTTATGATTCATTAGCGTCCATAAATTAATATTAAATACAAGTCCGGCAAATTGTCAGGGGCGTTTATGCCTATTCAAATGTGCAGAAATTGAATGCCACGTTACATATTATGGCGTTTTAAAATACATGACTGGTGCGCAAGGTTTTCACGGAGGAATTTAAAAATGGATTTGAACTTTTTGCTTGTTTTTGCATCTCTGGGGAAGGGTTTGTGACCTGCTTATGTTATGGAGGTGTTTTAGTTTAACATAAAATTGTCGTAGCTCACTTATTTTGTTTATCTATCAAAACATATATGAATATTACATGGCAGTAGTTTTAAAATTTGGTTAAATATTTTGATTTGTATCATGGGATGCAAATATGGAATGAAATTCAACACATTTAACAAATTTAACAAGATTATGTGTTAAGTGTTGGTAGATAATAATAGGATTGTACTTGCATTAGGCATGAATGGTTCAAAATGGATGTATTGTACGTAAATTAATTAATTGGTGCAGATATCAACCCTATCCTACCCTAAAAACTTAGCCATTGTAGAAGAAAAATAAAATCTGTATTTCAATATATAGAAAAAATTTAATTTCTGAAAGTTTTTTTTGGGGGGGAATGCTAGATAAGGGGTCTCAGACCCGGGGACCAAATGCGGCCCCCAAAAGATGATTTCATGTGGCCCCTAGGATGTTTGATTATTATTGACAGTGCCCCCTGATAAAAGCTTGCAACAATTTGAATTACAGGTCCCAGAACACATTTTAGCTTAGTGCCTTTAAGTAGAGCCACATAGGCCAGAATGAATGAATGATTTATTTATATAGCACATTTGCCCAGACGGATGTCTTCCAAAGTGCTGCAGGGCAGCCCCCCTCACTCAGTGATGGCAAGCTGCCCTGGGGCAGAAGCGATTCACCTAAACACCTGGCACCTCAACCTCTGACCAACACCTAGTGTTCCTTAACCTGCAGGTTGGCTGGGAAACCGAAGTGCCCAGAGGAAACCATCCAGACACAGGAAGGAACATGTAAACTCCACACAGAAAATGGACAAATAGGATATATATATTCAAATGTGGCCCTGGACTAACTCTGACTTCGATTTGGCCCCGGATCCAATTGAGTTTGACAGCTTTGTGCTAGATAGTTGAGTTCAGAGAAACGGAAGTGAGCTAGTTGCTATGCTAAACTATGTTGCTAAAAAAACATGTTGCTAAACTAAGATAAAACAAAACAGTTAGTTATGTTTTATCTTAACCTTTACAAACATTTTCCCTGAACCTATCCATTCTCCATATCCATTTGGAAACACAATCATCATCCTTCTGAAGCTGGCATTCTAGCACACTTTTTTGTCACATCAAGATTTCTTTTTATTCCAAATTTTTAACATGATAAAACTGGTCACAAGGAATCAACGAAAATGAAAAAGTTCTCTGTTGTTTGGTCGCAAAATTGTACAATTTGGTCTCCCTATAGTCGCAATACAAAGTTTACATATCATGTCATTCCTATTTGTTTCTTACAGTCACTCTCCTCTCTATTCACAGGTAACATCTTCGTAGTGAGCTTGGCAGTGGCAGATCTGGTCGTGGCCATCTACCCTTACCCTCTGGTCCTGTCCTCCATCTTCCACAATGGCTGGAGCCTGGGTAACGTGCACTGCCAGATCAGCGGCTTCCTCATGGGCGTCAGCGTCATCGGCTCCATCTTCAACATCACCGGAATCGCTATCAACCGCTACTGCTACATCTGCCACAGCCTCAAATACGACAAACTGTACAGCGACAAGAACTCCATATGCTACGTGCTGCTGATCTGGGCGCTCACCGTGGTCGCCATAGTACCCAATCTCTTTGTGGGATCGCTGCAGTACGATCCCAGGGTTTACTCTTGCACTTTCGCTCAGTCGGCGAGTTCGGCGTACACCATCGCCGTGGTCTTCTTTCACTTCATCCTGCCCATCATGATTGTCACCTACTGCTACTTGCGGATTTGGATACTGGTCATTCAGGTGGGACGACAAGGGTTTTTTGTGTTTTTGAATGATTTGGATTTTTTAACTGTGTGAACTGTAAAATATTAAATAAAGCAAGCAAGTAGGGCTTGGATGATATATGAAATCATTATTTCATACATCATCATTGATCCATCATTGATCACAGATCCAGCTTTTTCACCAATTCTGATACTTTGGCTGTATCTGCCAATACCCAATATCAACCTATACTGATGTAAGAACTGAATTAGCTTATTCTTTCATATCAATACATAAGAAATTTGGTCCTTTAGGTTGTTTGTTCTGCCTATTTATTGTCACAACTTCATCTGAAGTGTCAAACATTTTGAGATGTTCTGGATCAACATCAGCCAGTAAAGTAAGTCTCATTATAATAAAGCAGTGAAATCGCTAAACCGATATCATGAAGCGATACTCAATCCAGGGTATCTGCACTGATATCTGCTCCCAGTATCGGATTGGTGCATCTCTAATCATTGATCTCAATTTTTAATTTAATTTGGTCGAGGTTTTCTTTTTATTTCACAGAAAAAAAAACAATGTAATAGTATTTTGCTTCAAGTTTGTTTTTGCTCCAAGCCAAGAGTGTTTACAGAGAAAGAATTGGTAACACGTTTTCAATTCAAGATCTCTGTCCTTTTTTAACTGAAAACAACCATGGTATGGCTTTGAGTTTGAGTACATAGCTGGCTAGCTCACGATATGTCAAGTTTGCAGCTCTGAGGCTGTGCCTCTGGGCTGTACACAAGTCTAGTTGCTTACTTGCACGTCAAGATGCTTTTTTATTAACTTTGCAGACATATATATGAAGCCTTTGCTTTAGCCTAAATAAGCACATGAGCTTATTATGTTAACATGTATTTTGTACAATTAAAAATGAGAAAAAACAAAACGAGGATCGAACCTGCGCACTACGCACTGATCTAGCTGAGCCAAATGACTGATGATATCAATTTGTAGCAGATGACCGCTTTCCAACTTGCCCATAATAGATGAGCTTGCCTTACAAGCGGTGTCAGAAGGAGGATTTTATATATCCTACCTGGGCAGCTTGTTTGTCGCGTCAACTCGTGACACAACAAATATACTGACTCGCTTGACAGTCGCGGCAGCACAGACGTGGTTTTTGCACACATAACTGCAAAATGAGCGAGTTTGCAAAAAAAAAAGTTCAAAAAAGCGAAAAGCAGTAGATATTTCATTTTTGACCCCATGAACCCCACTGTGCAACTTAAGTGTTGTAACTTTAAAATTGCATACACTACCCATCAAAAGTGTTAGAACACCCTACGGATAGCTTGAACTTTTACAAAAGGTAAGTACTGAACAACAGAAACTAAAAAAAGTAGATATTTAAGTCCAAAGCCATACTATGAAACAATCTACAGGTATAGACAAAGCAATATCATGTTTATGGTGCTAAATGTATTTAACAATTTTAGAAGAAGCTGAAGTCATGTTAGTTTTATTTATTAGAAAAGAAGAGACAATTAAATGCAATATTATTTGTTAGTTCAATCTACTTGTAAACATATAGTATATATTTAAGTTAAATGTAGAGAAAAGAAAAAACTTAAGGAACAAATTTTACATTTGAAACTTTTTTTTTTATGACCAAGAGGCAGCAGCACATGCAACACACAGCTCGTTTTTAATATATATTTACATAAAGCAGCAGCTCATTACTAAGAGCCGTTGTTGGCCTCCGGACCACAATTTGCCCAGGCATAGGCCTAAAACAAATTACATTTGTATCTTAATATTGGCATTTTATTAGTTTCCAGGTCTGCACCTAAGACAAATTACAATATTGGTCAGAAAATAGCAGTTAAAACTTTTTCCCAAATGATTCAACTTGAGTGAGATGTGATGTCCTAAATATCTCAAACTGTGTGATTTAAAGAAAATGTGCTATCTTCCCACAGGTGCGGCGCAGAGTCAAACCGGACAACCGGCCCAAGCTGACCCTCACGATGTCAGGAACTTTGTCACCATGTTCGTGGTGTTCGTGCTTTTCGCCGTTTGCTGGGCGCCGCTCAACTTCATCGGCTTAGCGGTGGCCATCAAACCGAAAGTGGTATCCCGCTCATCCCCGAGTGGCTGTTTGTGTCCAGCTACTTCATGGCCTACTTCAACAGCTGCCTTAACGCCATAGTGTACGGTGTGCTGAACCAGAACTTCCGGCGCGAGTACAAGCGCATAGTCGTGTCGGTGTGCACGGCCAGGATCTTCTTCCAGGACAGCTCCAATGACGCGGGGGAGCGGCTGAAAAGCAAGCCGTCGCCGCTGATGACGAACAATAACCAAGTCAAGGTGGACTCGGTCTGAGCAGCCAATGGGAAAACTGTGACTCAGAACTAAACAAATACCAAAAATATGGACTTAAAGTGCGTATGACAGGTTTTTATAATGTTCTATGTTTATTTTATTTTTAAGTTTATAGATCAATGGGACGTCAAAAGACAAGTGTTGCCATGGAATAAAGGGAAATCCGCCATGTTTGCAGCAGGTTTGCCAAACATCCATAGGAGTACATTAGCCAAACAATGTAAAAAAAAGTCTTTATTTTCCCCAAAGCAGTTATGGTTTGACCCGATTAGCATACCTTTCCCAAACCTCTACCAGTAGCTTGCCACCACCTTCCAAGTCCAAAAGATTCACCAAATCATACAAATTATGCTTCATTACTCAAATTTTATCTAATGCATGGCTATTTCTACTGTAAACAGATCTGTAGATGTCTAATTGTGTCCACTTCTAAACAGTTAAGAATCGTACATGAAAATTTAGCCAATATGTATGTCACAATTAACTTAGTAGCTCGCCGCCAGTTTTCTTTTAAAAAGTAGCTCTACTGGAACAAAAGGTCAGAGACCACTGCTCTAAACTTAAAACGTTGGTAGTTGGTTAAACTGTATTGGGGAAAAAATATGACGTAAGAAAGTAAACAAAACAACCTGAAAAAATACCAAATCACTATTGGTAAATATTAGGCTGTATCAATGTATCGATACGGGGATATATCGTGACAAGCTCATTGGCAATACGCGTATCGTTACAGGAAGGTGTATCGGGATACGTATCGGCATACTTAAATTATATAATTTACACTTCTGAACCTGGACTGCAGCTTTAAAGCTGAATTTATTGAGCTGAACAATGACTTATTTGTAGGACACTTGTGTCTAACATAAGAGTAGTTAGAAATACAATTCCTCTGCATTTGACACTTGTATTGACATATTAAGGAAATTATATCAGCATATACGTGTATCGGATACTATCGTATCGTGACCTCTGTATCGAGATACGTATCGTATGGAAGGCTCTTGGCATACCAGCCCTAGTAATATACTGTACATCACATAGTAGAATAGTTTTAATGAATGCTACCTTTAGCAATTTAGCATTTCAAATGTCTATTGGTTTAACATCTACCAATGTGTGATGTTATATTCCCAAACTCTGTTAATGATTATACATCTATTTTACTCCAGAACCATGTCAGAAGGAAAAGCTGATAAATACAGGAAGTAATGCTGCATTCATGTGCTCTCGGAAACTGGGAAGTTCCAAGCTCCGATTGGGAAAAATGTGTTTGAACGTCAGGATTTCAGCTCGGAAACTCAGGTGTTGGAGCCCCAGTGTACGTCAAATTAAAAACCATCTCCACCGCATAAGATTGAAGCAGAGCTTTGACACAAAATGACAGGGATTTTATTTTATATCACACTGGAGTTCTGCTTCACATTTAAAACCTTAATCCAGACTAAAGGAATTTGTACCTGAGTTTTTCCGATGCACATGAATGCAGCATAAAAAAGAGTGATGACATCATACTAGAGAGACTTATTCTGTCCCAAACTTCGACACATTTGACTAAAAAAAAAACCAACAACAAAAACAACAACAATATAACCCTGTAAATGTACAACTAAACAAAGCAAAGGATTTGAACTTATACAGTATGTTACTTGTCAAACAAAGATTGTGTGGCATACATTAAGCATATTTGCTAAATAAAACTCTTAAAAACATGATTTGTACAAATGTTAGCGGAATCCTATTTAAGTTAAAGGTCCTGTGTCCAGTTCATCTTTATCAAATAACTTAATATCAGATATAACTAGGCTTGGAAAATCTGCTGATACCTAATATTAACCGATGCTTTTGGTAGACTGAAAATAGCTTTTTTTTTCCCTCAAAACACATTACAATTATTTGAGTTTATTTATTTAATAAAACAGGGACACTGTACAATATACATCAACCTTAAATAGAAGAGATGCACCAGGTTATAGCTCAAATGCTACTTTCTACCTGTGGTCCCTCAACAGACCTCTTTGACAGTTTATTTGAAAATTTATCAAGGTGTGTTATGTCACTGTTTGGTAGTTAATATTCAAAGATCAATTTAAATGACATTTCCCAAAATTTGAGAAACATCCAGTTAAAAGCCAAACATTGAACCAACAGTGGTCCAAGAAGACTTCAGGGATTGGCACCTACGTATATCCTATTCTAGTTTGGTATTGGGACGTCACTATTTGCTCCAGTAATGATATATTGCATTTCTTTTAAAAGGTATTTGCAGTGTCCCATCTACATCTAATAATAGACTGTTCTCTAACTGTTTTATTGTTTGTATGCTCACATTAGCATAACAGCACTCCTCAATTTGCTTTGTCTTTTGAAAGTTGTAATAAGTGCTTCTAATATTCTGTTTAAAATGATCAAAATTGGGTGCAGCGCCTTTAACTGAATCTTAGTAAAAATCATAATCCAACCTGTCATAGGCACTTTATTAGTTTCTTTTGTTGGAAATGTCCGAGAAACTGTTACAAGGTGCTATCTGACCTCAGAACAATCATGGTAAAAATATAAGGGTGCATATTATCCAGAGGTGTAACGGTACATGGCGATAGAAATCATTTTGGTACAGCATGCGCAGTTTGGTCCAAACTTAATCTACAAAAAGCTTACCTTTTTACTATGATATCATGGTTAAGGACTCCAATGCTTTGTGTGCGACAAAATAATCCAATTTATGAAGTGAAGGTTTGTTGCCATTGGTGCATTCCAGTCCTTCTCAGAGGTCGGAATTCAAAGTGATGTTTTCTTCGAGTGTTGTGTGTTCCAGTGGTCAAGTCGGATAACACAGTAAGGGATGACTCAAGTAATAAATAGCTTGGAAATGGTCCAAAACAGGAAAAATACATTTCTCTTTATGGCGGTTTATCAACCAGGACATTGCTGTTACATAATAGTTTTTATTTACATTAGTTCTGTGTAGCCATTAGTAACATTAGCATGGCAGGACATAACAGCAGATTTATAAGCAGCGCAGGAGCAGAGTCTCAGAGACGAGTGGACTGTAAAGACTGTTTTCTGTCTGTGTCTGGTCTTTTTTCCTCTAAATTGTGAATATAAATATTCAGCCTAAAGACACTTTTGGCTGCATTGGCCTGAATTTCATGCAGAAAGAAGCCATATTACCATAAAAGAAGAATTTAATAGCTATATCATAGCTTAACCCAGCAACAAGTTGGTTAAGTTTTTTTTTTTTTTTTTTTAAGATTTCCAATTAGTTAATATTTAATATTCCAATTAGTTTGATTGAACAGAAGCCTAAATAAATGAACACATACCAAAAAGTTCAATTATCAAATAATTTATAGGAAAATGTCTTAAAATTTCAGCTTCCTATTAGTTTGTATGAGATTTTTAGTAGACTCTATTTACACAAGATAGCTGGACATTTGTTGCTATGGCTACACTCTCTCTAGCCATTATAATAACTCAACAAAAGCTAGCAGTATTTAAAACACAGGAATTATTATCTCACTTTGCAAACTGATTGTTAAAAAGTCACTATATTACCATGAGCGGCAACAAGTCAATATACAGTATTTGGTACAAACCGTTCACTAATGTGCTTTTTGAATCACAAAGGACAAAACTACAAGTGCCGACAAAGACATTTTCAGGGAGCTGACCATGCCTCAAAGCCACAAAGCAAGAGCAAAATGTGGAGGCACGCGGCAAGTATGTCCACGCTCACCGAAACTATTGGAGCCGCTCAATTTGGCCTCCTGTGTCCTAGTGTTCTACTTCTCAATCACGCTGCTTCTCATTGGGGTATATACTTCTAGATACATTATTTCTTCACTTTTTTCTGTACCAAAATACACCAAACTAACGTGTCTTTTGCTGTACCGTTACACCTCTACTATCATCATCGTTTATGGAGCACTTGCTTTGACTTTGCAGTACGTGTAGTACAGTAAATATATGATGTCTGTTTTGTTTTGTTAACAGATGGTAAACATGTATCATAAGTATTTTTCTATCAGACGTCCTGTAGATACATATTATGAAATACTGAGAGGTTGTACATGGCAGTTTGAATCTTAGTAAATACGCTCTATCAACGCGGCTTCGAGGCAACACTTCTTACCAAAGGCCAGCAACAGAAGAAAAGGAGATGAAACTTGTGCGTAGTTATGGAGCTCAACCATGCCCACACATACAGAAGATTATTTGTTTGATCAGATTTTGAATATGAAATACTTTTAGGATCTCAAAGCTAAAAGAACATTTCACACGCATGTAAGTAAAAACGTTATTTTACTTAAATATATTTGGCTAAAAATTCACAACAAACCACCATAGCTCTGGGACAAACTGACAGAAGCAGGCACCTACAGCCCCATACCAAGAATTCATGCACAGTGGGTTTTGTGTCTTGACTATGGACACTCCAGCGGTCTCCCATCCGTCAACTGCCAAGGCCTAACCTGTTTTGCTTCCCAGATCTGATGAGATCAGGCTGGTATTTTGCTAAATGTAGAGCAGATTTTACACTTTGTACAGTATTTAAAGTGTTGGATTTTAGTGTTTAAAATTCTATTCACTGAAACTAAAGTGTTGACTTTGACATTTTGAATGTTTAAAATTAGAGCTTTCTATGGAAATATTTACTTTCAGTGAAGCTAATCCCTAAACTCTTGCCACAAACATATTTCAAACTAATTTTCCAGTGGTCAAAATTATTTGTTCAGTGTAGGTCTACACAAAAATAATAACTTGTTGAATGTACTAATTTGTCCATAATATTGCAAACAATACATTTAATTAAATTCAGCTAATTTTTTACTTTCAATATCCTTACTATAAAAAATATATATATATATTGAATATACTTTTTAACACCTAGCAATCACTATTTATAAATAATGATTACGTCCAACGAGTTTCTCCTCTGTTCTTATCACTGTAGTTATTGAGGTTCCTCCTGCAGTCTCCCATTCAGATACTGCCCAGGCCAAACATGCTTAGCTTCTAAGATCTGACAGGATCAGTCTTTGGCAAGATACACTGCCACTTACAGAAGTGTTTGGTGCTGCTTTCTAGAGCATGTGCAACAGGTAGATCTTTGCATTTACATAATTTTTTGGTGTGAGTATTAAGGATTAAAATATACACATATTCATTTCAGGCGGTTGCGGGCATTATTAGTCTATTTTTTTAAAGTAGATTTTAATAAAAAATAAAAAAAAATGATCGAATTTGATTAGAAAAAGATATGCTACCTTTAATAAGGGCCAGAATATATATTTTTTTTTCAGTGTAAGATCATAGGTCAAGAAAGTCAGAATGAGAAACTTGCTTGCGTTACCAGTTAGTGTCACAAAAGTCAATAATGTATGCTAAAGTTAAGACCCTTTATAAAAGGTGTGGTAGCTATTTTTTACTCTGAAAACACCATTTAGGATTAAATCTGGCAACTTCCTTTCAGAAATCTTTCGACACATGGTTAATATCGATCTGTATTCATGTTGGTTGCAGTTTGAACTTCTTTTTACAAACAACAACACGGTCCAGCATTCGGTTCCTGATGAGACGTAAAATTCTTCATTATTCAATTCAGACAATACTCAGTGATCTCATTTTTTTTTTCACAAAGTCCTGCATTTATCATATACTTTTTAGTGGAAAACACAATGTACTAATGCTCAGTGCTCAGCACCAAGCTAAACAATAACTCAGACATAATGCTATTTAAACATCATAAAGTACACAATTTAAAGCTTCACTTTTCAGAACAGACAAATCAAATCTGTTTTTCAGGCTTTAAAGGTGTATTTGTTTCAAAACCTGATCACACAAATAATCTTTCTCACACATATCTCTGGTTCTGAAAGTTCAAATCCACTTTGTCACAGTTCACAGGCACAACAGGAAGTGCCAAAGAAATCCATATCCAGATATTATTCAAAATGTTGACAAAATGTATTTGTACGTTGATGTTTTATATATACAGTGTATATATATATATATATTTTATATTTCACTTGTTTTATGGTCACTTTAAAAATCTGAATATTTTGCTGTCTTTTTGAACCAGAAGTACCCATCACTGTTGAGCTCCTTTGACCTTTCCCCTCAGCCTGTACAGGAGCACCAGTTCAGTTCTGTCGACTCAACATCTGCCAAGTACAACCCAACCGACAAGAAACAAATGCAAATAACTATCATTATACATTTTATGACTCCAAAAAGTTTTATATATCAAAACGTGCTGAGAATGTGCAATTTCTGACCCTTCTTTGTGACACTGAACCATCGGAGTGGGAACAATGTGGGTTGCTGCTGTCTTCTTAATCGAATTCTTATGAGACCTTAAAACTGTCCCTTTCATTAGATGGAGTAAGCGATATTTTAGTAGACAAATCTCGCTGTTGGCCACCCTGTGAGCTCATTTACTGTATGCATGGATATCAGGAATTACTCATATGCAAAATAAAATTGGATATTGATGGAAGATGTATATATACTGTGTTCTGTTTATTTGACTTTGCACTTTGTGAATGTATCCTTCACTAGAACAGGGGGGGCAACAGTTTTTCTGTGGGCATTGTATTCAAATCTACACAAGTGGCAGAGGGCTGGAGGGTGATCACTGGTGTAACACATTTTATGTTTTACAAGACTGCAAAGAGTATGCAGTAGCCCTGCTTAAAAAGACTTGGATTCAGAAATGGACTCAACAAGATTTAAGTGCTGACACACTACAAATTATTTCAGTTTCAAAGCATGTCCGAGTGATTAGAAGAGATTTTTGCTTAAAATAGGAAAATGAATTTGGCTCAAACAAAGACACGATTGCCTCTATCAGGATGCTCCTCCACTCAGAGGACCAGAGGTAACGCTCAACAAACCTCATTTTGAGATGCTTGAAACTACATCCAGTCAAGACTTTTTCCTTTTGCTGGATCAAGTAGGCTCAGTTCAGTTTTCTATGACAACCAATAACTTTCACAAGACATGACAGTGATGAACTGACACGTAAAAAAACAATAGTTACACAACATAACATTTGTAATAACTGGGGCGGTCTTGGTAAATGATGGATAGACTTAAGTTTAGTAGAATGGGTAAGTTTAGGAAAAGAGTAAGGTTAGGGGAAAGGTTTGGGTAAAGATTAGGATAAAACAATATCATTGTTTAGGCCTGTTTAGCAACAGACATTCGCTAGACATCCAGACTCCTCTTTAATTTCTTCAATGTTATTGGCAGGTCGCAAATAATGTTTTAAGTGCATAGTTTGGAGCCCCTGCTCTTTCAGTATTCACCTGGAAGGACTGGAAGAAGTGTGTGTGTGTGGTCAGGAAAGTGTGGGCATTCTTGCTCAGACTGGAGAAAAATGGATGAAAGATTACAAATGAAGATGACTGACCTTCCCCTAACAAGACTTTAAAAAAGGGAAGAAGAAGAACCGTACAGTGAGACCAAGAAGAAGAAGAACAGCACGGCCAATGAAACACCAGGTATGATCAAACTGTTATGTAATTAATATGTTAATGTATGAACTGGTCACACTGACAAGAACATATGATTAAGATGCCATGATGCGCCGTCCTGAGGAGCTGGTCCAACGTTTCCTCTCTCTCTCTCTCTCTCTCTCTCTCTCTCTCTCTCTCTCCCTCCTTCTCTCTCTCTCTCTCCCTCCTTCTCTCTCTCTCTCCACATGTGCAGGAGCGTGCCGGTTGGAGCGTGGCACAGATGGGAGCGCGGCATCACGGTACAGCCGCTGCAGGGACAAGGACAAAGGCAGCGTGCGTGTATCAGAGGCATGAATGGGTCGGCTCGCCATCTGAAATCCACTGGGCTTACATAACTGACCAGCCCTCGCTCCGGATAGGTTTAATCCCAGGAGACGAATCCCTGAATGGAACAGGCACAAGCACACGGAGAGGGAATGAAAAGAAATAAACATCTGGGATTTCCTGACAGCGGTAACGATTTTCATAGTCGAGGAATTGCTGTTGAATGAAACCCAGAGTCAGGTGTTAACAGACAGATTGCATTTAAGATCAAGCCAATAGAATGAAGGCTTTCCTCCAGAGCTGATCTTAAAGAAGACGGACTCAATGGAACAAACAAAACACAACTCTGTGTTTTCACTGACAGTAATATAAACATTGTACAAAACACCTAATTTTGCTCATTTTGTTCACAAAGGTAAAACATCTGTGTCTTCTATTTTGGGGAGGTAATCTATCCACTTCATGGATGTGGCACAACAAAGTTTTGATTAGACAATGTAAATAGCCACAATAAAAGGACACTTTGTAAAGTTCTGTATGTGAAGAGTGACATTAAAAAAACATCATATGTGAAGAGTCACAATAAAAGGGCAATCTGAAAAGTTTAGTAAGTGAATAGTCACAATGAAAGGACACCATATGTGAAGAGCCACAAAAATGGGCAATCTGAAACAGTAAGTGAATAGCCATAATAAAAAGACACACTGTAAAGTTTAGCAAGTTAAAAGACATAATAAAGGGCTCTCTGAAACGTTCTGCATGTGAATAGCCACAAAAAGGCCAACTGAAAAGTTTAGTATGTGAATAGTCACAATACAATGGCACTTTAAAAATGTCGTGGCAAAGGCGCTAAAAGCATCAAAATAATTACAACGATAAACCAAATTTATAATTACAAAATAAGTTGTCCAACAACGCCACCCCGAAGGGACCAAAATTAAAGTAAATTAAGTTAAATAAGGCAAAGCAGGTAAGTTAGAAGTAACAGAGACAAGAAATTATAAAAAATATGCAATTGTATTATTTTGCTAATTGATGGGTAAGTACAAAATCGTTTTTAAAGGACAATTTGTCTGAATTCTCTCACTCATTCTTTCACACATTTAAAACCATAACTGCCTTGACCTCAAACCTAAAAACAGGAAAATTTGGAATTTAGAAATGTCTATAATGGATTTTCATATTCACACGCACCAAGACAAAAGGCGTGTACGTACCAAAATCCACATGCGACGCAGCACGCACTGAGAAAGGTCCGTCACTGGAGGTGCTAGCGTTGGCTGCCGATTCTGGTGCTAATTCCGGCGCTCGTGTTTCACTGCTCCTAAAAGGGCGGGTGACGTCAGAGCTTGTGCAGGTGAGAGACCCTCCTCTTAAAGAGTCAGGTTGAAAGCATAGGCTACCCTCAGGCACACGGGCCCTACCACCACAAAGGTTCTGTGTAAACAGCCACAATAAATGTACACACACAATCTAAGGGCAATTTGAACCATTTAGTAAATGCAAAGCCATAATAAATGCACACTCTTAAAGCTTTAGTGTGTGAATAGCCACAATAAAAGGGCACTCTGAAAAATTCTGTACAAAGCCACAATAACAGCACATGGTATGTGACTAGCCACAATAAAAGGGCACTCTTAAACGTTTAGTACGTGAATAGTCACAATAAAATTATACTCTTAAACATTTAGTAAGTAAATAGCCATGATATAAGGGCACTCTGGAATGTTCTGCGTGTGAAGAGCCACAATAAAAGAGCAATCTGAAGTTCAGTTTTAGCATGCAGTTGTTGTGAAAAATCCAAATCCTCAGAGAGGCTCAAATACATATACGGTTTATTTACAATTCTGCTTCAATTAAATGTCCCTAATGTTTACGATTTACGAACTTGGAGGAATCGATCAAAATACAAGTTTGAGTGAGCTAATGATGAGGAAATGGGAAGTCGGAAGGCAACGCGCTCAATTTACAATAATGTGAAATGAACAATAATTTGAAATTGCAGTACTGTGACACTCCATAAATACCTTGAACCTGATACAATTTGCATATAGATTTGAATTACGCATATAGATTTTATCTCAATACCTGCTTTCGAGTTGCCCACTGTGTCTGTCTGCGCTCTATAAATCCAATGCATATATATACTCGGAATAATTAGGCTGGATTGGGAGAAATCTCCAAGCACATTCTGCAGACATCCACTATCTTTTAAGGCTCAGTGCGTTAAGTGAGCCCAAATGGAGAGCCGTCCTCGGGCAGCAGGTTCAATAGGTTTATGGGACTAAAGTGAGCAAACGGGGCGAGGGAGGCCGCCGGAAATGAAGCGCGTGGCGGAGCTGGCACAGTGTGACAATTAGCAGGCAAATGATTCCAGCAGTCTGAGGCTAAAGAGTGGAAACAGGTTGTGAGAAGAGCAAAGTGACGGGAAAAAAAGAGTTAGCTCAAGTCTAAGCAGATTGAAGGTATGAATATTTCACATTCAAACTGAAACTAAATCTGACTTGGGACTTGACTTGGACTTGTCTCTCTTGACACGGGACTTGGACTTGTCTCTCTTTGACATGAGACTTGGACTTGTCTCTCTTTGACTTGAGACTTGACTTGGACTTGTCTCTCTTTGACTTGAGACTTGACTTGGACTTGTCTGTCTTTGACTTGGGACTTGACTTGGACTTGTCTCTCTTCGACTTGGGACTTGACTTGGACTTGTCTCTCTTTGACTTGGGACTTGACTTGGACTTGTCTCTCTTTGACTTAGGACTTGACATGGACTTGTCTTTTTTGACTTGAGACTTGACTTGGACTTGTCTCTCTTTGACTTGGTACTTGACATGGACTTGTCTCTCTTTGACTTGGGACTTGACTTGGTCTTGTCTCTCTTTGACTTTGGACTTGACTCTGACTTCTCTCTCTTTGACATGGGACTTGACTTGGACTCGTGTCTCTTTGACTTGAGACTTG
This sequence comes from Mugilogobius chulae, assembly GCA_038363315.1. Classification (NCBI taxonomy): domain Eukaryota; kingdom Metazoa; phylum Chordata; class Actinopteri; order Gobiiformes; family Gobiidae; genus Mugilogobius; species Mugilogobius chulae. The sequence goes on along the minus strand of CM076398.1, from coordinate 15,285,568 downwards.
ACATGGACTTGTCTCTCTTTGACATGGGACTTGACTTGGACTTGTCTCTCTTTGACTTTGGACTTGACATGGACTTGTCTCTCTTTGACTTGGGACTTGATTTGGACTTGTCTCTCTTTGACTTTGGACTTGACATGGACTTGTCTCTCTTTGATTTGAGACTTGACTTGTACTTGTCTCTCTTTGATTGAAACTTGACCTGGACTTGTCTCTCTTGACTTGGGACTTCAGTTGGACTTGTGTCTCTTTGATTTGAAACTTGACTTGTACTTGTCTCTCTTTGATTTGAAACTTGACTTGGACTTGTCTCTCTTTGACTTGGGACTTGACTTGGTCTTATCTCTTTTTGACTTGGGACTTGACTTTGACTTAGGACTTGACTTGGACTTGTCTCTCTTTGACTTGGGACTTGACTTGGACTTGTTTCTCTTTGACTTGGAACTTCACTTGGACTTGTGTCTCTTTGTCTTGGGACTTGACTTGGACTTGTGTCTTTTTGACTTGGGACTTAGCTTGGATTTGTGTCTCTTTGACTTGAACTTGTCTCTCTACTGTAGTGTTTTTGAAAACTATTTTAGAGTCAAATGTATTGTCAATAAGTATAATTGCATTGATTTCATTCATATTTAGTTCCTTTCCACCACTGTGTCTCATAAAAACAACAGTGAGGCCTGTAAAAAGACACTCATCCTAATTAAATACAAGATAAACAGTGAAAAATAGCATGTTAGCTAGCTAGCAGACCTAGCTGGACCATTTTTAAAGTTAGATTAACCACAGTCCTTTTGTACAGGCTAAATTAAGCATCACAAAAGTGTTGCTGTTGTTTTTCTCTATATATGGGGTATTTCTATAGTTTGAACAGTCTCCACAGAGTCTGGCGCTGCTCTGAGCGTTAGCTATAGCATTAGCCACAAGCAGAGACAGCTGCTGTTGCTCCTCATTTAAGACAAAACAGGGTAGTATTGTTTTTTGGTATGAATACTCGTCAATATCGATACTTGAAAAATGTGTGCTATCAGTGGTTTTGACGATACCAGTATTAGTATTGGAATAACCCTATAGTCTCTTCTAATATATTCACTTTTCACCTCCAGAAAGTTACACAGCACACCTTTAACTACTGTATGTGCCATTTCATTTCTGCCACATTCTGCCTTTTAGATTGTATTTGTTGAAACGTCTCAGCTTAGCAGACATAGATATTACATACAACTCAAGGTATCTGACAACTGCATTAGAACTTGGTGGAAACTTTTAATCGTACCAATTTTGCATATTTGCTTGGGGATAATACCTGAATCTCATACTGTATTATCCTACGTTTACCATAATGACTCATCTTCAAGAGCCGTCACAAAGCTCCTTTTGTTGTAGCTTTGATTGGCTTCCTGTCCGGCTGAATGACATCTTAAATTACCCAGTGGCTCATAATATTGCTGAACATTTCCTCTCACAGAAATGCCATCCACAGGTGAAAGCACGCAGACATTTATAAGGAACATGCTTTCAGTCTTTGGAAATGGCAAAGCGTGCTGAAAACCTGTTGAGCGTAATGTGCGCTTTTTATTTAAGGTTTCATTATGTTCTTGCTGCCTGTTGAGATAATGAGCCGTTTGCTAAGCTCAAGTAAATTGTGGAGCAGCGAGAGCATTTTGAGATGTCTTCCAGCTTCTCCATTATGCTGATTGCTTTTCTTGTTCCAATATTTCTCTTTTCCCTCACCACTTAGCGACTTGAGCCATGTAAAACTGCTTTGAGAAAATGCGGATAATTGGACTAAACAACAGTTTGTCCAAGAGGATATTGCAAGGATGGAACAGAAAGCAATGCACTGTTGGCAAAGTTGGATTGGAGGATTGAACGAATCATGGGCAAAATACAAAATGTGGTTCTACGATACCTTTTTCTCATGCTTGTTCCTGTTAGGAGTCACATGTGAGCCTATACCAGTGACTTTGAACCTTAGGTGGGAGAACTCTCTGGACAGGAGCCAACTTGTTGCGGGGTAAACACATAAAGTTAGAACCCATGATAAGAGGAGAAGAAAATGCAAACTCCACAAAGCGAGATTGTGGCTTGACCCAGGAGTCGAACTGTCTGCTACAGTGCGCAGAGAAAGAATAGAAAACTCAAGTTTGACTACAATATTTCTTTCATTACCAGTATATTCTATCTTTGAAATCACCCGTGCTGAACATAGACACTGGAGTGAGGTGGGTTAAGAGTCATGCCCAAGGACCAGAGATGAGAATTGAGAACTGGTTCTACATGAGAACTGGTTCTATTTAAAGCCATCCATTAAAATTGTTGGTCTTCTCTCTTAGCGATTCATCTTATCTTATCAACTTTGATCCCACGCACCTCTGTTTAAGTTCTGTTTCATTACAAGCACATGTTTTAGCGTTGGCAAATGTTTTGACTGCGTGGATATAGTGGGATTACGCACAACACACCAGCCAGTCCCTACATGCTTTGACAGACACTTGACAAAGACGTGAGGGTCTTGATCAGAGCGCCAAGGTTCAATTTCAAGGGCAGGCTTTTAAAGTGCAGAGTCAACCAATCACAGAAAACCCAGAAATTCCATCGAAACAGCGATGCACTAAACCAGATGTTATTGTAAATACAGTATGTAGCGCAAGGATTTTTTTAATGGAGCCTTGATTTATGTGAAGGCTCTCAAGAGGTAAATCAGCTACATCTTGAATGTTTTGAAATTGTGGAAGGGGCACGTGGTGCACATGCCAATCTGCGCACACCAGCACCGTGACAGCAAAGGTAAGACATCACCACAAGCCTCCTCCATTATTGTGAAGGAATGTGAGATAAATGTAAGGAGCAGAGAGAAAAAACAAATACAAAACATACCTCACTGTCTCTGTATTAGAACAGTTTGGTCCCCACTTGGTCCATAATTTTAGGAATCGATAAAACAATCGACAAGGAACTGTATTGATAAGAGGAATTGACAATACCATTAATACTGATAAAATTAGAAGACAAGACCACACTAATTAAGACCAAGATGTTTCCAAGACTGCAGAGTCCCAAGACTAAGACCATGGAGTTCTGAGACCAAGACCATTGAGGATTAAGACCAAAATCGAACTGAGACTTTTGAAGATTGAGATCGAGACAAGACAGTGGTCCATCAAGACTAAATCAAGACCATCTTTGTCATTTCTAACATTACTGTCTTACTATCACAGTCGTATATACTGGGTTTATCTACAGCTCACCACAGGTCATTCCAAACTGTGCCCAGGACAAGTGGTGCATGTTTAGCAGAGCATGAAGAGCCATGTTGTGTCGGACCAAAACAAGACTGAGTTCAAATGCTCTCAAGTTGTAGACAAGTGGTTAAAAAGCGATAGAGCTGTACTTGACCAAAGGAATTCTTGGTTGACTAAAGACATGTCCATTGACCGATTAGTTGACTAAAAAGGGGCGTGGCTAAAGCTCTGACCCAAACTGTGCTTGAAAAGATTGAAACAACTATTTAAACAGAAAAGGAATACACAATAAACAGTGCATTTACTGCAGATCTATCAGGACTCAAATGTTGTTGCTGTTCCATTTAAATCCTTATAATCTAAATAAAAATAATTTAGTCCACTATTCCAGTTTTTGGTCGACTAAGCGGATAAAAGATTAGAACCCTAACCTCCCAGACTCAAGTATTACTGCACTACTGCTTAACCTACAGATCAAGCTTTGACAAACAGATACAACCTGCTTTACATAAAAGTAGATGGACGGTGAAACAATGACAAGTGTCATTTGTATTATAATCTGTTCCCCCAGTGGAGCATGCTAAGTTTATTTTCAACTCTACTGGTGGTAATTGACTTTTTAAATGTATATTCTCAGCCATTTGACAGATATTCAGCCTCTACTTTGCTGTCGAAATAGCTTCTTTGTTATTGAAATCTTTAAACGCTGGGGCATAGGCAGCTCTCTTCAAAAGAAAGAGGAATATGAGGACTTTTAAACATTGTGGACTTAAAGCTCTGTGCACTGTGTGAAGCGGTGTTTGTGGGCAGGGAGGTGCAGAACTCCAGACTGGGAGAAAAGTGTGCATCATGATGTTGTTTGGGTATTATTTTATACAAGTCTGCACAGGACAGAAGAGGAGTCGTTTGAACAAATTGCCAAAGCCCACAGAGAAGTGTCTTAGTTTCCTTCAACTGAAATAAAGTCTCTCTAATTAATTAACAAGGTGAATTTAACTGTGTTGTCAATTGACCTCAGATTTGGGACTAAACATGGACCGGCCACGGAGTCAGGACTAAAGATAGACCGGCCTCCAGCTGATGCCAGAGTCAGGACTAAACATGGGGTTTCAGCGTTTCAGTTTTGTGCAGCTAGATCTGGAACAGTCTTCCTGAAGATGTAACCGTGGATGTACACAGACTGCGAGTTCGGTCGGGACACGTGTGGGTTTCTTGCAAAGTGATTGTACACCAGATGCTGTCTACTGCGGTCTGGGTTCTTCCAAATGTTCCCGCGAGAACGCTTCCATAATGAACTAAAAGATTTCCTCGGTGCGCCCGTGTACGTGGACGGATTGGTTTTAAGCACTTTCTAAGTTCTGTGGAACCCGCGAGGGTCCCAACCCGCATTGAAGTCGCAGTCTGTGTACATCCAGGGTAAGGCTTTGCCTTGAAAAACCCACAGTAACATGGAGAACATGCAAACTTTAGTCAGAGAGCAACAACAAAATATATAATGTCTGATGACAATGACAAGGGAACAAAAATGCATTGGATTTATATACTGTAGTTTCAAAACACCCGAAGACGCTTCACATTTTGCATTATTCATTCATTCTGCACACGGTAGTGGTAAGTAACTATTGTAGCCACAGCAGGCAGGCTGGCCCCTCCCACCACCACCAACCACTCACACTCACACCAGATGCAGAAAAGGCAATGATCCAGAAAAGGGTGAAGTGTCTCACCTAAGGACACAACAAGTTTCTTCTCTGTTCGCCCCACTGTGTCTCCTGAGGTTCCTTCAGCGGTCTCCCATCCAAGTACTACACAACCCCAACATGCTTAGTGTCTGAGATCTGACAAGATCATGCTTTTAAAAGTTGGTGTGGTCACCAGCTTGTACTGAAAAAGACAGTAAAAGGTGGACTGCGGAGAATTGATTACAACAAAATTTAGATTTTGAGCTGTTGACTTTTAGAGCGCTTTAGGCCATTGTTAAGTTTTTTTTCTTAATTTTTTTAACATCCACAAAAGATTATCTCGTTGATTTACAAGTATGCATACTCTTCTGATGGCTATAGTTCCTTGAGTTGCACCTTTAGCATTGCCTCAACAATATGCTAGTCTACACGCATAGTTAGCCTGGGATCAAATCTCTTCTCCTCCACACCGCAGAACAAAAAAAGAGCATACAAAACACAACAATGAATAAATGAGCGCATAAAATCATAATATAACGACATCACCAGCTCTTTCTACAGCTCCCAAAGCCCATGCTATCACTGTTAGCCATACCCGCTAGCCATTCGCAGCGCTATTAACACAAATATATATTTTGTCTCACTTTTTTTTTTTTCAATAAGCAGGTGCAGTTTTCCGACAAGTGCGCGATCATTTACATAAACATAACTGCCGCGCTCACTCTCCCAGCGTTACCGAGACACCACGGGGCATTTGAGCTGATAAAAATGCACTGAATACCTTCGAAATTCACCAAGAGCCCACACCAACCCTGACCCACAGCTCCGTTCATTATACAGTTTTATGAGTGCGCTGGAGGCTGCGGCAGATAAGAGGTCACTACTCATGCAGTGATTTAGGCCCTAAGAGGACCATTTCACACACGAGTGGAGCAAGACAGCCACTTTATTTTTTATGAGAGCCGTGTGTAGGAATATAATATAGAAAGGCCTAATTGAGAATTCATCATATCTGTTATCTGTCAGAAAAAAGAATTGAAATAGTTTACAGTAGTTTTGCGAAGAAAGGAGAGGAAGTGGTGAATTGTGAAAGCTTGAGTTGAGTTTGAGTCAGGAGATTAAGTGATGTGTTCAGTCGTTTGCCTGGAAAATCCAAACGATATATAAAAAAAAAAATATTGTCTGGTCTTTTGAATTGAAGTGGGCGTGATTGACAGATTAAATAGCCAATCAGGGAGGCGCATCTTTTCCCAGCTGCTTACGACAAAATAATAATAATAAAATAAATACATGGAGAAAAAAAATGGAAAAATTGTAATGTGGAGCTGAAACTATTTGGATTTTTTTTCATATTGGCCACATCGGCCATCGGCCTTATTTTGGTGAACAACCCTTATGTCCACTTTGCAACTCGCATATGGAAACAATTAAGTTAAAGATTTCAAATAGAACAATGCGATTAAAAAAATTAACTCCATTAATGTGTCTGTCATTAATTAATCTAAATTAATGCACTAATTTGACAACCCTACGTCACTAACGCATTAAGTATAATTATTTCCTTAGATTAATTTTCAGGTCTGGCTGCCCTACGACAATCTTATTCCTTCCTGTTGTGCCTGTTTACTGTGTTTCTGTCAAGTTTGTTCCTGAGTGTCAGTCCCACGGCCAGGATTATGTAAAGTCAAATTAAGAACATTGTGAAAACTATTGTGTACTAAACTGAACTAACTGAATAGACTAATGAATCAACTGAACTCAAAGTGGAACTAAACCACAATGGAAATGTGACACATGTATAACTGACCTTTGCAGAATTTAAAACCAACAAATTTTAGTAACACTTTAGAATAACTACTAAAAAATTAGACTTTATAAAAATGAATAACACTTAATAAAGACTTAATTTGTCATAAACAAATGATTAATTAACAGATGAAAAAGTGTATTAATGCTTAGTAACTACTTAGTTACTCTTAATCCTGCCCCCTAACCCTAAATCCTAACCTTAGGTCCTTAGTTTATTAGTTACCAAGCATTAATAAACTTTTTCATTCATTAATTCACCATTTGTTAATGAATAATTAACGTTTTATTTATGCTTTATTCATGGTTTACTAAGGCCAATTAAGGTGTAGTTAATATAAAGTGGTACCCCAATTTTTAACTACAATCAAAGGTAACACTTTATAATAACTACATAACAACTACATAATTAGTCCTAATAAACCCTTAATAAAGCATAAATGAAGACTTAATTCATTATGAACAAATGACAAATTAATGAATCCGAAACTTTATTAAGGCTTTTAACTTCTTAACTACCACAAGCCCAACCTCAACCCAAACCCTAACCTTATCTCCTGAAATAAGTAGTCACTAAGCATTAATTAACTTTTTAATCTATGAATTGATCATTTGTTCATGAATAATTAAGTCTTTATTCATGCTTTAATAAGGTTTTACTAAGGGTAATTTAGGTGTAGTTAATATAAAGTGGTACCCAATCAAAAAAATAAATAAATAAATAAATAAATAAATAATAAATAAATAAGTAAATAAATAAATAAATAAATAAATAAATAAAAAGCAATATGAATAAAATGGAATATGTCTCTGTCTCTGTTTTAGATGTTTAGTTAGTTATATTTATATTCTCCAAAGTTACTCATATAAAAGTAAAGTCAAATACTCCCCACCTCATGACAAATATTTACCACAAAAAACCTTACCTTCAAAACAGAGCTGGACGTAGAAAGCGTTGTCTGGTGCCAGTTTATAAATTGGGAGCAGCGACAGACACACGAGCGAGCAGCCGAGCGTCCAGGGATCTCTCTTCATTATGACTGCTCACAGATCCAGAGCCAGCCTTGCACCGGAGCCAAACCGCCAACACCATATGCTCCTAATGATTTCATTTACACACAGACAGAATGGAACGAATTTACAGCGATCGGACTGTAAACATGGTATGGATTTGTCTTGGTTACTGTGGAATGACAACAGCAGATAACCTTTGTGTAGCGTCATGAAGGTGATATACTGTGTATTTAGTAGTAAACTCTGACAACTAGAAAAGCATCTATCAGATACTGGGATTGGATATTAGTACTAATCCATGGAAATCTGCTACATTACTAAATGGCCTCATGATTTTGCTTCAGCCAATATCTTGTTTGTGTTTTTAATAAAAAATATACAAACTATTTATTGGCTGATTATTTGCTCCAGAGCATCTCAAAAAGGTGTTAAACTAAGTATTTTCACAATTTCATGCACTATATGACCAATTTTTTAAAGAGTTAGCAGAATTAGAACAATATTTTCTGTTCCTACACTGGTATCTTAAGTCACATTGTCAAAACCAGTATCAGAACTTTAAAAAAGCTGTATAGATGCATCATAAATGACTTACAGCAGGTATGTTCAAACTGTGGCTCGAGGGCCAAATGCAGCCTTTGGACAGTATAACTCTCAGACAAATCTGCCCAAATTTGTATGTTTTGATGTAATGTAGTAGAAAGACTTCAAATTGTCATCAGAACAGCGTTTTGGAAGATCAAGACGCCAACTCTCATCCAAAAGTCATTTTCAGTCTGATGGAAGTGACCTGAGACTGGCTGTATTCATACTAAACTGAGTTTAACTAAAAGACAAAAACATTTTTTTAAACAAATTTTCAAAACAAACAGGCAGTTGAGCTCTTCAAAAATAAAAGAGACTTTTGTCTATACTCATGAACTGAAGCAGGAGCTTGGATTTTGGCCTCGTATAAATGGAATGGTTTCAGAAACATTCCAAATTGGACTCCTGGTGCACTACCTTGTTTTAAAAAGATTTTTAATCTGAACTGCATTTATTGCATTTGATATGTCTTAATGTTTTTTTTACTGTGCTGTTTTAAACAAGGCGCTCATGAAAAAGAGTTGTAAACTCTCGAGCCCTTCCTTATAAATAAAACGTAATTTAGTTATGTGTTGTTTTTTCTCATGAACAGACCTCGTTGTATTCATACCTTGACAGTTTCAGCTTCACACTGTAGCCTTCCTCAGTGTCACTTGGAGTTCCTGTGACGTGTCTGGTCAGCTGGTTTATACAAGTTTTGGCGCCATTTTTCTACTTGGGAAAGTAGCACAGCAGTCCGACCTCTTCAGAACTGTGTCCCAGGTGTGAGAAAGTTGGTACGCCCCTCGTCCCAATTTACAGTCTGGTGGGCAGGTTTTGGATTTCGATGGCCTCAAAGATCCAGCGATGGTATTTGTTGCTTGCGGTGCCTATGACTCTGGTGTTGTCCCAGTCCATTAGGTGGTTCTCACTCTTACAATTGTCTGATTGTCTTAGTGATAATTTAATTAATGGTCTAATGATAATTTACATGATTTCAGCTTCTGTCTATATTTGAAGCTACAGCTGTAGTTTAGGCCTAATTCAAACATTTTCACGACCCAATTCAATTGGAAACAGTAAAGACTTTCTGTTACAATTGCAAACACTCAAAAGCTAAAATGTATTATGCAACAGCTTGAGACTGTCTTGTAATTTGTAGACGAGTGCAATGTAAAATGTATTTTTAAGTTCTCTTGATAGAAACAGGGATGGGCAAAACACCAGTACTATTTTGACATTGGCTGGGTTTACAAAACAAAAAAAGGCTAAAAGTCAATGTGCAATTTTGTGAGACTTGGTATGAATTTAAAATTCCAAAAATGTCTTGGCTATAAATAGAACACAATTTGAATCTCTAAACGTGATCATTTTATAAAACTCATCACAAACAGGGGAAAAGTTAGACAAAGAATGAAAGAACACGAAAAATGCACATTATTAATTATGAATAATTGCTAAATCATGATATAATATGTAGTAACATCCCTGACCAGTATGTAAAGAGTTAGCACATGTCTCCTTTCACCTTTCTGCCCTATCTAAACTTCAGAACATGGCATGAGTACTGCTACAGAACAGCGAAAAACAACTCCCATCTCAATTAGCTTTGAGTCCGAGCCGGCGTGGAGCGCTGTTTCACCTGGGGCTCATTTGTGAGACCAGATTACCTCGTCCTCTCACGCTGCGAACGAGCTGGACGCGCACGAAAGTAAACACACGCTTTGAGGAGAGTTATTTGGATAGCTTTAGTCCCAAATGCAGTCCACCCCCGCGGCTCTGGCTCCCATCGCTCTGAGTAATTAAAATCGGGACTGTTAGGTACGGGACAGTGTCATTTTGGGACAAGTGCAGAGTCCAGGAAATAATAGATTCAAGTGGTTCAACTGTGTAGGGGAAGGTAAAGTAAATTTGCTTTCAAGATGTAAACGTTTAAAGACGACAATCAATCCATTTGGTTGATTCTTGCGTATTTGTGTAGTCCTGTATGCCTACATCCGTGACGTGACCTATTGTATCTAATGCACCAGAACTAATAAACATTGTAGTAAATGACGCGTGCAATGTTGCCAGATTGTACCGACAGTTTCCAGGCCAAGGTCCATATGAAACCCACAGAAATCAGCAAAAATCTGCTCAAATTAAACATTCTCTGAAATGAGTATTCAAAGATTAAATGGAGGATTTGCAAATTTTTTTTATTTTTTTTTTTTTTTGTCAATCTTGATCAGAAACAAGTATAGATTTGAAACAGTCTTGTACTTTTGGAAAACAGAAAAAAAAAAACATCTAAAATAATATGAACTGTTGAGGCCAGTTAAAGGTTGGCCAATAGAAAAGGTTTTATATATTGGTCTGTTGACCCTTCAATCACCCCCCTAAGATTTAAATAAGTCATTGGTTCAGTTAAAGTAGAGGGTGTGGATCTGGGATGGGAAGCTCAAGAATCAAAACAGCAAACAGTTGCTGGATTTGTCTTTCCTTGGAAAATGCTTCAGACAACCTTTAATGTCACAATTGTTGCAAAGGAAAAATAAGAAACAAACGCATGTTTCCGCAGCCTTACTTGGCCCTATATTGCAAAAATGGAAGATTAACATAGAAAAATGAGTTAAATTAAGCAAGTCTTAGTAAAATTATTTGAATTGTTTTAAGATATTCTATCCTGATTTAACTTATCTAGATATAAAAACTTATTTTAGGCAAATTTGTATCTGTTTTAAATAATAATTGCTTGAATCAAGAATTGATTTGCTTACAAACCTTGTCACAAGCATTTTCGGCTTGAAATTAAAAGGTTAGTCACATTGCACTGGCAGATAATTTCACTTGAAATAATCCTTTTTTTTTGCAATAAATTTAAAAAAAAAAAGAATTTTGCACTAATACCGCGTGAAAAATTCACATAAACGCTCAAGCAGCTTGGAACAACTGCTCAGATACTGGAGACAAACAGCTGCTCGAGCTCTGCACCTGATGTCGGTTATTGCAGAAATGATGGCAGAAACATTATGCTTCATCAATGGTAAGGTTTGTTGTAACTATTTGTAGCTTTGCCCCGTAGTTCTTCATGCCATTATCGCACATGCTTTTATTTTCGTGTCCGTGTCACAGTTGTTCCGACTTCCTGAGTTGACCTGATGTGAACGCTTTGCACCCGACGTAACAACTTCCGTAACAGTTGTTTCTGAGTTCCCGAGGACCGCATGAACGCGACATATCTCCATTTCAACTGCTCACCACAAACTAATAATCATGTAACCACCGTGGTAATCCAACAATTTCTTTGGGACTAGCTACTTTTTTAGTACCTGCTCGGCCTTGGTTCTAACCAGACCAAGCAAAGACTAAACTGTTCTGACACCGATTGGAGAGACTGCTGGTGGAATCTACAGTGTTTCTATGAATATTAGTTTGCTAAGGGCACTTGCTATGGAGATAGTACCACATGCTAAAGAGCAATGGAAACGCAACCAGACCGAGTAGAGTAGAGCTGAGGAGGTAGTAATAGGGCTAGTGGAAATGTCCATTAGTCCTGCTTGGCCTGCTTAGAATCCAGGCCAAGCAGTACTAAAAAAGTACTGGTACCTGAGAAGAACGGCTACTGCAAAGTGCCTAGTAGAGCCAAGTAAGTACTAACAAGGCTAGTGGAACACCTCTAAAGACAACAAATACACCATTACTGACCTCTAACTTCAGCAGAAGTGAGAAAAAACTGAAATAAGATTGACATTTTCAGTGAGCATGCAGCTTGGAGGCGTCAGTGTTTTTTTATTTTCATCCAATCAGAGATCAGTTTAATTTTGACTGACAGCCAGTGCACCCCATGTCACTGATATAGATAAACACTGTGTTTAAATGAAGACATGCATTTTATTCAACAAATGTATAAGAAATACATGGATATTTATGATGAATACTATTTATTTTCCTATCAGACACATTTAAAGCTATAGTCCAAAGTATACAGACCTGCTCAGTGCTTTTATTTCGTGCAAGGGGCCAAAAAAAAAGGAGCCTGATTGGGTGGAAAACCACTGGCAACACTGGCCATGTACTTCCTGCATCATAAATGTGTTAGAGCTCCAGCTACTGATTGGAAGAGAAGCTATACGGGGGAAACAATCAAATCAGCCTGAAATGCTAATGCTGCAGACATACTCAAAGTGAGCCTGGAGGGTTTATGAACTAAAAACACCGCAGAAGCTCTTGGAGATCTGGGACATTCGGAGCAGTGTTTTCTGAGACTCTGAGGGGAACGAAAATATCTCTCAGACTAAACTTCTGCTGTGTTTTTGATGAGGAAGCAATGTTAGAACCGAAATAACAGTAAACCGGACAAGTTCTGTTTGAATGGGTTGTGCTGTGTGAAGAAATGGGGACATCTGCATAGAGAAGATTCTAAACCAGGGAATCTCAAACTTATCACATGTATCAGCTCCAAAACAAGACAAAATTAAGCTTATATTAAAGCGTGGTTAAAAATGAAGCACATTCCTGACCTGAATTTTTGTTCTGAGAAATACTGGTTCTTTGATTTTTTTTTTTTTTTTTTTATATATGTAGCAGTTTACAATGTGTTTAGATGTGTTTTTGCTGCCTTTTTCAATCTTAAAATTATGCAAATTAGCATTTCTTGTTATAACCTGGTACAAGGCATTTTTTCCTCTGGTTAATATTTAATTTGCACCTGTACAAATAAAATACCATAATAAACAAACTTTGTGGATTTTGGTGAACAAACAGGACCATTAAACATAGAATGGATATTGTCTGATGTCCACCTAAACTAGACCTGGGCAAACCGCGGCCCGGGGGCCAGATGCGGCTCTCAGATTGCTTCCTTGTGGCTCCCAGCACATTTTATCTCTTCTATTCAATTGACTTGGCTATGGAGCTGGCATCTTTGCTTGTTGACCTAATATTATTACAATAAATTGTCAAAAAAGTAGATTAAAAACCCTTTGCTTTTCAAAAATGTGCCGCAAAAATGATAATTTGTTACATCAATGATTGTCGTCCTCCGCCACTTGTTCCGGTTCGAATATGGCCCTTGGGGAAAAATAATTGCCCACCCTTGACCTAAACAAATACATTAACAAGTAATTTTACTCTAAAAAAAATTAGGTAGGCCTAAAGCGCATTTAATGCAGCAGTCTGGGCTCAGAAGTGGACCATTTTGAATAATTTTATGTCATTTAGGGGCAGTTGATACGACAACGAGTTTTCACAAATCTGTGACGTTTCTATGTCAGATTGGCTTCTTCTTTACACAACAACTAGCTACGTGTTCATTGAATCGGCGTTCCTCTGGATACGATTCAAGAGGTAGTTTCGGGAGCTGGTGTAAACAAGAATAAAACTGTTGTCAATGAAGATGGTTACATTACTGAAACGATACTTTAAGACCGTAGAAGTAGATGTCTCTTTAAACCAAAGTATCTTTCATTCTCACAAAGTCTCACAAAGTTAAATCAGCGTTTCTTACCTGCGTATTGCAGAGGAGACACAAAACAAATCTTGCCAAAGCTTCTCTGAGTGCTGAAGATTCGATTAGTACACTAAAATCTGTGTGTTCAGAAGAAAAGAAAGCTTAAAGCACACCACAATTCGACCGTGAACGCGCAGAACAGCTATCCAAATGTCTGTAAAAGCGAGCTGCCCTTTCCGTGTTTATACCCAACTGTAAGCGATCTGTGTCTTCCCCGCGCAATGGTTCTCTGTCTTCCCTTTGCCACTTTATTGATATGAATAACTTGTAAACCTGTCATTGCCCGTGTCATTACAGGCTGTATGGGATCACGGTAAGGTCATCTGGAGAGCCCGAGCACAAGTACGCCACAATTACGCCACCTCTTGACGCGATGTATAGGAAGATTAGCTTGCTACGACACCATATAAACTGTGAGCACAAACGTGACGACTGTGACGGTTTTCTGGGGACCGTTGTCTTGTAAACTAGGCGTTAAAGTCCCCTGATATGCCTCCCTGTATCATAAGGTATTGTCAATACATTTGAGATGTTGATTTGGTCTAACCCCCACAAACTTCTCATTGAAAAGCTAGAACTAACAGCACATAATGCATTCATACAACTTTCCCTGGTATATATAGGTGAATAAGAGCTTTAATACACTGTATGCATTAGAATCCATTAAATTCATTCACCTGTACAATGCTTTCTAGTTGAGACACAATTTTGTACTTAGATAATAAAAAGTTACGTACTATCAAATTGAAACAAGGTTGATTTGCCTGAGCAGGAGTGAGATATTAGAAGAGAAAATAGGTTTGGAAGCGGATGAGATATTGGGCTGATTTTGTGTATATATTAATAGGACTATCTGTGTGCCTGGATTATTTCATCAGTGCACGGGGCCGCACCAGCCTATATGATGACTCACTGTAGGTAATTGTATTTCAGCTCTCGCCAAGCTTTATCTATCTTATTACAGCCAGGCATTGGATTTGATTGTGCAAAGCGTTTCGTTCAGCTGCTGATTTTGCGAAGTACTCGAGCAAACATGAGCTGTGTCTTTCACACATTTTGTTGGAGCCGGTTAATAACATTTTGAATATGAATATCACTTTAAATTGACTTTACCTAAAGGACAAATACGCAAACATGCTTCTGAACGCCACTTTGGAATCCCAGGAATCAGAACCAATAGAAAGTGAAGCACAGATGTTTTTAAACAAGTTTTTTTTTTTATAAAGTTGACATGATTCATTGATTATCATCATGACTTCATGATATGTTCATTAGGAATAAATGCATGAAGTCACAGAGAATTCATTATGCATTCATGCATTAGTTCACCATGAGTCATCAAAATCTATCATGAATTCATCATGAAATCATGTTAGTTAAGCATGACTTTTATACTACTATGAATTAAATTCACATGCTCTCCAGATGTTTGAACCAAAAACAATAATGCATTATATTTTTGGTTGAGAGTCATGCATGAACATCAGAGTCATCATGAATTTCCTTAAAGTTGGGGTAACTAAGTTTTTAAGTTGTAAATAAGTAAACTTTGTGTTTTCCACCAAAAAGTATATAATAAATGCAGCACTTTGTGAAAAATTAGGCCACAAGGTACTTTTGAATTGAATAATACATTTTTTTAGTTCTAATCAGGAGCCAAATGGAGCGTTCTGATTGGCTGAGCTTGAGTGGTCCTCTACAGTTTCACTTTAAAGGAGAACAAAAAGGGTTTTAAGTAAAATTGCAACCAATCTAAATACATATTGATATTAGCAGTGTGTCGAAGGATTTATGAGAGAAAGTTGTCAGTTTTTAAACCTACATTTTGTTTGCAATGTGAAAATCACCTACTCCACCTTTAACCAACGATTCAAACAAAACACTATAAAACTTATTAAGAATATATAATGATCTCATTATGAATTCCTTATTCTTTAGTCATTGACTGGTTAAAAAAACATTGATTAAAAAAAGGCAATAAAATTGTGCTCATCATATACTATGATGTGTCGAGGTGTATACACTTTCTTGTGATGCTGCATGTTAATAAATGAAAAATGGCTTAATAAAAAAACAAAATGCTTGCTTTTTAAAAATGCAATTCAACTGAAACACCACGTAACTTACTGGGGGCAAAAAGTCAGCTACACGATTGAGTAGAAACAAAAATATAAACATTTATAATGATAAATGTAAATATGTTTAAAGCCATAATTTGAAAAATATACCTCTAAAGAAAAATAAATAGGTTAAAAAAATACTTTGCATCCTTGTAACCTCTGCTAAAACAGTAAGACAAAGAACTACAAAAACATGGTTCTACTTACACTACCGTTCAAAGTTTGGGGTCACCTCAACAATTTTGTGTTTCCCATGAATGAAACAGCCTTCATTTCTAAGAACAAGAACAGACTGTCGAGTTTCACATGAAAGTGCTCTTTTTCTGGCCTTTTGGGCAGTTAATCATCTCCAAATGTGGAGCTCCAGATACTTTTATAGCAGCTCTAACCAGCTAAGATGTTTTCGGCCATGCTAACATGATTGTAATACGATTTCTAATCATCCATGAGCAAACACAGTGCACTTTTAGAACACTGGAGTTGTAGTTGCTGGAAATGGGCCTCTATACACCTATGTATATTGAACCAAAAAACACATTTGCAGCTACAATAGTCATTTACCACATTAACAATGCATATAGTGTGTTTCTGATGAGCTAAACTTTTTTTTTTATTGAAGAAAAACTGTGATTTTGTTTCAAAAATAAGTGACCAAAAACTAAGTAAGTTTATCTCTGGACAAAAATGTACATGGTTGCATTTTAAAGGACAACAAAAATACTACTTTCAGTTTCCCTTTAGCTGCTCAGAGAAAATGCAAAACAAAAGCTCCACTGACAAAAATCAGATCATAAAAGCAAGTTTTTTCCACATAATTTAGTATTTTCATTCAGAACATCAGTGCATAACCTTTCTACAGTACTGTTATAGAACCTCATTTGGTGGTTCAAATAAAGGACAAGCCAAAATAAGCTGTCTCCTTAAACGTCCCCGCTTGGTCGTGTGTTAAACGTAGTGACCCGCTGATGGAGCTGTAACTGGCGCACACACGCTCGAGAGAGAGAGATTGTCAAGTCCTAATAGAGCGAGGTGAAATGTCCGCGCCCTAATTAGTGTAATACCTTTTTACTCTGGGAGATAATGAGATTTTATTTAAAAATCACTTTGGAGGTGATGTCGTTATCTGTGAGGAAACAGTGACCCAGCTCCCACTTCCTGCTTCATCTGAGACTCACGGTCCCTAAAGCAGTAACACACGAATGTATTTTCAGACTGATGGTGGCCGGATGGGTAAAACATGCAAAAAAAAAAAAAAAAACTACTAAAAATGAACAAATGCAGAATTTAAAACCACAAATTCAAACACATCAAAGCTAATTCATTAAAACAAGCAATTCAATTAAAAAGAAAAATGCACACAAATTAAAAAAACATAAATGCAAATAAAAAACCCCACATTTCAAATTACACAGACATTTTAAAAATGTAAAATCAGAAATTGAAAAATACAAAAGTAAAATCAAAAACAAAAATTCAAACACACAAATGCAAATTTTCCAGCGTCCCTTCGAAGAGACGTTCCTTTTTTTCTTTAATTTTCATTTTGTTCAGTATCTGAAAAAAGCATACTATGAAGCACCTGGAAAGGTTAAATATAAAAATACCATTGTGTCCCTTTTATTTAGACTCAGTTTTCAGCTGTAAACCTCCAAATAAAAAAAGTCCACAAAAATTAAAACATTTTTAATAGGACTTTTGTATTGGCTACGCCTGGATTTTTTTGAGTAATTTTGGGTCCCTAAAATCATTTTTAACTCAATTACCTTCAGCTTTTACAGAGTATTTGTCAAAACCCAAAATATGCCAAATCTAGAGTACAGTAATTTATGTCTCAGCTGTCAACACCAGCTTTACCAATGCTTATATCTACCGAAAAAATTTAGTCGGATTTTAGATTTTGTTTTTCTTTTCCTTGGAAAAAGTTCTCACTTCTGATGAGAGCCTCTTGAACATTAGAAGCAAAAACTACAAGGACACAGCTTTAAAAAGACCCCAGCCTTTTACCGGTTTTGGTTTTAAATTTAGACATTTTTGTCAGATGTGTGAGGGGAAATGGGCTGGAATGAGAAGGGGCTAAAAACATTGAATAACAAATTAATTACAATCAATTTATTTTTGTATAGCCCAAAATCATGACCACAGTTGTCTCTGAAACTTCCCAATATTGTGAATTTAGCAAACATGAATGAAAAAAACAAACAAACATAATTAGAAGCAGTGATTGATCAAGCATGTCAAAGCAGATTATTTGTAAACAAGTCCTGTCCTTAGACCCTAAACAAACAAACAAACAAACAAATAACTAAGAGGAAAAAGAGACACCTTGAGGAGAACCACAGTGAAGAGATAGACAGGCTATAGATGGCTGGAGAACGCAGATCTAACTGCAGATTTACAGCCCGATCTTGCCCTTTGTCCTAGCCGGTCTTAGCCTTGGTCTTAATTATGTTGGCCACTAGTGGCTCTCTCCAAGCTCTATACACTGTCAGTGTAGAAGGTTGGCTTCAGCCAGATGTGAGGGTGCAGTTTTTTCATTGCCATGCTCACGCCTGTGACAAGTGACAGCTGCTTTAGGATCACAGGCAAAAGAGAACTGTAGCAGCAGCTTCAGTTTGGAAAAAAACTGTAATAATAAATCTATTTGGTGAAAGTCTATGTACTTGACAGACTTTAACAACTTTGTCTAAAAATGTGTCTTTTCTTTTACATAAAGCTTGCTGACTTAATAAAAAGATAATCAGATGTGAGAGTGAACATGGTCAGTGTGAATGCTATGGAAAGGCAAAGAGGCCATCATGTATTTTTTAAACCATTTTTTATGTGTCAACACGTTAAAATGTTGCCTCATTTTAGACAAAGTTGTTAAGTCTGTCAGTAAATAGACTTTCACCAATAGATTTCTATTATTGCAGTTTTTTTTTTTCAAACTGAAGCTGCTGCTACAGTTCTTTTGCTTGATCTAAAGCAGCTGCTCACTGTCACAGCGTGAGCATGTGTCAGGTCAATGAAAAAACTGCACCCTCACATCTGGCTGGAGCCACACTTCTACACTGACAGTAGAGAGCTGGAGAGAGCCTAGGCAACAGAGAATACTAAGACCAAAGAAAAAAATGGGCGATAGAGTTTAAGTCTGTAGAGCCAGAGGCCATAGCAGAGGAAACGAATCATCTAGCAGGACCAGGACAAGCTAACAAAAAAAAAAAAAAAAAAACTGTTTAACCATCTTACTGTGAAGTGCTTTGTGACTCTGTGTCTGTGAAAGCTCTGTACAAATAAAGATTACTTACTTACTTACTAATGGCATTTAGCTACAATGCTAACAAAAACAACAGAAAAACTAAACAGATTTTGGTGAACAATATGAAGATACATTAACAAGATATATGTGCTGGGAAGAAATGGAAATTTTAAGTTATAATCTTGTCGACTAATCTGCCGATACCGAGTCCCGATCTGATACTTTTATAATACAATAAATATCAAAGTAAACAAAGCAGATGACTTTTATTTTTTATATTTGTTTACCTTTTTAACACTTAGCACTAACATTTCACTGCTGTGAAGTAGCTTGAACATCAAATAATACATAAATTCTTCACTTTGGACTTTAGTGCAACAGTAAATATCAAATTAAAAAAGTCTAACATGAAAAAACAGCATCAACATAAAATATCCCAACAGGTATAAGAGAATAAAAATGCCACAGTGTTTTCAAGTAAGGCAAGTGCACTCTCCAGCTTTAAATTGACAGAAAATGTATGTTTTTCTTGATGAAAACCAACATCTCTACCATGTCAGGTTTAAGCCTGTTTTGGTTTTCATCAAGAATGTTTACAACAGCACTAAAAAGTCTCTCACTGTCCACAGAGCTGCAAGGAGCACAGAGATACTGGGCTGCAACAGCAGCCATGGAGGGAAACTGATTGCATGTTCCTTCTAATACTGGAGGGATCACTTTTCTTAGGGGTAGTTTGCTCTGAGAGGTAGGTCTGTACCTGAGCTTCTGCAGATGTGGTACTCACGGACCGGGCCTGCGACTGCCTCTCTTGTAAGATTTCCTCAAAGGCACTGTCCAGGCTGCTGCATCCTTCATATCATGGTGCCTTGTTCACTGGCTCTGCTGCAGCTCCTGTTTCCACTGGCACTGCACTGGCAACCCTCAACCTCTCCGACTTGGCAACCTCTTTTTGCAAGCAACAGGCTGGCTGACTTTGTGAAAATGTATACACGTGTACTCAGTTTATAAGAAAAATAGACAAAACCAAAAAAATCTAATCATAAAACCAAATCTAAATTAATTAATTTTCTACAATATTGATTAAACATTATTATATATTATATTAATTTAACTGTTGTCTAGTGATGCCTTGAATTTATATAAGCATTATGTACAAAGGGTGCATTTTAATTTGTCTATACTTGCCCATTTTGTATCTGTGATCGAGTAGAGTGGCAATGTATAAGAGTGGCTCAGTTTCAACATCAGCATCATGGTCCTGATTCCCTGGTCTTTGTCCCCCACGTATGAGGACTGAGGAGTGAATGAATTCATTGGATTATAGTTTGTTTTAAACAACATAATAAATGACAATCTAAAAAAAAAAATGCAAATGACCTGTTATGGCAGGGATCACATAAGTCTCCCTGCTCACAACCTTGGTCAGTTCTTCAAAAGCTGATAGCACATTAGCTATCTCAACCATTAGCTCCCATTGGTAGGCTGTCAGTGTTGCTGGTAGAGTGTGCTCAGCTGCAAACACGCTAAGAGCCTGTTTTTGTTCCAGTAGTTTCTGCAGAATGTAGAGGCTGCTATTCCATCTAGTCTGTACATGAGAATAAAATTAACTTTATTTTTATGCATTACATACGTTCTACTATAGCAATGCAATTTTGCTCAAATAACTGCATGCAAAACATGTAAAGTATAAGTGACTTATAAATGCATGGGGGAAAACAGAAATAGATCAAATTATATCATTATTAGAGAAATCTCACCCTGGACGCCCATCTGGATATCTTCAAGTCGAGTGTAGGTCAGTGGCGAGTGTTTAAAGTGGCCTACAATTTTTCTTGCATTGGCCATGATCTCTGTCACACTGGGATCCACGAAATTCCCGGACACGGCGTAAAACAAAACTAGAATTGATCCATTGTGAGGCTTAGTAGTGACATGGGAGCACAGATGAACTCCAAATATCAGTGGTAAACAAAACATGGGGTGCATCTGATAACAGGACGAGTAGTTTACCAAAAATCTTCTTATGAAGCGCTGGCAGAGCTTTCTCTGTGAAATAGTGACGAAAGGGCATTTCAAATCGGGGTTTATGTGCTCCATAAACATAAGAAATCCCGGTTTTCTACGAAGACAAACGGCAGGTCACTCATTGCAATCATTTGCGCTACCTGGCCTGAGCCTTCGCGCTGTCACCGGACATTTTTTCTCTCATCTTGAAAATATCCTGCAGCATTGGCTGACTCGTCCTCGGCTGGGTTGCCTGGGTAAATTCGTTGTACTGCGTTGGGTGTTTGTTTTTGAGTTGGCGTATCAGGTTTGTCGTGTTAAAGGCAGCCTTTTCTTTGCCACCTCGTGAAATTCCAAGTTTGCGTAGCTCACACTTTGCAATCGAAACGTTTTTGTCGTCCCTGATTACCTGGTCCGTGTTTGCTTGGTGACGTCATTCCGCACGTGACGCTGTTCGTGTGTGAAAATGAGACGTCTCATGTGCCGCCGCGTAACTAGATCTGATTTTAAAGTAATGAGAATAAATATTTCCAAGTCCTGATCGAGAGGTAATTAATAATGACTTTGGGATATATAAATGTTCTAATAATCAATTTTTCAGTCATAAACGGATATATATGACTTGTAAGTACAACCCAAAAAACTGCAACCTTCAAAATGTGTGAAGAAGTATGAAAGAAAAGTTTTGGGGGAAAAAAGGCTTTATTACAAACATGGATCATCGCGATTGACAATTTATTCAAAAAGCAGATTGTCACAGAGATGAGCTCACAGTTATCTCTCTGTAGACACAGCTTTACACAATGGTTTCATAAGAATCGACATATTCATCTAATAAGGTGTGATTACGTTTCTACACTGTTCTGGGACCATGTGTTCTTTTCTCAGATGCACATTTGCATTGTTCATAGCCCGGCACAGCGCTCATAACAAGACAGAAAGGCTCAAAACAATTCAAACGGCATAGACAATGTTGTGCTCTGTATTCTGGTCAGTACAAATGACACAGATACATATGTAGCACGTAGTTAGCTCAGTGCTACGAGAGCCGTTTCTGAAATCAAGAGAATTGGGCTTTCTCACTAATGGGTTCTTTTTGCATCACTTGGGCACGGTCCCAACTTGGCACTGATGTGTGGAGAATTCCGAAGCTCACAAGCCAAAAGTCTTCTATTCAAAAACATAAGATGCACAGCTAAAGAGGAAATGGCTTTTGACATGTGATCAATGGTATTTGATAGGAGCCACTCTTAGTTAAGACTTTCTGGTGAGAGGCTGCATTTAAAAACCACAAAGCCATTAGCATCAATGTGGAGCTCGAGTGGATGTTTAGTTATAGATTTTGAGTAATTCTTTTGCTTGGTATCTATGTGTTGCTGTAGAAGTTTACTAATGGTTTTCTGGGTAACATGCTATAAAAAGTTAATATTTATTGACGCGTTCATGTGGTCCTCGGGAACTCGGAAAAATGTTGTTCCGAGTTGAAAAATGCGCATGAACACTCAAGCATCTTGGAACAACTGCTCGGAAACTCGGGACAAACGGAGCTGCCCGAGCTCAGCACCTGACGCCACTGACACATGGAGACTGATGAAAATCAGAAAATAAATACTAGCAACTTTTAACGTTAGTTTTTGGACAGGCTAGCATCAGATCTCACTGTTAGGTCTATTAACCTTTGTTAAAAGTGCGGTGTCATTTATTTATTATGGTTAACAACAACATCCTGATTTTCTGACGTAAAAACCACATGAATGCAAACTAGGTCGGAACCTTGACCTCTCATCTCGGAAACACGAGCACCCGACGACCACATGAATGCAGCATAAGTAGTCATTAACAGATTTGATATTTAGCCTCCTGTTCCTGCCGCAACACAGTCCGGTGAAAACATACAAGAAAATGTCAAAAATGTACAATAAGCACATTTTCACGCCTTTTTTACATCAATATATTATGAAAAGCTTAAATGCAAAATATTGTGCAACATTTTCTTTGAGTTTAACGAGTAAGTTTAAGGCATTTAGCATTATTTACCACATTAGCAAATAATCAGACAGAAAACAAGCTAAACTCAGTTTTTTTTTTTATTGATAAGACAAATATTGACGGAGATAATTAGTCCTAAACATTGTAAAAATTAGTGAGAGCAAGTACAGTCAAATAATAGCAGGCATCACGGGAACAGTCAGACAGTGTTGCCAGATTGTTCTGACTAGATCCAGCCCAAAGTTCATGCAAAAAATGTTGAAATTGTTAAACAATGTTTTACACAGTTTTACACAGAAGAAATTAATGCATTTTATTTAACAAGCTAATGAGTAATACAAATATATATGAAGAATAATATATATTTCAAATTTTCAAAATTCCCCCGAGACATCAAAAACTGCACCTGCCCAGCGCATTTTTTTTTCCCCACCGGGAGCTAATAAAAGTGTTTTTCACACTACATAACACACAACATAATTTAAAATAGTTACCCCACTGCATCTCTAACCTGGTAACAAGTAGAACAGACACGCTCCTTCTCTGTGAGCGTCTGTCTGCAGCAGAAAAGGGGCGGAGCCTGAGTCACAGTTCAGTCAAAGTCATAAGAATACTGTTATGAACATGATTAAATCTTAATCAAATATAAATAATACATTCATTTTGTAATTTGCTTTGTTAAAATTCTGAATTACAACAATCATTGCAAATTATTTTAAAATCTCGTCTCGATCTCGTAGACCCAATCTCATGGCTTGTCTCGTTCCATCCCTACTGCCAATATTTTTGATATGGATATTTGCATTTTAAAATTGCAAACTTACTTTTCACTTTACTAAATAATAACACACACAATCACTACACATGACTGGACCAATGTTCTAACCTGTCATACTGGCTCTATCTGACAAACCTTTACCATTTCCCAACAAGACCTGACAACCAAAATGTGTTAAAAAGCTCACTTTAAGCCAAACTCCAGCACCTCCACCACACTGCAGACTGAACACCAGAGCGGAAAATGAAAACAAATTGTTACCCAGGGCTGATGTGTGCGTTACACCACAGGCTGCATTATTTACATTAAAGCCGAGTCATATTTGATTTAATGTTAGCTGCTATTTCTATCTGTGGAAGAGGGTTGTAGGGGCATCAGGAGAGTGCTGCTGGGGAAGGGTCTGGTGGTCCATGAAGGGCACACTCTCTCCGTCAGAGGTGCTGCTGATGTGCACCAGACATGTATGTTTGGATGCAGTGGTCGGAAGTACCTGAATATACTTTGCTGAATAGTTGGGTTGGTTGTCACACTTTTAATTTGAGCATCTACAACTCACTCAGTTTTAAACCTGTAGTTCTCAAACTTCTACATAAAATACCTACATTTGTTGGTACAATACTTCAGTATTTTCACAGACACCAGAAGATTGTGTTAAATGTTGCTTTGAATATCTATTATTAGTTATAGTTGCCTTGGTAGTATTTGAAATATAGTTACTTTCCTAAAATCAGAGAAATCCTTTTTGATAATTGAGCTTTCGACGTTGGATGTCATGTAATTAGAGAGCATAATAAAAACACACTTCTGATAGTGATGCATGTGAAGTTCTGACTTCTCAACAAAAAACTGTTTTAATCTCAAGTAATGTTATTATAATGGATTTCTTGCGTCTCAGTGGTCGTGACTAACAGATGCATTAGTCAGTTGGGGAGGTGCATCATCTGTCGCAGGGGTCCAGTTTCTGCAAAACAAAACTGGTGGTGGGCCACTTTAGCAATCACAAGAAATAGTTGTTAAATGGAGCACAGGTAGATGCTTATTTAAAACATTGTTCATTCCATTAAAAATTGGTGAACTACTGGCAGGTGGTGGAGAGCCACTGCTAACTTCAGAGATAAAGGTTAGAAAGCCATTGACCCATTGTATGAAAACCAACATGACTGCTCACAAGAAAAAATAAAAATGTTCTACTTTCACTCACAATCACAAGCAGCTGATCCTCTGGGTCCTTGTGCTCACCCAATTCCACCATCTGCTGGTGAAGGTGTAAAACTGCACTGTGCATGTGTATTAGAGAGCCTTCTATTGCAGGGGTTCCCAACCTTTTTTCCTCAAAGCCCCCCCAGACTGAACGGGAGACTTATTGAGCCCCCCCTGTTTAAACCGATGGCCTCTAAATTGTTATAGTATGATAAAAATTAGAATTAAAAACATTTATTTCAGCCAAATAAACAACTACAGTGGTGTTTTTTGGTGCTTAGAATTTGTGTTTTTTTACTAATAAAGTGTCATTCATAACTACCCCAGATTGGGAACCACTGCTCTATCGCACCATGTAATAAAAAGTCAATGCCGGAACTATCCGTCTACAGCAGGCTACGGTTTACTGCGCGATGACGGATATTTTCGTCATTTCGTTCTTTTCCAGCCAAGGATACAAATATGCGTGCTTATGAACACATAGCTGCAGGTGACTGCTCCTCTGATGATGCTGCCTCTGGTCCATCTGTACCCAACCAATGTATGTATGTGAACGTAGCAAATTTTTTTTTTTTAGTGTTTATGGGAGTGTGTGCGTGGGAAGGGGATGGGAGAGTTGGTTTTTAATGCACTGTAAAGCATTCTGTGTTACATTGTATTAAATAAAGTTGGATTTATTTGAGATACTGTTAATCATAATTACTCAAGGATGCAATTGTTTTCATTTGATTGATTGAAATCTTTATTAAACATATGTTGACTTTGTTTTGCTGAAATAAAAAATCTAACACATCAATCACACTTTAAATTACTTAGAAAACCTTTGCAGACAAAGAGAGAACATGCAAACTTAACCTTGAAAAACCCATTGTTGTCACTCTCAGAATCAACCTTATTGTCGCGAGTAGAAGTAGTAAGCTGCCAATCCCACACAGTAACTACAGCACTCGGGCCTGAGCGTTCTAACTCCACATGATTGAACTTTTCTCACACAATAACACTCGCGCTAGAACAGACTGTTTACCTGTTTGCCGCGTCCTCATTCACAACTCTATCTCCAGCTGAGAATCTATCACCACAGACAGAATGCCCTATTTTATCATCCTTCAAAAAACAGCACCGAGGAATCCATCTTCTTCAATCTTTTTTTTTTTTTTTTTTCTTTACAAAAACCTCCATATTCCACCAACACAATGTGGAAAATGCAGGTAGTTTGGCAGTGGGGACAATGGTGCGCGGAATGGGAAGGTAAATAGGCACGTCTGCTCCGTTAGACCAGCGCTCATTGTCTGCTGGTGATGGGTTTGGTAATGGTGGTGGCACAAAGGTTGCAGAAAAGCAGTGGTTCGGAATCAGACCTTTGCAGAAACACTTTTTGGACCAGTGATTATAGTTTTATTGTAGATGGTGAAGAAGAAAACATCGTACGTGTCTTTTTAAGAATGAGATTGGATATGTTGTAGGAGAGCAAAACGTGACTAAAAGCGCCAAAGGTCATTTAAGAGTGAGTTTTAAAGTTGAGCAGCTTTTGGACCTGCTTTTACCCTGGACCAGGCCTTACAGCGATCCCCTCTTTAGGCTCGACAATTGGACAATAGAAAACAGGCTCAGAAGAAGACGGAAACTAACATGAAATAATGTTCCTCACCAAACGCCGACTTGATCCTGTGACAAACTGCTGCATTTCCAGTGATGAAAACTTTATTTGTTGCTTGGATTGACTTAAAGCAAAGCTAGCACATTAGCAAACACTGTAAAAAATTGTAAATCCTGTGCGTATGAGCAGCATAAGGTCACAGAGGCTTTGCAAAAAAAAGTTAAATTCATTTTAAAAAAGTGACAACAAACCGTAATTAGTTTTTGTTTACACCATGCGTGATCCTTGTAAATAGTTTGGTTTCAGTCAAAGAAGCCTTTCTCAGCTAGCATTGAAACTGCTAATCTGAAGTCTAGCTCTTGGATTTAAATGTGTGTGTTGGCAACCACAAAGCCAATCAAATGATTTTATTGATTTCCGGCAGAGCACTCTTGATCATGATGTGTTAAACAATTAGTATTGTAGTTATCTTAAATTACAAAGTCAGCAGTGAAGTAAACCCCAATTCATGTTTTTAAATAGTATTATTTTAAAGACATTTAATTCACCAGTAAAGTCATAGATTCAGAATCTTTTTTGCAGGGGAGCTCTGGGGAGAAAGAGGGAAGACATTAAGGACATATTATTAGCTTATAGGGGAAACCAGAGCACCCAGAAGAAACCTATGCAGACAAGGGGAGAACATGCAAACTCCACATAGGACTGTCTGACCAGTCAGCCCTTCCTACATTCTGTACATTCTGTTTGAATGCAGAAGGGTCTGGGACCTGACGGTTAGCCAATAAAGTCGTCTCCCAAAGTTAAGGCGATCCAATCAAGCACGGCCATTCGACACATGACACTAAAAAGTCGGAAGTTGCTTTCAAGCCTCATTTCAAAACATTCAAGAGGTGAACGTAGCTGATTCGGCTGTGCTTCGGTTTGAACAATGAACGTATCAATTCCTTAAAACCTGAGCAGCAAACCGTTTGAGAGGCTTCATACTGAAAGAATCCTCGCGCTGTTTTGGTGGAATTTCCGGGTTTTCTGTGATTGGTGGACTCAGCGCTTGGAAAGGCCGCCCTCGAAATTGATCCTCCGCGCTACCCTCCCAGACCCTCACAATTTGTAAAGTGTGTAGGGACTGGCTGGTCAAGCAAACATAGGACGGCCCCAGGTCACATTTGAACCCAGGGCCTTTTTGCCCGAGCGCTAATCGTTGGACCAGTTGCCCACATGTAAACAAGCATTTTAATACAAACACGTTAAAAAAATGGGCCTGACTGCAGACACACAGATGTTTTGAGTGAAAGAGAGACAGAGCCAAGGGAGCTGAACCGAGCTACTGGCATGATGCTGGTATCAGCCGGAGCCTGGGCAAGCTTCATCTTGGCACTTGGTTTCCCCCATCAGCCCACTTTCTCCAGCTAAAACTGGACCATTCATGAAGTAATAATGCCTGATCAAAGTCTGTGCCTGAATTGTCACAGCAGTGAGCAGTAAAAGTTTTGACAATCAATTTTTTGACACGTGTGTATATGGTTTTGACATCAGTTGTGTAAATCAACTTTTTCATCATTAAGTATGCTTTTTGTAACTGGACGGTGCACATCACCACTCTGTAGTCCAAGTATTCAATTATGTATACTAGTGCGCCATATTATGATTTCAGGGTCAAACTTTCTAAAGTATCCATAAACATCTCAAAATGGTACTATTTCTATAATACAACAAGGCACGTTGACATAAGAGGATGAAAGGACAGCAGTGGAACCAGACCGGGTTCCAAACCAAGATTAGACCACAAAACGTGAACTAGGACTAGGACCAGGATTATGAAATCTTAATCCTTTTATATGAGAAAGGTTCAAATGATTCATATTGGGCAACTGAATAAAAGAGCTACCATTATAGTCTAAGAACAAACACAGACTATCAAGCAATATGGTCCAGTTCATGGTCTTTTTCAGTGGTACCCAAAGTGGAGCCCAGGAGACAAACTCGGCCCTCCAGTGGGGTTGTGTTGGCCCGCAAAGACCACAAAGACATATTTGTTAGGAGTGTCGCTCTGATTACATTTGGAGTTGAAAAAGATTGTCAAAGCACACAAAATCAAGTTCATTCTGCTAAAACATGTCAATAAAATACACTTTACTGACTATCCTATTGCAAAAAAACTTTAGAGATGCAACACAAAGTCAGGTTTTGTCCTTCACATTGCAAATAATTATTATTTGAGGAAAGAAATCATAATTTTGGCTCAACTTTATCATGCCTGGCCAAAGCAGGCTGCTTAGTGGGCGGCAATTGGCACCTGGCTCATTTGAATAGCCAGTTCTGAACAAGTATGAAAAAATAATAAATTGGCTTTGACTTTTTGTATCTCCAAACTGGCTTTATCTACTTCATTTCACTTCTCTACATCTCTATGACACATTTAGCCACATTTTATGTAGTGCACTGGGGTGACATTTTTCACCATAGTCTTACAGAAAAATGTATTTATACTACCACACACTTAACTCTTTCACTGCCAGCCCTATTCTGACTTTGAGCCCCCTTCCCTGCCAGGCCTTTTTGCTCATTTTAAGCTATATTCACAGCTCACCAAAAACCTTGTGCAACTAGAAACATGACATGTTATACAGCAATGAGACCTACAAGTGTTTACTTTCATTTAAAAAAAGAATTGTTATTCTACATTAATCCGTTCTCTTTTTATAGGCATTTGAAATTCCTTGTTTTCATTAGATTTCAGTGTTTGACGAGAAACTTCTGAGATAACAGCCTTTTTCTAAATCAAACTTCATGTCATTGTTATTTTAGTTTGTACTACTTTTTGGTGAAGAAAATGAACTACACAATTAAATACAATTTTTAGGATAAAATACAAGCTTCACGTGATTAAACAATGAGGACTTTGTGTCTTTTTCATCTTTAACCAACAAAGCTGTGGTACAGACGAGGAGGTAGATCAGCAGTTTTCTTCTTTCTGATACAGATTCTATAGATTCAGCCTTTTTCATGGGTCATAGATTATATTTAACCTTCCAAACATGAAGAATTACAGTAGTTTGACTTACTCTGACACTTTAAGCTCGCTCACGGAAGAAGAAGTTTGTTTTTCTCTCGAGAGTAGCTGCATATGTCGTTCTCCTCAGAGTCCTAGTCCAGTAGGATCGTCTTTTCTTCATTTTAAAGATCAAATATCTCCTCTAAACTTACTCAACAATGTTTTTAGTCCAAGATGTGTTGCCTGTAATCCGTTTGATAATGAAAGCCGATCCTTTAGAGGCGGATGATCACGTAAACACAGGCAACAGCGCTCCGTAATGTAAACAGAACAACACGTGAGTTTCCGGTCTTGTGATTTCAGCTGCACTCTTGTGCTTATGCGATACTGCCTTCCGGTGGTGAACATATGAAACTGCATCATGCTATTTTAATGCTGATGAATTGAACACGTGCACCAGAGAGCGCTCTATCGCCGCACGTAAAAAAAAATGTATGACGAAAATTACCGTCATTGGCAGGCTACGGTTGGGTTCGCTATTTTCGTCATTGGCAGGGAAAGAGTTAAATAGCATTAAAAAAAAAGGGTAATATAAACACACATTTGGTTGAAGCCACATGGGGACATTTGTGTTTTACATTCATTATTCTCAAACAACTCGAATGGTACTATTCACTAGCAGTCTCTTTCCATAGGGAATAATAAAACCTTATTGCTTCTTTCATCGACAGATTTTAGGATCACTCACAGTTCAACTCATCTTTCTGTGCTTAAATAAAATGTTTTGGATTATGTTTGTTGAGGAATTTATTTGTTGGGCAACAGCTGAAACATCTTAAATCTCTAACTTCCATTTGCGTAAAACAACACCAACAATAGCAACAAAATGGTATTTTCAATTGTGCAAAAAGGTACATTTTGTTGCCAATGTCCTTGCTTTTAAATGATCATCAACGGAAACACAACACGATGACTTGTCCCAAGATCACATCAGCATTTGGTGACGACACAACAGCTTCACTTTCCCCTCAAACAAACAAACATTGGAGACACTCTCAGCCCACTCTTCCATAGAATTGTTTAGTTTGCTGCTTGACTGAATAAACGTAAATAACTGTAGCCCTCCTTTGACAAGCCGCTATACTTTTCTTCTACTTAATTATACACCTATTGTTGTCAGTGCACAATCCCAGAGCATTATAAATGGATGTGAGTAATCTGGCAGAGAGCAGACGTCAGGCCCACACTCTGGAACGTACGGTGGCAGCTGCCCGGGTTTGCTTTCGCCAACGATCTGATAGTGTCTTTTGCTAATAAGTGGAACATTGCGCGGGCTATAATGGCCGTCTCTGCGGGATAAGTCTTCACACGACCCGTCCACATCTGCACACAAACCCCGACGACCATATGGTTTCTGCACAGTGTGATAGTCCCGTGACAGTATCCATATTTCATGTCCGACGACGTGACAGCGCGTTGGATGTAGGACAAATGTAAAATGCAAAACGCAACGATCCGTATGAACATGGTGCTTTTCTTTAGATGCTGTGTGTGGAAATGAGCTTATTTGTTTATGTGTGTTGTGATACTTTAAAGTCATTATTATTATTATTTTTTTGTAAGTTTCTCTTTGTACCAAAAAGTGTATTAAAAACAGATTTTGGTGATAAAATCAGACCACTGTGGACTGTCAAAAATGAATAATAAAGAGTTTTAGATTTTAAATGCAGAGTTTTGATTGGCTGTGCTTGGGTGATCCACTTTCACTTTGCTGTCTAAAAAAAAAACAACAAAAACATATTATTGATTCTTATTTGCAGCCAAAAATTAATGCATGTGAAAATAAAGTATAAAATAAATAAATAAATAAATAAATAAATAAAAGAGTGTTCTTTGAAAGAACACTCTTTTATTTATTTATGATACAATAATAGTATATTATAATCTGGACAAAACCACTGTAATTGCAAAAATATCATAATAGAAAATGCAAAAAAATGTTTATAAAACGTCCTTAAAATGTCACAAAATAGCTTGACATTTCACACCAATAACAAACATAACTGTAATATGTTTTGCTGTGTTTACCAATTATGAAAGATCCAACTGTGTCAAATTTGTTTTTTTAAAACTGACCCTGCTATAGAATTTGGAGTCCGTGTTAAAAATTGAGATTCTTATGCTAAGTTCAGACCCGACAGCGTCCAGTGCGTCCAGTTTACATGTTAATTCAATGTCCAGTGAATTTGCACCGT
This sequence comes from Mugilogobius chulae, assembly GCA_038363315.1. Classification (NCBI taxonomy): domain Eukaryota; kingdom Metazoa; phylum Chordata; class Actinopteri; order Gobiiformes; family Gobiidae; genus Mugilogobius; species Mugilogobius chulae. Next base: position 15,253,602 of record CM076398.1, on the reverse strand, counting down.
CATCTTTGCATCTAGTGCGTAAAAATGTGCTTGTTTGTGCGTCTGTTGATGCTACGTCTTGTGATGTAGACGCTCCAACCTACGGCGGACACTTTGGCCACCTCTTCAGGCATTCACGCCCGAGTTGGACACTACTGAACACTTGAGTCCACCAATCAGACACTACTCTCCTGTGACGTAGTGACATGTTGCTTTTTTGCTCTCACATCAAGAGGAAAGAAGGACTGCTTACTGAAGTCTTTTAATAACTATTTTTAACCAAAGGTTGCTTGTTGTGGGGCTTTTTTCAAAGGCTGCCGACATGGCAAAACAAACAATACCGGAAATGATCTAGACTGATCCTGAGCTCACATGGATCTAATAAAAATGTGAGTTGCCGTGTTTAAGCCACTGTGGTATGATGTGACAAAGGAGGAGGACAGACACTACAAAAGAACTTTGCCTGGAGGAGGAGAAAGTTGAGCTATCAGGTAAGTTAGCTATGTTTTATAAATGCAGCAAGGTCTCTCTTTCTTCCTACTTCTCTTTCTCAACGTGATCTGCCTAAGTACAAAACAAAGCCTTTTGTAAAAAGCGTAAGCGCAGAGAATTGCGTCAAGGCGAAAAAAGTGTTCTTGTTCCCCAACGTGCGTTGCAATATCATCCAACTGCAGCCAAAAAGGGGTGTTCCAGTGCAAAACGGGAACGCCTCCATTGAAGTTAACACTAGACAGTTGGATTTGAAGGGATTGTGATTATTGGAGTGGGTAAGCTTAGGAAAGGGGTAAGGAGAATGGGTACTTCGGGAAAGGGTTTGGGTAAAAGTTATTTTAAAAAAATTAACTCTCTCAAGTCTTATGAAGCACACAGGAAAGCCCATTAGGGACGTTCTCGAGCCTTATCAGGAACGCCCTAGCTGCAGTCTGACCCTACTTGAGTGTTAGGACATCAGCTTCAAAAATATTCTCTGTCAAAATTCGTTTCAACGTCGATATCGGATGCTTCAGTGCTGTCCGGTCTAAAATTCAGCATTAGAGAGTTATCTGTGCCCAAAAGCATGGTTTATTTACAAGAACAAAGATACATATTTGAAAGTCCTGTCCTTGGTTCTTGTCCATCAGGTCTGGTCCTCATGTGGTCCACTCTGCCCCAGTTTACTGCTTGAGAAGAATCTCTTATAATGGAAAGGCCAGCCTCTTAATTAACACTTATACAATAGAATAGACATGACAGCAGAGAGGATTTACAGTGAAAGGGAAGCATTTACAATAAGGGACAAAGAGTTCATGGTGCATTTCTGAACAATGGCTAGTCTCACACCTCCGTCTGTAGCAGATGTCTAGCAGACAAGCAAAGAACACTAAGATATAACTTTTTCAATAACAACTTTAGAATCTGGGTGATTATTCCAGGCCCTAAGACTTCCTGCTAGATTGTCCCAAATGACATAAAGTATACTGTTTAATGTCAAATTTGAGCAGTTCTTTTATTATAGTTGAAATAACAAACATTTTGATGTTATTTAAACCTTATTAAAAGTGTGGTGGTCCACTAACATCAAGTTAGTTGCAAAATTTTGAATGATTCACTTCACAGTGTGTAATATGGCCCAGCATAAACGTTTCAAAATGCGGCCCATTGTGGAAAAAAAGTTTGGACACCCCTGTCTTAGATACCCCTTCTCTACAAAGAAAAACAAAACAAAACAAAACAAACACACAAAAACGGGGAAAAAGAGAAACCTTGAGGAGGACTACAGTGAGATCTACAAGCTGTAGATAACCAAGACTAACCCTGGGCTCACACTGCATCCAATCCAACTCCGGTACAGTCACCGGAGCGGTCTACCTAACCCCTACCGTACACTGACTGTGACTTCAATGCGAGGCGTGACTCGCACGACTCACGCAAGACTTAGAAAGTGCTTAAAACCAATGTGCCCTCGTACACAGACCTCGGTGCAGTGCGAGTCACGTCCGACAGTCGTGCGAGTGTGCGGAAAGAATCCGTAGAGGGTCTATTTTTGTCGCAGCTCGCAGCGGTCACTGACGTCATGGCGCGAGAAAAACAGGAAGTGGGACACACGAAACAGAGAGAATCCGGTTTGTCATAATAAAATATCCTCGAACACATGCCTCTCCTCTGTTAATACGAACTAAACACATACACAACACAATTTTAGATAGAGAACGGTCATAAACTACACATAAACTGCATACTGTCTGTACCTAGAGTCGGTTGCAGAAAATTCTCTGGCCCGCACTCACACTTAAATAAACGATCTGTGCCATAGGCCGATGATGTCATCCTCTACCGCCGTTTGTTTACCTGTTGCGGTGAAGAGTGGATCATGCGCTGAGGTACTAATGCTGTAGCGGCGAAAATAAGTCCTGCGAGCCGTTATATCTTTGATATAATGAGGAAGACCCGAGTTTTACCTGTGATGCGCGCTCCTCCGCCAGGCTTTGGATTAAAAACCATGTGGAGCAGCAAAAACAACAGGAGACGAGGGACTTCACAACTTTTCTCTCCGGGTCATGATGCCAACTCAAGGTAAGCGCATTTTCACGAAGTTTGGTGCAGAGTTTCTTCCTTCTTGTGACAAATATCAGCGGTCACAATGGGCTTGTGGGCTGCGTGTGTTCATGAGTAGGAAAAATATCCAAACGCGGAGAATAGGTCGTAGGTGAACAAATGGCTACTGTTTACAAGCGAGCTTCTAGAATCATGCAACTTTATCGCGAGAACTCCCGTGAATCCCCGAGTTTTTGAAGTATCGCCAGCGTAACTACAGACGCTCTCTCCCTCTTGGCCGCAGCACAGTCGGAGCACCGCAGCACTGGAGACCGCAGTCAGTGGGGGATACCAGTCGCAGTAAAAACGTACTGAACTCGACCCGAACTCGCATCGCAGTCTGTGTACGGGAGGCGTAAGGTGGGTGACTACAGTTGTCTGCAGTCCTGCTGCAGCCAAAGGCTCTGCTGCCGACCTTGCTGTACCTGCTGTATCATAGAGGATGTCATGGCTCTGCCCCTCTGTGATCAGCCTCTCGTCTATAGTGTTGAATGACTGATATGATGCGTTACTACATGCTTTGTCAGAGAAGGTGACGTAATATTTACTACAGTAAAACATAGACAATGCCACAGCAAAAAATAGATTTTATTTTGAAAAATGTACCGGATGCACTTTACTATCGCTCAAATTATTTCCTGTTTCATTCCTGTTTCATTTCCTCAACTTCACAAAAAAGGGCTCCAGCAAGGACCGGATACACCGAACTGGATTGTACGCCGTGTGAGTCACTCTCTGACTTTTCACGTTTCCGAATGCAATGAATGCAATGTGAGCCTGGGTAATGCGGATCAAATTACAGTAATAGAGTTTAAGTTTGTAGAGCCCAAGTCCATTAGTAGAGGGAAATGACTCGTTTAGCAGGACCAGGACAGGCTAATCCAGGAAAGGAAGGAGGAGAGGGTGTCGAGGGAGGGGTCCAGGTCCTTAATATTAGGAAGCATCAATGGTCCAGTCTTTGTCACTTGAGCAGCAGCATCTGAAAAAGCTACACTCCCCAAGAGGACAGTGGGACAGTGGACAACATGTGAACAGCAAAGAACAAACACTAGTAGTTGAATATTCTTTACAAGGAAAGCAAGTGAAGTGAGAGGAAAGTGCTCAAGCTGCCATACATTCACCAGTTCTAGCCAGGCTGCTCCTAAGACAGCCTGACTAGAACTGAGGAGATGATTGAGATTTTGATCTTGTTGAGTCTGTCATTTTGCATAACACTTTTCAACTATTACAAAACAAGTCTATTTTCAAGTATTCATGGCATGCAGTGGTTATGAAATCGTAGTGGATCTATTGTCAAGACAAGATTTTATTCCAGATACAGTTTCACGTGGCCGAATGCTCACCTTTATCAGTCTGGAATGTCAAAAATGTGGACTGACCTTTTGTATATCAGTAGTTGCAAAAAGAGAATGCAGCCGTGGCAACATTACAGTGAAGTGAATTATCTTTTATCGGCTGCTTTGTTGTCTGACCAGGCCACACCAAAATTCTACCAAAACACTATTATACACATGAGCTTGAAGAAGATTTAAAGCTGCTTCGATGTCATACAGTCTGGAGTTAACACTGCAATTTACAATCTGTGGTCGATCAATGACATATACCATATTTTTCACCATATTGAATGCATATTAATTTAAGTCGCGCTAATTAGGATTAAAAAAGAAAACAAATAAGCACATACAGTATATAGACCACACTTGTAAATAGCAAGTCACTAAGAATCCATAATTTAGCTGCATCATTGTATAGATTGTAAGCTTAGTTCAAAGCTTGTAAAAAAGCATCTGATTATATTCCAGAAATTGCAGTATGTAAAACGCTTAAGTGCACAACATTTTTTGTGCCATCAAACAGTTCTTGGTCTGATTAGAAAGTCCTGGACCCTGAGCAGAAACTAAAGTCTGGCACCACTCTCTAGTTCCTACTCTATAAATCTTCTTCAAAAAAGTCCCAGGAACTGAAAAGGCAGCAGCTATTGTGTTTCAGCTTTGTTTAAAGTGACTCACTTGTACAAATATTGGAAACTTTCAGATGAACAAAAGAAAAAATACTGGAAACCAAGGCAATATTCATCCAATGCATGATGTTTTTAGAAATGAAGTTAGAAAACTATTTACTGTAAATTGGGCTAAAATGCTTCCTTTATATGACCAAAATCCAGTCAAATCTGATGCTAAAGTTACAAAAAACAGATTAGAAAACCAAGTCATTATTGTAAAATTGCATCATGAAATCTTCTCGCGACCCCCAGATTTTGCTTCGGGACCCAACCTCCATATTGCAGACTCCCGTGTTATCAATTAGTAACTATGAATTTCATTATTGTGAGGTGAGCCATGGGACTTTTTGATGCAGACTTTTATTCTGCCATTTGTCCAGCAGAGTGCGCTGACCCCAGTGTGAGAGTGGGGAGATAAAAGTTATTCGCACAGGATCATTTTTAATTACCTTTTGACTTTAATGTGGAAGTGGTGGACAGAAACACCTTGATTTATGGCAATAACTTACAGCAGCTGTTCTTGTGTTGTTGTTTCATGGTGATTTCCCTTATCTGTAGCAGTCTAAATGTGGCTCTTTGTCGCGCTGTTGCACAGGGCTAACATAATCACATCTACATGATCATATTTCTTAAGTTCATTAGTCTTCAGTTAGAGTTGGTTACTTCCACACACAAAAAAACAACAAAACAAAAACACACACACATTAAAATCTATTCTTTCCCTTAACCACTTGTCCTCTGGTTGTGGCCATAAAAGCGGAGAAGGAGGTTGATGGATGGTTGGGAGCTGGAAGGACAAAGATGGAGGCAGAGACACCCAAGGACAGCAGCTGTAGGAGACATCACAGCAGTGTGCTCTCTCAGCCTAGACCCAGACACTGACATGACCAGCTAATGAGAGCGCGACAAGCTACAAAACACACCAGGAAGTCCAAACAGAGACGAACGGCCAGTACGAGACACATGGGTTTTCTTCACATGTACAAATGATAATATCTTGTTTATTCTGTCCACACAAGTTTAGGTGATACATTATCAGTTTTTTTAGATATAGAATAATATTGGATACAGAAAGAATGAACAGTTGGGAAGAAAAGCACACAGTGTTCATTGGTCAAAGTCTGCTTCTCACAACCTCAATGCTTTTCATTCAAACTTGGACTTATAGGATCATGTTTTTATTATTATTATTGGAAGTTTTTATTGAAAAAAAAAAGTCTTTACTTTGAGTATGCTTGTATCTGTCCATAACTGACTCTTATAACCTGAATTCGTCTCCATGGAAATCATTTTTTCCCTTGCCAATGACATTTCTATCCTGATGCATCAGTCGATTCATTTCACTTTGTGTAAATCGTCTGATATCGCATCATTGAGCTTTGTTCGCTTCACAGTAGGCAAGAACTGTTTTTCGTAACCAAATGCTACTTTTTGGTTGTTTTGTCCTTCGGGAAGTAGAGCATAAACATGTAGGTCAGTGATTGTTGTTGTTACTGTGAGACTAACTTACAAAAAGAGCAACAATATCATATCCTGAGTACTTGGCACAATGCTCAATGGTTCTGGCAAACACACCACTCTGCTCCTGTCTGCTGATTGGACGACCACACAGACCTAGTAACTGGAGTGAAATGTAATTGAGTGGAAGCACTAGGTGGCGCCAGCCTGACTATACCATTCCACTGTGTTGCATACAAAGTTATAATTTAAAATTTCAGTTTCTGTTGGATTAGGCAGGAAGTAATACTCTCTAAGAACACATCATGAATGTGACTTGCACACCTCTCAGTATCTTATTAACTCTTTCACTGCCTTTTCCGGCCTTTTTGCTCATTTAATTATTCACAGCTTCACAAAAAACTTTGTGCAACTGGAATCATGAATCAAATGAGACCTACAAGTGTCTACTTTTATTTAAAAAAAATATGTTATTCTACATTAATGAGTTCCCTTTATTTGACTTTTGGAATTCCTTGTTTTCATTAGATTTTAGCGTTTGACGAGAAACTTTTAAGGTAAGATGATAAGATATCCTTTATTTGTCCCACAATGGGGAAATTACACTGTTGCAATGCACAGTTCAAGAAAGTGTTCTTTTTCTAATACAAACTTCATGTCAGTGTTACTATCCTCTGTTCTGTTTTGGGTGAAAGAATATGAGCTACTACAATGAAATAACATTTTTAGAATAAAAAATATAAGGTTTACATGAATAAACCAAGGAGGACAAGTGTCTTTTTCATCTTTAAACCAACAAAAGCTGTATTACAGACAAGAAGACAGCACAACACTTCAAGATGGTTTGCTGTAATCCGTTTGAAAAGAAAGCTGGCCCTTACAAAACAGCTGATCAGGTAAAACAGAGCCGACTGCCCTGCCCGAATGACAACAAAATTTAAAACAGAGATATGGCATTCCTTGGAAGGGAAAGAGTTAAAAATGAAAGGTACAAACATTCTCTATGATAACTTTAACGACGAATGTTTATTGTTCCCCAGAGATCAACCGTTTTTGCTCAGAAGATTTCTAAAACATACCACATAAGTCTCACAAATAAACAACTAAACCTATCACCTGCTTTACCACAGTTTGCTCAACGTTCTTCTCCTAAGGTACAACATTCATCCGGACGAACTTGCTCACCTCGCTGACACTGAACAGACGCCCGGTCATACAGTATTTCCAGCCAGATGCGATGTCAAAAATGTCAGGAAACTTAATTAGCTAACGGAAGAGCCGCACGTTCCTGGAATTACAATGGGTTAAAAGGCAGCAGAGCCTGTGATTAAAAATACTCCGGGTCATTAGGCCTTCATTGACAGTCATTATATTAGCGCTAATACGTTATCATTGGCCGCGGTAAGAGTGAGATACTTGATGAAAACGTGGTGTGAGTTGCTGCGGTTCACTTAGGAGAAATCGTTGCCCTTTGTCGCTGAAGAAAATTGCATATAAAGTCATCCAAATTGGCCCTAAGTTCACTCGGAGTAGGTTGAGGGTCATGTGTGTAACGTGAACAATTCATGAGCTAATTACAGTAGAGTTTTATGCACATACACTGACACGCAGGCACAGACATGATGTGACGTGACAGAAGTTTAAATTCCACCTCCCTGGGGCTTCATTATGTGCTCCACGGATGCATTATGAGGTCAAACGGATCAGGATATTGTCATTAAAATGGTTGCGTCGAGGGAGTTCTAATGTCTGGTTTGCTTGAAGTGTTGCTAAAGATTTAAACTTTGTCCACAAGCACATTTCTAAAAGATAGAAACTTTTGACAGGCTTTGACACTATACCTTTGATTTTGGTTGTTTTTAGATGGTAAAAAGCTGCTGATATTATTGACTTAATGTGGCTGTTAAAGTTCAAGTCTGAGTCCATTATTACCCCCAGATTTCTAACCTGACTTAAAGGTTTTAGAGAGAGAGACTGAAGGTGAATGCTGACACTTGATGATAACCTCAGTCTTGTCTGAGTTTAGCTGGAGAAAGTTGTTTTGCATCCACACACTGATCTGTTGGATGCAGTGACAGAGTGAATCCACTGGTCCATATTGTTAATGACACATAGATCTGAGTGTCATCTGCATAGTTGTGATAGCACACATTATTATTGCTTATTAACTGACCTAATGGCAGCATGTAAAGACTGAACAGAGGGGGTCCCAAGATTGACCCCTGGGGAACACCACAAGTCAAGGTCATGTGTTCGGACATACAATTTTCAATTTTAACCAAATACTTCCTGTCGTCTAGATAAGATTTATACCACTTCAAGTCTCTAGTCTGTGTAAAAGGATGTCATGATCAACAGTGTCAAAAGGATTAGGACAGAGACTTTGCCAACATCAGTGTTCAGGTGAATGTCATTAGTTACCTTGATAAGAGCAGTTTCTGTTCTATGATGGCGTCTGAAACCTGACTGGAAAACATTAAATGCGTTTTTGTTTTTTTGTTTTCGGAGAAAATTTGTAAACTGTTGGTAACAACTTGCAGGTGTGTAACAAGATGTAGGCTCCCTCATCTTGGTTTATGCTCTGTGGACATTATTTGCAGGATCTTGATTGTTTCTCTGATCCAGCAGTGGTCAATGCCAGTTTTAATGTGTTACTGAAATATGTAAAGCAGGAATAATAAATGATCTGGTCTGCCTTAATAGAAAAATCAAATCTATGTTAGTCATTATGGAATATTACAGCTTAAAAAATATTTCTTTAGAAACTAGTATGAAGTCCTTCTCGACATTGAAGAGTTTATTTTGTGGATTTTTGTGCACACAACAAACATTTTAATTATGTTTTGTCCAAAAAAATTATCATCTCCCAAACAAACAAACAAACAAACAAACAAACAAACAAACAAACAAACAAACAAATGCTCTTGTTGAAGTTTGTTGTTTGCAAGAGTATCCGGCTGCAGACCTGTACCAGGAGTCCCCTTGTAATTTGACTTGTATTTATGACTTTTAATACATTTTATCAATGTTTTTTTTTTTTTTTTCTCGTTTTACTGGTTACAGATGTCCATGAGGATTCCTCTGCTCTGGTCCTCTCCATTAGGTGGCACCTCCACCGAGAGGACCAGAGCCCTGTACTATGAAGCTATAGATTAGGGGTTTAGCGAGGTAAGTTCTGGGTTAAACCTGGTTTGATGGTCCTATGAAACTGAATCACTTTATATAACAATATTTGTAATAAGCCTTTGGGCAGTTTTGGTAAATGCTTGATAGTCAGGTCCGTGGGGACGGTGATTACATTTAAGAGAACAGATAAGATTAATAGGTAAGGTTAGGAAAAAGGTTTGGGTAAAGGTTAAGATAAAAAATATAATTGCTTAACTCGATTAGCAACAGTAATAAACTCACTACCGTGGCAACCTGTACAATTCTGTCCTTCCGGCGTCTTGTGCCATGTTTGTTACACATGAAAGTATAATACGTCCATAGTTTGTTAACACACAGTCACAGTGACAGTAAACATCTGGGGTCCTCGTTGTTTTCTTCAGTGTTATTGGCCGATCACAAATAATCTTCATAGCACCTCATACTGTACCGTGTTATAAAGTGGGTGAACATCTGGATCGAAGTAAGGTAAGTCTCCTCATTGAAGTCCGCAGCCAGATGCATTTTATTTATTTATTTTTGTCTAAAAACGTATATGATATACAGTACCTGTAAGTTAAGTACAGTAAAACAAGTGCTAGTGACAGCAATATAAAATACAAAGGAACATACAGAGGTGATCGTAATCGAGGTGATCATTTTTGTTTTTTGAATAAACTTGGTTTGTGTAAATTAGTCAAAATGTCAAACTTTGACTTTCAAAAAAACTAAACACAATTTAGAAAGTCACAATACTGTATATCAACAAATCTATTTAAAATCTCGTTCGTAGAAGTCACTTCAGGTGCTGATCTTCTTGTCCCTGTGGAATGACAACGCTTTAGACCAAACATAAACTGGAACAAAACAATGAAACATTTTTAGAAGCAGATTGAACGATTTTATCATTTCCACATAAAAGCCCATAAACCGAGAGAGTAAACTGACTTTGGCCTGTAGCGTCTTGCCTTAAACAGATATCTCATTATTTGGTTGACTCCCTGGGGCCTCATACTTAGCGACCCCGGCCCACAACAGCACACAAACGCTCACTGAGGCGGCTATCAGGGGACCGCTTGGCCTTTCAACATCTGATACAATCAATTACGAGCCGATTACGGGCGAAGCGACTCAAGGTAACGGCAAAGACAAATGAGCGAGCTGACATCTGTGCGTTCAGGCTTTGGGGGTTGCCAGGTCTGCTCGCGACTCACATCTTCCATAAACACGAGTCTCCAGGGGTGCGACGATGTACAGAGCTGCCAACCGCAAAGTCACCTTGTCCAGGGATCGGGTTTGATGTGTTAAAGCTGTTTGTGACAAGAGCACTGCAGATGCCTTCAGCTTCGGCTAACGAACGGCTAATAAGAGAGCTTTAGCCGTATACTGCAGCGATTGTGCTGTATCTGAACGTTGTGCTAGAAGCTTTTTTTTTCGTGATTTAATGTACTTATGCAAACTTTAGGATTCTTCATGATGTGGTGTTTTGGATCGCCAGGAAATGCACTTGATGTGAACTGAAATGAGCTTCTGTAAAATTTGATATAGGTCAAAGTTTACGAGAATAAAATCCTTTTAATATTTATAGTCAAAGAAATAAAAAGTTGAAGTTGTCCTAGTTGTGATTGATACTTCTCTTTTGAATTTGAATTTTGACCGATGAGGGTTGCGTTTTTTTGGGCTTCTTCCAGAGAGGTACTTTGATGTACTAAACAAGGTGATTTTTCGACATTTTTCCAGGTTTGATTCATGGAAATGGACTCAGTAATGAAAGAAATAAGGACTTTTAGCATGTTTTCATTTTTTATGTCTTTATTAATGATCAATTTCTGTTTAAGCTATGTCAAAGTCATTAAACCTCCTGCTGTGACGCAGAAGGTTTAATTAACTGATTATTTTCATTAGTTTTTTATTGAGGTCTCTTGTTTTGGGCTTTTTTTCAAAGGCCTGGTCGCTTGCTGCTCTCTGAAAATCTGTCAACTGTTAAACATATAATCATATTTTGGCCACTCAGTCTCAGACAGAGGCAGAGCTGTGATGCAAACGAAGGCTTGTATCATCTCAGCTTTGTACCAACGTTTACGGTCAAATGAACTCACTAAAACGGCTCACTTTTGCATAATGTTATTTTTCCTGACGATGGGAAGACAAAGCACTCCAAAAAGTACACCAACAAACATATTCCATATAAAAATGTTTATTATTGACATTAAGTATTTTTTCCCCAGTAGGACTGGTAAGACCCTGCTTCAGCTGCCTCTCCTGACCAAACATCGCTGCCCTTGTTTTTTTGTCTGAGCTATTGTTCTGACTGAAACTGCTTAGACTGTGTTTAGCACTCACATACTAATTGCCTCGACTACCTGGGAATTAGCTTGTCTTGTAAACAACTGACCTCAACACCGTTTTATGTCCCTGAGACTGGCTAAGATTCTGAGACCAGGTGGTAAGAATGTTACTATGAGTTGTATCTTAATGAATGGTTTACTTGTAAAGCACATTGACACAGACAGGGGTCTTCCAAAGTGCTTCACACAGTAACCCACCCTACTCAATGATGGTAAGCGGTTGCCTCAACCTCTGACCACCACCAAGTGTTCCCTAACTGGCATGTTTTTGGAAGCCGGAGTGCCCGGAGGAAACTACCCAGACACAGGAGGAACATGCAAACTCCACAGAGAAAAGCCTGGGCCGAGAGGGAGTCGTACCCGCGACCTTACTGCTATTAGGCGAGAGCGCTATCTACTCTGTCACTGTGCTGCCTCTACTTTTTCACAAAAAAAGAGAACTACTTATAATTAAAATGATAAAACTTTACATTTTCTCAAACATCTTCAAAAAAGTCAAAGGCTGAAAGTTTTAGGAAAAGCCTGTGTAAGTGACGCAGGTTAACTTTTGTGAATTGTATAGATAGATGTCATAGTTAATAACTTTGATCTGTATATACTATGAGTTTTTTCTTCCATAAGTAAAATAAAATTCCCTTTTTTTTTCACACAATTACAAGTTTTAAAGCTTCAACTTTATTCTCATCAAATTATGAATTTAATCTCTAAACATTGTAAGTCTTGTATTGTTTTTTTTCTGGTCCCTTATTAGCAACCATAAAAAAAGGTTGTCACATTGGTGTAAGATCTATATATCATAATTTATTAATGGAAAAACTCAACTTTAACTTGCTCAGACAAAACAACCCCCCCAAAAATTCCCAAACTCCTAAACCAAATATACAATGAATTCATATAACGTTCTCTCTTCTTGCTGAGGAATCCAAAGCTAATTTTCAAAGTTTTGCCGACGCATACACAACAAAAACTCGACAAAGCTTTTAATTCTCCAACAAAACCTTTAATCAGAAAAGCGCTCTGGTACTGCGCTCATCATCAGATTTCTGTGATCCCTTCTACAAACCGCAGAGACAGTCCACCTCTCGTCTCCTGTCTCAATCTTTACAGTCTTGTCATCTGGTTAATGCTCCAAATCCCTCTTTAATAAACAGGACATAATGGGGGCTCGGAATCTTGTCACTTTTGCCAGTCGAGCTCTTGCCAAAGATTTCTCAATGGCGGTTTCCTAATGCGTTCAGTCATATCGCACTGATTTTGGAGATTAACGGATTTGGTATTGATTTCTGTGGATTGTGAGACTGACGGTAAAGATTGAAGCTTTTCTTTTCTTCTATATTATTAGAATGAATGTGCTCTCCTTTTTGCTAAGTGTGTGATGTAAGTTACCTTGAGAGTTATGAAAGACGAAACTTTTGCAGTTCTGTCAAGAATTGCCTAAAGCTATAGTCACAATGACCTGTGCGAGCTGCTACGACCTCTCTGCGGACCATTTTTTGCTCATTTCCTACGTCATTCTTGGGGTATTGTTACAGCCTGTTTGTAAGTTTGTAGCCAGGTCAATGGTCTTGTTAAAGATTTTCTACGACCAGTCTACGAGCGCAGAAACACAGGACCAGCAGAAGAGACGCAGTCCGTGCGAGGGATCTTTGTAGAAGACAATGGACCTGGAGTGAACGGGAGAGAACGTAGATCGCTCAAAACACGGGAAGAATGGTTAACCTGGAGTGTGCAAGGACAACATATCGCCTGACTCAAACACGAGGAGGGCCGTGGACCTGGAGCGTGGAGGGAAGACGCAGATCGTCTGGAGTTGGAAACCAACACGGAGAGGACAGCTCGCTATAACGGACACAGAGATTTGGACAGCTGCTACTCGCTGGCGGTGGAATGAGATTTGTTGTGGAGTGCTTCAAACTTTCTTTTTTTGAACACACAAATGTCAATGGAATCTTCGATCAGGACCTGGAGAGGCTTTGGAAGAATTGTTTTTGGTGTTTCCTCCTCTGCAACATACACAATGTTTTGCTGTTATTGCGCTTGTTTTACTTTGTGAGAATGAAAGATATGAGTGAAAGAGACAAATGCCTGAACACATTTTCAGACAAAGCGTACATATTCAGGTTCTGCTTGTGTTTGCATTCCAATTATAAATGGTTTATAAAAGGTTTGATTGCTAGCAACAACTTGAGAGAGGATCGAGTTGGACGTGGGGAGATTGCGCAGCTCCCGTGCGATACAAAATAGATGTAGGGTTACCGTAAAGATGCGTTAGGGGAGATTTAGGGAACACACATAAATTCCGTATTTCTTCAATTCCCCAAGAATGCTGTTAGTTGTTGATGAGAGTTGAAAGTTTAAGAAGACAGTAGGAAAACGACCTCTCCTCCATGATTGTCATACGAACTTCAGATTTTGTACGGCCTGTGAGATACGTACGAACACTTTATTTGTACAGGTCATTGTGACCATATAGCCTAACCCACTAGAGGCGAGACAATATAGACACAGCTGATCTTTATGGTCTACTTTACTATAGAGCTCTTGGGGGGCAAAAGTGAGAAAAAAAAGTGAAGGTGAAAATAAAAATTGTGAGAGTGAAAAACAATTATGAGAGAGATTTTTTACTTATTTTTTATGACAGTTAAAATAAATTAAAGATAATGGAAATTGGGGTATGTAATAATATCTAGTTATGATATTGCTAACGGCCACTCGTCTTTTTTTTCACCCTCACTTTTTTCACAAAAAATGTTTTCACCCTCACAAATGTTTTTCCACTATTTTTATCAACTTGACTTAAAATGTTGTCATCCTCACTAAATGTTTTTTCTCACCCTGTCTTCACCCTTACATACATTTTTTCACCATTACTAAAAAAAAATTCACCCACACAAAAATTTTACCTTATTTTTTTCACTTTTATCAAACCCTCACTAATAAAATATCACCCTTAATTATTTTCACCCACACCATTTTTTGCCACCCTCACTATTAATTCCCCATATTTAAAGATCTTTTTCCATCCATGATTTATTTTTTCACCCTGACCAAAATTTTTTTTCAACCTCAAAAAAATGTTTTCACTCTCATTGAATTTTTTCACCCAAACTAATTTTACCTGAGGTCCTTAATCCACTGCAAATTCCACTTTAATCCAGCTCTGAAACGTTCTCCATGTCAGCAGTGCTGGTTGAATAGTAAACAGTTCCTCGCGGTGATGGATGGGTTAACTCACCTCACTCACTCATGACAAATGTGTGGTGTATAACATATGCATGTGTTTGGGTTAAGTGCTGCAACAGTAGTTACGATGGCTGATGATATTGCATGTTCAGCTTGTTTTCTGATGTTTATAGCTTTTTCCTTGAACAAAATAATGAAAGTTAGCGGAGTACAGCAGCATCTCGAAATGTCAGTAAATAATAGAAGCAGTGTACTGAATCACACCAGGTGGATATGTTTGAACTCTGATTTGAGTTCTTCCACATTATCCATCTGGAACTTTACCCGCTGAAAGTGTTTAGGAAAAGTGGGACACTTCATAAAATGCACCAATGGGTTTGCCTACCGTACTTGTGCTTAACCAATCACAGATTACAAATTGTAATGACATATTCAAAGTCCGTGAGAGACAGAACAAGTGTCAACACACCTCTCTGCTCTTCTTTCAAAAAGAAAATACTTCATATTTCTTCCCAACAGAAATGCGTACATTCACAGGAACAGGCTTTTTTGTTTTGATTCAGATGCTACTTGCTCCAATCTTTGCTAGCAACACCAACATGATTGGTTCGTTAGCCATTGGTTCATACTCCAAACCAAGCGGGTGAATGGAAATCCAGATAGATTTCTCTTGACTTTGTGAAAAAACAAATATGGTGAAATATATTTTAACATGTTCTTTTATACATTTTCTGTTTGCACTTTATAAATGATCTACCTTGGTCTGGTAGTGTCGCCTACATGTCCTCATAAAACACAGTTTTAATGCTATATTGTGGAATATTCCAGCCACAGCAACAACAAGCAAACAAAGTGGTGTCAATGAAAGTGTGCAGAGTTAAATAGCTCCTACACATGAGTGCAGCGGGTAATGAGGCTGTTCACTGCATGGTAACATGGCGACGCAGCTCCAGCCTGTGATGGATGGGATGAACATTCTTGACTTACTTACTGCAAAAGGATGATACATGGTGCTTGGATGATAAATACAGGCATGATTGAGTGTGTGGGTGCTGTGTTCTGGTTTGTTGTGCAGTGTACATTGTGTGCAAGTTGAGTTAAAGTGGTAAACGGTAACGTGTAGCCTACTAATATTTAGAACATTACCCTACACGGCTTATAGACACCCAGTCAACAAAATAAAGACACATTTGCTCTAGTTGTTTATAATCGAACAGTTCAAATCTCATTTAAAATAATCCTCTTCATAAACTATAAAAATCCAGGCTGTTTTTAATAACTGGACAACCACCAAAGCTTGTTACAAAATATGCTGTATGTAAGTTTGCGTTGTGGTTTGGGCGGCAGTCTAACGTGAGAAGGTTCAAAACAAAACGAATTACCTGTCCTGGCTGCTTTTGAAAAAAGTGCACACATTGCACAAAAAGTTCACTTGGTCTTTTTTGCTAATTATATTCTCAATGTCTTATGTCAGACCAGTGATTGTGTTTCTGGTCATTTGAGTCTGATACAGAGCACCACCAGGCACTAGGCTTATAATGCAGAAAATTATGACAAAACACAAATAGTGTTTTCTGAATGGCCTGGGGCAGAAGAAAGCTTACTTGAGGAATTGTAGCTGCTTGAGACAACTTTATTACTGTAGTTTAATTTATGAAGGAAAGACAAAAGAGAATATTCCATTAGGACAAATCCATGTAAATGTTGTGAGGATGACCTGTCTGTATGGCTTTACTAAACCACAAAAGTTACACTTTTTATCCACTGTATTCTATTTTTATCAGGAGTGTCTGGCTGCAGACCTTTACCAGGAGGCACCTCCATCGAGAGGACCGGAAATAAAGCAAAACAAACCTAATTCAACACAACATAACAACATTTGTAACAAATGGCCTTGGGGCGGTCTTGGTAAATGCTTGATAGTCAGATCCGAAGGGACGATGATTAAGTTTAGGAGAACAGGTAAGGTTAGAAAAAGGGTTAGGGTGATGGGTAAGGTTAGGAAAAGGTTTAGGTAAAGGTGAAGATAAAATATAATATATATAATCAATACCATGGCAACCAGCTCACTTCTGTCCCTGCGGCACATAGCGTCTGTCTACCCGCGTTTGTGAACACAAGGAGACACTAAACATCCATTTATATAAATATATATAAACGTTTTGGCGAGACTAAAATAATGTTTTAAGTGCACAACGCCACATACTGTATGTAATTAATCTACATCATATGGGAGAACATCCAGGTAATGGGGGATTCCTGGTACAGGTCACGTGATGAGGGGACTCCTGATACAGGTCTGCAGCCAGAGGCTTCTCCCTTTTTAATTATCATCTTAGATTTCATTAAGTTGCACTGTGGCGAGCATGTGTTCTGAACTCCAGTTTGAGTGAAGTAAAATGGTGTAGGTGTAAAAGCCATTCTTACTAAGAGTGGATTCAAAGAGATTGCCACATATTTGCAGCATGGTTTTAACGTTTATATTTGTATGAAGAAATAATTTTAAAAAGTCTAAATTATTTCCAGTGATCCATTACAAATCATCCAAACCTTCCTGCAGCATACATTTTGTCCCAGATCTCATCCTTCTGCACATGACCATTAGAGTTTTGCCTGTGTGGCAGTTGTTGTGTGAGCCAGGTGAATCCACGTGGGCTTAACTCTCCACGTGTGAGGTTTGGCACATTCAGCTGATCCCTGCCTCTTCACTGGACCACGCTAAAGGAAGCATATGGGACAAATGAAGCGTGCTGAATGGGACATATGCCTCTGTAGGACCGCGCCCTGGTCCTCCATGTGCTGCACTGTGGAGGTGGGACGTCACGCTGGGAACAGTGACTCAGGGATGGACAACGCTTTGTAAGCGTTTTGTACAGGAGGTTTTGAGTAATAACTTTCACAACTGTCATGAATTGTCCCACAGCATGTTGAGTACAAACTTTATGTGATTTTGGAATTTCAGACCACATCCTGAAGCTTGCTCTGGAATGCAGGTTTACAAAAACAACCAATGGGATACTTAGACGTGTATAAGCACAATGTATGTACATTCGGTTCAAAAATATGGTTTTAATCTGGAAGTTCAACTAACCCAAAGTTTAGGCTCAAATTATCCTGTTTTTGTTAACTTTTTCTTTTTGAACTATAAAATTTCTTTAAAAAAACAAACAAAAACAAAAAACGATGTTTAAAGATTGCAAACACTAAAGGAACACCCTAAATTGAATGTTTTCTTTTATTGAAATTTTGCATAATTAAGATCATTTAGATTGCAAAATGCAAAAAGTGTCTCACTTTTCCCAGTCTCCCTTGAGAACATCATGCATTGTCCTGCGAAAAGGCATTATTTCTTAGTTCAGTTTTTACTGTGAAATTCTACTATGAAGAGTTCTGCAAGTTTGATCAGAAAGTCAATGGGTCAGTTAAATAGTTCACAATGATTAAAAATGCAAAATAATAAACTATAGTTTAACCCCTTAAGTAGCAATTCTGCAAGTCATTTCAGTCTCTTCTTTTCCAGACTCCAGGTTCTTAATGTAAAGGTACAGTACACTTGTCCCTCTATATCTGACCCATCTATCAATGCCTCTAAAGCAGGAACAGTAAGCAGGACGACCGTAGATGGAGGATATTCTCTACCCTGCATGTTTTGGTTTATGGGAGAAACCAGAGATATAAAAATAGAAACCCACCGGTAGATAAAAAAAAAAAAAAAATGCAACCTCTCCACAGGCTGTGCAGGACTCAAACCTGCAACCTTCTTGCTTTGAGGTGAGAGTGGTTCTCTGTTTGTCATTAGTTCCAATAGCTAGGACATTTTGAGAACTAACTCTGTACCAGCTAACTTGACCAGCCGGATGGATTCTCGCTAGATTTGTGATTTCACTAACTTCAGAGAATCCATTTGGCTCTCCACCAGCTCCATTGGTTTGCAGTCTGAACCAGTGGTTTAACAGCCCAATCACATTGAGGGTGGTTGTTAGAAAAAAGTTGTTAGGATAAATACAGGTTATTTTCTTTTTGAAAAGCAGACACGTGTACATGAGTGAGTGTTCTGTCCGACCTAAACATGTAGGGTTCAAAACTGTCATGTAGTATGGCATTCATTTGAATAAAAATATACTATGTTTTAACAAGAAAAGTTTCTGTTTTATCATGACAAATTTCTGTTTTTATGTATAAAGTTCCTGACCCAGGTTCTGCCATGAACGCGACAGTGAAGGCGATTGTGATGCAGTTATAAAAACAAAACAAAATTTTATTAAATGTATTTATGCAAAAGACAACTTGTGTGCAGTTTTTTTTATATCTATTGAACACCAGGTGATAGAAAGGTACATTCAATATTAACAGAATTACATCTTTAGTTTTACAAAAATAAAGCAGACTAACCAGATTTTTGCTATCTATCTATCTATCTATCTATCTATCTATCTATCTATCTATCTATCTATCTATCTATCTATCTATCTATCTATCTATCTATCTATCTATCTATCTATCTATCTATCTATCTATCTATTTCTTTTAATGTGGTTCGTACTTTGTTGGTTGTGATTTGTATTTTACTTCCATTAACTTTCAAAAATGCGTCCGTGATGGAATCTTGTATCCAGGGTTGAATTTTGCGATAATTTTTTTGAAAACAATCACCTTCCACCATCAACAGCGGTCTCAATAGCATTTTCAGAACAGTCTCCGTAAATGTAGCACTTTGTTGCGGAGTGCATTCCTTATTCCACTGGTTTGTTTTCTTTTATTGTATGAAAAAATTACAGATATGGATTTAGGTACTTGTTTTTAGAACAATCATGTTCTAACGTTAAATGTTTAAAATATTACCGTTGCAGTACCTTGTCTCCTGCTTCGAGTCCTAGGTGTTTCCTTTTCAGGTGTTCACGCAGCGATGTTGTGCAACGCTAAATAATTGCATATTACACACATCTTTTTGACCTTTAGCGTGAAATTATCCCATACTTTAGAGGATTTCGCTCGTGCTTTTCCTCTTCCTTCGTCATCTTTTCTCTTACTTTCAGCTGATCTCCGCCATCTTGTTTAATCTGCCGCAAGTTGGGCGGATTGAATGCCAATGATTGGCTGATCTCTACTTCGCCTTATATATTGGTTAACCTGGCCTTCCTGCCGCCTGATTGGTTTGAGAGTCCGAACCAGCGGTGTTTCAGAGGTGTTAAGACGACTGTTAGCGGCTCGGTGCTAACCCTACCCTACATTCAAGCTAAACAAAGATGGCGACTCTCATGGATGTACGTGTTTCTGCCGCTTTTGATGCGGTTTTAGCAGAAATACAGAGTATTTTCTTTTTGAAAGAAGAGTCGTATGTGTGACACGTACTTGTAAGGTAGGCCCCACACCCAATCAGCTCAAAGTATTTCACTAAACGCCCCACCTTTTCTCGAACGCTTTCAGTGAGTCAAGTCCCAGATGGATATAGTGAGAACTCAGATAAGAGTTCAACACAGATCCATCTGGCGTGAGCCAGGTTATATATTGGTAGCTCACACCATGAAATTGCTCACTACTGCCACATGTGGTGACCAATTGAAGTGCCGCTGATAGTAAAAGTGACCAAATTTGTTGACGATTTTGATCATCGATTTTAATCGATTAAATCGATTAGTTGTTGCAGCTCTAAACTAATGCATTACAAAGACAAACGTTTTGAGAGGACATACGTATGTGTAATCATGATGGAGGCTTATTAAAGGCGATGGTACACGGGACTATATTATTGTATATATTCTTTCATGAACTTGTTGACTTCTTGTTGCCTTGCCGTCGTGTTTACTCTGCTAATTGGCGCCTAAGAAAGTGAAGTGATTCATTTCAAGTTCACAAATGACCCCAGAGCCCCCTCCCGCCCTCAAACGCTCCTTCTTGAACTTGAAAGACGTGAATTAAATGTAGTGACAAGTGGCAGTCCAGCGAGCGCGCGGCTCACTCACCTCATGAGTCACGGCTGTTTCTGTACGCACACATCCTCTGCATCCGAGCTACTTACAATAACACGAACTGGCAATTTTAATCCTGATGAGAGCAAAGTGGACGTGTTCACATACATTCAGTTAGTTTAAAGTGACACTGTTTGACTTTCTGAAGGTGAAAAGTCAACTTAAGGATTCAATTGAAATGTAAAGTTAAAACCAAAAGTGCTGACTTTATAACCAGAAAAATAGACTGAGCACAAGCACAGTTTTGCTCCTTTAGCTATAGTGTTTCAGAAAGTTACAAAACCTACCGTACACTCTGACAGACTCTCCCATCACCACTGTGGACTCCATCCGCTTCCTCGGCACCACCACACACAGGACCTGGAGTGGGAGCCATCCATCAGCTCCCTGATCAAAAAGGCCCAGCAGAGGATGTACTTTCTGCGGCAGCTGAAGAAAGCCAAGCTGCCGGTCCAGATGATGGTGCACGGCCATCATTGAGTCCATCCTCACCTCCTCCATCACCGTGTGGTACGCTGGAGCCACAGTCAGGGACAGACACAGACTGCAGCGCATTGTGCGCTCTGCTGAGAAGGTGATTGGCTGCAGCCTTCCATCTCTCCAGGACCTGTACGTCTCCAGGACTCGGGGGCGTGCAGGTCGGATAGCAGCTGACCCTTCTCACCCTGGACATACACTTTTTGAGCCACTCCCCTCGGGCAGGAGGCTACGGTCCATCCAGACCAGAACCTCACGCCACAAGAACAGTTTCTTTCCTTCTGCTGTAGAACTCATGAACGCTTTATAAAACATTGGACTCATCACATGGTCATTTTATACCTGTCACTATTTCTCATACTAGTAACATCTTTCTACTTGCACTGAAAATCTGCACTATTGTTCCGATTGCTCTGATTGCTGTATATATTTTCATTGTCTTATTTTATTACTTGATATACTTATTTTCTTTGCATGCCTTTATATTTTATATTATATTTTTAAAGTATTTTTTATCATATCTAATATTTTTTCTTTTATACTATTACTTTATTAATGTTATATGTTGCACATTAGCATCAAAGCAAGTTCCTAGTCTGTGAATTTAGTAGCTCACTGACAATGGCAATAAAATCTATTCTGATTCTGATAACTATCATATTTGTAGGATAATTTCACCTTCTGTACAATGTACGACCAATAATTCTAAGTCACTGTAAAACTCTATGTACATGTATGATCATTTTGAAGCACCAGGTCTTTTCTTCATCTTGATTAACTTGAGCTTGTCTAGATGCCTCACAAACTGATCCAGGATCAGCAAACACTGAGCTTTAGTGACATTTTCTAATAATATTGGTCAACAGCACCAACAGTTCCTCATGGCTGCGTCAGCCACAATGTGCTGAGACCAAACGTACATAAATAATCATGCCGCATAATGAAGACATCGGATGAAGGAAAGAGTGAGTGAATCTGCTTTACTTTACTTACTGTAAAATATGATTGAGTTCTATTGATAATAATTAAATCAGAATAATTTTGGGAGTGAAAAGGAGAAAGCATGCTCTATACATAGAAGCAATGTTGTATTTTTTTCACCCTCCCAACTTAAAAATTAATTTTTGGAATGATTTAGAATCATCTAAAGAGGTCTTTATGTCATAGAAATTGCTCTAAATTGCTTTGGTACGATAATTTAACATTTCCCATCTGGCAACACTGTTCATATATTTGACAATCACTGCTAGTGCACTTCCTGATATATGTGCATCTCCAAGCCCTCGCATCAGTAACAGCGTCGAGGAAATCCTTTCCCTTGAAGAATCAGTGAGGAACTAGATATTATGCACAGAGATAGAATAATGCAAACACTTAGAGTTTGGATGAAATAAGCTGTGGATATAGCGTACACTTAAGATGAGTTTCTTCAGCTAAGAAGTCATTGCCTCAGTCACACTATTGGGCGTCAAATGAACACTGATTATTACTGATGTTTCAGTCTCACTGAGCTTGTTTAACCTGTTTACCCAGGGTCAATTATAGCCCCATGTTTTGTCAATAAAGCTGCAACCACACTCACACACCTGGCTCAGGTCCGGAGGCTGAAAAAACTCATTGATTAGCCGCGTTGTCATATCTGAAGCTTGAGACAAAAGTAAGGGCTAACAAACTTCATTACAGTAATCTGAATACAATGACAAGCATTATGAGATGTTGTGGATCAACACCAGCCAGTAAACTAGTCTCATTAAGTCCAAATAAAGATACAACAATATTCCCTTAGCTGATACCATATGGAGCTGATACACAAACCAGCTAAGTTTCATGGATAGGTCCAACATGTGATCCCAGTATCAGATCAGTGCATCACTTGTTGTAACAGTCACACTCAACAAGGCCTCCCTGAAGCTATGGAGAATCAAACCACCTTTAATAGTGTGCAGAAGGTTTTAGAAATGCCGTGGGAAACAGTTCAAAAAACATATTAAAGTAAGTCAAATTACATGACTTTAATGGTTTTTCCTTTGTGTGGATAAATGACCTGCCAGTGATCTAAAGTACTTGTTTAATTCAACAGATTTGTTAGCTGCAAATGTCTTACTTCTGCCGCTGGAATGTAATCTTTAAGTCGGAAACAGTACACAGCAGTAAACACTTGTGCAGAGCGGAGTGTGAGGCCGGCTGGCTGCATGGTTGGCGTATTCTCCGGTGGATCAGGGGACATTTAGGTGATGTCAGCATGCATTAACCTCTGGGAAAAGTACATGGTCAAACAAACAGGGACACATGTGCCTGGACTTCACAGGAACAAACAGGAACAACGAAGAATTTAAGATCTGCCTTGCAAATTTAAATCAACCATGTTTTAAAGGACACAGATTTTGCTAAATGTTATTTTTGAGTTTTTAATCCTATTCAAACATTTCTTCCTCATCAGAAACACAGCTTGAGTTCTGTCTGTGAGATGTTATTGTATTTCCTCGAAGCCTCAGAAAACACTGTTCTGAATAGCCCAGATTTGTGATGTCATAGGTAGATGTTCTGATTCTGTGCAGTCTTCATTTTTTAAAGGTTTTGATCTTGTCTCAAACTAGCACATTTGTCTTGTCTTGTGCACTTGGACCATATTTCATTAGCACCATGCTCCAATAAACTTGCACCAGGAGCACGGTGACCTGACCCAAGCACAGTTTACAATAAGCACTGCACAATAAGATCATGTAGACACTGATAATTGTATAAAATTACAAACATGGTCTTGATTTGGTCTCAATAGACTGCAGTCTTGACCTATAAAAGTCTTGGTCTTGTCTCAGTCTTGGGACTTTGTGGTTTCAGAAAATCTTGTTCTCAATTACTACGACTTAGACTACTATACTAAGAAAAAGTTAATCCTCAAACCAAGAAAATAAGACAGTAATAATTGGTGTTGTACAATTATATGAAGCTTATTTATTTATTCAAAACCATAAGTTAGTGGATACTCAAAGTGTGAGAGCAAGTTTAGG
Organism: Mugilogobius chulae; assembly: GCA_038363315.1. Classification (NCBI taxonomy): domain Eukaryota; kingdom Metazoa; phylum Chordata; class Actinopteri; order Gobiiformes; family Gobiidae; genus Mugilogobius; species Mugilogobius chulae. The sequence continues at coordinate 15,229,457 of CM076398.1, read as the reverse complement.
AGGCACTTATGACCAAAAGGCTGAGTAATCACTTCATTCTTTATTTATTTATTTATTAATTGTGCTGCTGCCTGCCTCGTGTCGCCTTGGCGTCTCCTCATTATGATTACTTTACTTTTATATTTTATACTCCTCGTTTTTGTTGTTGTTGTCGGGGTCTTGGGCCAAACCCTTCACAGGATCTATTTGTGATTGATTTAATGTTGGTAGACAGAGAATTCCAAGCAACAGCGCTTCTGTAGAGGAATGTTCTTTTCATAAAAATACTTCTTGATTTTGGGACCATCAGTTTGCCCAAGGTCACTTGGCGTGTCACGTGTGCGTGGCCAAATCCACTGAAAACCACTGGCTTAAGCAGAGAACAGACCTGCAGTCTAATAGTCAGTCTGAGAACTGACTATTAGACTGCAGGTATGTAGTCCCAAACCAAGTGTAAACACTCTTTTACACTTAGTTTGGGCAAAATCATGGCAGAAAGAACTCTAGCTGCACACATCAAAATGTATTTAACAATACATATATTCAATTAAAGCTGGGGAAACTAACTTTTTTAGTTGTAAATAAGTAAACTTTGTGTTTTTCACTAAAAAGTCTCTGATAAATGCAGCACTTCGTGAAATAATTAGGCTTTTGTACTGCCTGAACTAAATAATAAATACATTTAGTTCTAATTAGAAAATGAAAGCAGCCCTCTGATTGGCTGAGCTTGGGAGGTCCTCTCCAGTTTCACTTTGTTGCTTTCAAAAAGAAGTTTAAGTCATAATTGCAACCATAATAAATACATGTCAATATTACCATGTGTCGAAGCAATTATGAAAAGTTGTGAGATCTAAAGCCTAAAGTTTGCAGTGTGGAAATCAGCTACCTTTGATTTTAATTGCAAAATACATTAATTTCAAACAACATGGAAAAGTGCCTTTTTTCCTCTAAAACGACAGACCTTCTTTAACTCTTAAATACGGACATCTAAGCCACAACATCCGACTCTGAAACACGAGCGATCATCTCGAGCCAGAGCAGGAACTGAGTGTGACCTGTTTGTTTCACTGGGACTTATTAACTTGGAGCGCACGTCAATTATTATACCATCACGCGTCTGATTAGCAAATGGGAGTTTTAATTGGCGATGTTGATTGGTGGAGATGCCGTAATGATGAAGTTTGAAAGCTAGCCCCTCAGAGTCCGACGGCTTGTATTTGGAGACGTTCTGACTCCAAGCTTCACTTCTCCATTCATCATAAAGACGCCTGGATCACTGGAACATCCTCCTGACAAAATAGATACAGGCTGATTCATTAAAGTTTCTCTAATGTCCTAAAGCTTTACTAACTTTTTGAGGTGTAAGAGTCTGCTACAGGATTGTCTCTCTGAAGTTATTGCTCTACCTGGAAGGACCTTTTTTATTGTATGTCAGAGCCTTAATTTTACTATTTTTCAACCCGTCACGCAATTAAAAGTGTAAGATTTGGGCAATCACTGAGCTTTTGGACACAATACACATTGTTTTAGCGGCTGCAATCTTTTTATTTGACGTATTTTGAAAGCGCTTCGGAACTTTGTCTCTGCGTCTCTCAGTTTTTCAGTGCTGCTTCGTTGGTTCACCACAGGCCAAGAGCCTCAGCTTGGTGTGAAAGAAGTTTTACTCTACAATTTTTTTAAATATTTTTTTACTACAGAGCTGTAGTGCATTAGTTTTGTATCTAACATGCACAACTAGTGATTTAAAAAGGTATTACAATCACAAATGAGCTTGCCAGTGTCAAAAGGCACATCCATTAAACACCAGAAGCTGACCAATCAGGAACAAGGTGTGCAATGAATCATGGGTAATAACATGATAGTCACTTTCTCCAACACGTGACTCTTTGTGACTTTTCACACTGTGGGTGGAACTTATTGAAAACTGTGTGGAATCAGCTTCAGGCACTAAAAAACAAACTGGAAACCCAATGAGAGATCAGTGAGGCTCATTCTGCTCTCTGATGGGTTAATCCTCTTGACAACCAAAACACTAAATGTAAACATCAACAAATGAACATCATGTCCATTTCTTATTGAATTAAGAATTAGTCAGATTTACAATAACTATCAGTGAAAATCAGATTACATTTGAACATGTTTAACTTGCATCTGTAACATGTGTAGGTCATGTTGATCAAATATGAAATCAAAATCATACATACAATTCCTTTAAGGTTAAAGTACACTTTACTATTACAGTAGGGACATTTGTCCATCTACAACACCAGATGTTGCTGCTGGTCAGGACTAACATGGAGGGAGGATGTCTCGAATATGCATGTTTTGGAAGAGCGGTTCACCCACTCTAAGAAATCAAGCAAACTTAAGCACAAAGACCGATTAACTGCTAAGAGGACGCCAGCACAGCACAATCATGTAGTTGTTAACAATGTGACTTCACAGGTAATCAGAGGTGAGGCAGAGGTGACCCCACTACAAAAGGGGTTAATTGCCTGAAACTGGGTCATCAGTAGTGATGGGCGGAATGAACGGGGGAGTGAAACAAGAATCGGAGCTTGTGTTGTTTTCAGGAAGTGATGATATCAGACTGTAATAAAGCGTTGGCTGAAGTGGTTCAGAATCTAGTTCATTTTGACCTAGTTTTGTTGAAGCAAACAAATTGCCTCATGATCTGCAGCAGAGTTGGGTCTGGGACACTTCGATTTTGCGATTGATAAAGGCTCTCAATAAAAAAAAAAGTTTAGACCCCACTTATCAATAAAAAAAAAACTGCTGGCGTGCATGCAAGAATGAATATATTTTGGAGAGAAGCATATGAGTGTCACTATGGCTTTGCTCAATTCTCATGTTCTGTCTGAATGTTACTTTAGAAAAAGAAAAGAAAACACTCAAGAAAAAAGAAACGCAACACCGTCAACAGTTTGGGGGCAGAATCATTTTGTTTTTGAGATCCGCCTGTTTCATATGAACCCCACATCCCTTTCTAATCCTAAACCTCAATGTTGGGACCACCTCTGCAAAGTCCAACGATGATGTGCAGTGCACCATTCGACCTGAGCTTGGCGATGTTGGGGATAAGCACTGATCCAACAATGGCGTATGGTCGAATATCGTCAGCGTGAAGGCGATTACAGATGGTTCTGGCCAACACTGGCCTGTGGTGTGCTCCAATGGTTTCGGCTGTGGACCTGGTTGTGGTGAAACTGTCACAGAGATGTCCCAGCCGGTTGGCACAGTCTTGCACAGCGGTCGTTACACGGGGGCCACCAATACGAGAGCGGTCGTTAGAGGAACCAGTGGCCTGGTATCGCTCCACAAGACGACTAACACCCTGGGACAGCAATACAACACGTCCAGCTTGGAGCAGCCAATAGCTCCATCTCTCTGGTTAAGACAATCGTGGCATCGTGAAGAAGTGTGTTTTTGGCTTCATTCTGGTGGCCTTTTATAGAGAAGACTTGAGCACAGTTAACCAGCGGTAAATGTCAACTCTGAGTTTCAAACATGAATTTGTGTGAATAAACGACCCTGTAATGCACTCTTTATTGTTCAGTCAAGCCAAACAAAGAAATCTGTTCACCTGTCTTCAGCTTACTATGGACTGAAATCATGATGCTAACCCATTTTTCCAAATGTACTCATTTTCTAAGGGATTTTTTTTTAAATGTTTAATGTTGCGTTTCTTTTTTTCTTGAGTGTAGATGAAGTGCAATCATTTATTCAGTTAAGCCATGCAATATTGTATTGTTGGTTATTTTCCAAAAAAATCTGTGTTTATTTGTTCATGACAAAGTTTCATTTTACACGCATTGACCACATTTTGACCACAAGAAAGCACAGAGGAGCATAGCAACACAAAACTTCTCTGATACGCCTGGCAAATGATTCGAGTATACACTGAAGCTTCATTAGTCCCTTACTACTCCCCAGGTAGCGAAAAGTTTCAAGCTGCTCTCATAGCAAGATCACCGTGCTCCAGTTCCTCCTACACTAAAAACATGTCTATGTGCTCCCCCACCCCAGGACTACAGATAGAAAGTAGATATAAAGCCATAATCTGGTATAAGCATCTGCCATTGTGTTTAATGTAATGGACATTGTCCTTAAAGAGAAGTTAAACTGTAAAACAACTTTTTCTGTGTATATTGTGTTTAAATTGCATTGCCTACCGTTTTGAGTCATATTTTGGCATTTTTAGTGCAAACTGAGCAAATGTGCAAGTTTCAGGTCAAAATAGTCACAAACTGGCTGTGTCTCTCATGTCATTTCTAGACTCATATGACATCAGTGTGTATTTTCCACTCAAAATTGAGCCCTAATGCAGACACCTGCTGTCAATCCATTATGCTACTGCTCTTCACTCTAAGGCCCGCCTTTGCCTTTTCCCCAATACATTTCAATGAGTTTGCTGTATTTGAAATATGTTTGTGGGTGTGGAGTGAGCTTTACTTTAATAAACATTACACCTCAGAAATGATCTATATCAGAACAGTGTAAATGATTTAGTTTCTCAGACCAGTTCCATCAATTGAAAATGATTTCTGCATGTGAGTTTTCTATTTCATCATCATATTATTTACTATTTACATACTATTTCATCATATTATTTTGTCATTAATGAAACATACTTTTTTCTGCCTTATTATCGATGATATGTATTGGAGATTTGGTGAGGGCATTTAGATTATGCAATATTAGAACTGGGCAATATGATAAAACTGTAGAATGACCTAATCTCTGTGACAGTCTGCTTTTAGATGTCACATTACGATTGAATATTTCTCTCGTTGATGCAGCTGTTGTCCTGTATACTTACTGTAGAGCACAGTTCTAAAACCTCAACACATTCCAAAACAACTTCAGTGCAGCAGACAATAAGTGCATACACTCACTTCTATCCATTGTATCGTTTTCTGATGTGCTTGGACCTTCTCATTTTATAATCTCGTTCTTTTGTTACTGAAGTGAGTGGGTTCTGTCTTTTACTCATGACGTCTTTGTCTAACTTACACATTTGTTGAACATTCCCACAGATCACCGGCCTTTGTTCTCACTTTACGGCTCAATTAGGCGCATTGTCTGCTTCGTGTTGTGTGGGCCTGAACTCCCTCAAGGGCACTCAGGACTCTTTCTCACATTAATGTTGTAAACTGCAACTTAGCGAGCACTTAAACGCCTGCCCGTCTGCCCTCCACTTCTATTCGGGTAATTTCTGCGCTCTCCTTTCCTCGCAGCTGATGGGCTTGTCCACCTACCCTTGTTCTCTCTCCCACTCAAAGGGACGACTCAGAACTTCGCCGAGGCAGTTTGAAAAGTTCGCAGGCAGACATTTGCGTGCAGACAAGCCTCCTCCGTGGTTTAGCGATCTCTCCTCGAAATTATTTTTAGACTAGATATTTTAGATTCTATGTGTATTATGCAAAATCAGGCAATTGAACTTCACAGACAGCAATGACAGAAAGCCATGGTGAAGAATTTTGGTTGATTTCTTTTTAAATGAAGCTGTTATAGGACAGGGGTGGTTTGAAAGAGAGAGAAACAGACACCATCTTTAAACCAATGTCTAAAAGCGAGGCAGACACGTTAAGTAATTTGGCACTTAACATTGATCAGACAGGGTCAGCCGCAGCATAATCAGGTGGTAACATTCCAATTGTCCAGGTCAGGTGAGAAAGCATAGCCTCGCATGTTAATTAGGCACTCAACCTTAGTCATAACAATGGGAAAGGTTTAATGGAGCTGAGCAAAAGACAGGACGGTTTAAGGCCTCAGTGGTCACCAACCGTTTTCAGCTCACTGAGACTGAGCACATTATGAAGATCTACTTATAGATTTCCATCATTTGTTTAATTAATGATGTTGCAATTTTTGAGTTGAGCTATTATCACCTCACTTGTAGCGATTCAAACTACTGTATTATCAGTGATTGGTGATAGCCATGGTAACACTGAGGGGAGGGGCTTGAGAAAGTCAGCTTTCCTTTGACTCACATCTATCCTCCTGCGCCTTTATCTCAGCACAAGCCGCGCTGCTGGCTTGTGCTGTGAGGCCACTGTGTGCTCCAACGAGCCGACAGTGGAGTATTCCATCTGCCCATCTTGTAGTATTGTGATTAAGTGTGTGCATCGCGCGTGTAGTTTGTGTGTAGCATACAGTAAAAGTTCGTATAAACAGAGTGCACAGTAGCAGAGTGTTTTTTGTTGTATCCATCTTTATTTAACCAGGAAAGTCCTACTGAGATTCAGAAAGGAGGCAATAATTGACATGTTTTTAGTGGTAGAAGAAACTGGAGTACCCAGAGGAAACCTACGCAGACACGATTGGGAATCCAACCCAGGACCTTCTTGCACGCCAACCGCTGCCCCCACCGTGTCGTTAGAACTCTGGCTTCCCAATAAGGAGGTCGTGGGTTTAATTCCTGTATTGGACCATATCAACATCTCATGATCTCTCTGGGTGGAGTTTGCATGTTCTCCCTGTGTCACAGTGGGTTTTCTCCGGGTACTCCGGTTTCCTTCCACTCCAAAAAACATGTATGTTTAGGTTAATTGGGCATCACTGTAAATTTCCCCTGTGAGTGAATGAGAGAGTGAATGTTGTCTGTCCAACGAGTTTGCCACTGTCAGTCTGTCAGACTGTTCTCCCGCCTAAGGCCCAAAGTGACTAGGATAGGCTCCAGTCATCCGCGACCCCTAACTTAATTAAGCGGTAGAAAATGAATGAGTGAACAAACAGGCGGAGCTTTGAGATCAACTTCAACTGCCCCGGAGATAAATCAGTTGATCGCCATTGATGGGTTGGTGACCACTGGTCTAGATCAATTTTAGAGAGCAGGGCTAATCTAATTGAAAACAAGATGGTTCTTCTCAAGGTCCGTATTCTTCTAACAAATAAATTAGAAGTGTATTTTACTACCGACCTTATTTATCAGATTAATATCGACTTTGTAAGAATATTTAAACATCTCTAACTTAAGAAAAACTTTGTCCAGATGTGTATGTTTGAAGCCTTTTCTACTCTGACATATCCTAGCTATACAAGTTGTATTCTTGCAAAATTATGAACTCTTGAGATTCTTATTTTTTCAACCAACCCACCTTAGTCGAGCCTGTATTTATTAAAAAGTGCACTTTGCGATACACATCATGACCAAATATTTTAATGAAGTGGAAATTGTGACGTTTTATCCTGACCCACCACAACCTGCCCCCCTATGAAAATAATCTGTGGTCCTGACCTGCGAGTCAAAGGACGACCGCTGCACAAACTAGTAACTAGACAAAAATTCTCCTGTCTGTCCTTGTTGTGCATTTCCCTTCTCTCAGTGAGAATATGAATCGTTGTTCAAGTTCAAAGAATTGGATTGTTCGCAAATGTCACATTAATAATGTGTGGTTTGAAACAGTATTGAGGTAAGTTTAGGTTGTATATCGTGGTTTATCTATGTTTTCCCCGGAGACTGGAGTAGAAATTATTCTCACTATTATTTGCCCTTGAAAAGACTTCTTCAGTGTGGCCATGTAACCCACTTTTGTTGTTTGGAGAGCTGAAGCAGCGATAGCTATAGATCTACGCTCCTTTTGTCCAAATCCCAAATAAAACCATGTGCACACTACATCAGATTATTACGGCTGTGTAAAACCTGGCTCCTGTCCCACACCAGCTGTACCTTTATTGCCTTTAGCCCCAGGACGGCGGTGTTAGACGCAGATGATTGTAGAGTGCATTGTAAAGGGTTGAGAGAGATTGACAATAATAACGTTGGAGTGTATCAATATAGATTACGTGCTTTCATATAAACAAGTGAAAGATGTACTGGCAATATTCAACCACATGAAACTAAATCTTATTATCCATGTGAGATATATATGATTGTGTTATGTTACCATGTAGTGCTAGCATAAAAAATACAAAACCTAAAGGAAAAATGAGTTGAGGTGCAAAGACTGTGGTCAAGAAAACACACAATTTCTGCATGTAGGGTGCATTCACAATACACTTTGGGATTCAGATCAGGATTCGTTTGCCTGTGTAGTCCGGTTCAATTAGGTAATTGTAGACGTGGAAACAAACTCTAATCCAGGCTAAAAATGTTAAATCTGGTCCAGTTGGAGAGGTTGGTCTCAGCTTGTTTGAATCAAGCCCCGGAGCGGTTCATTTGTATTGTGAACGCAAACGGACCGAGAACAGAACAAAACCAGGAAATGGATGTTGACTTGATCTACGCTGAAACAGGCTCAGAATCACAACAAAAGTGTGTGAGATCAATAGTGAGACCATAACATAAGAAGAGCAGTGACTCATTCATTCATTCATTCAGGGAACACTCTGCCCAATTAACCTAAACATACATGTTTTTGGAGGTGGGAGGAAACCAGAGTACCCGGAGAAAACCCACGGTGACACGGGGAGAACATGCAAACTCCAGAGAGATCGTGAGATGTTGATATGGTCCGATATGGTCCGGGAGTCGAACCCACAACCTCCTTATTGGGAAGCCAGAGCTCTAACCACTCTCTGCTATTGTGCACCCCAGTGACTGATTCAGTTATAAATAATTATGATCTCATGACCGTGTGTCAATGTATCTCCAGGTTTTTATAAAAACAACAAAGTTATTGTGTGTTTCAACAGAAGGGGATTTTCTCATGTAGCAAAAATGAAGTGCGACCTGGTCGTTTCTTTAGCCTTTGTTGGCATGTTTAATCAGGAAACATATTTACTACTTCCACAGTCTTGTGCTAGCGCCTTTAAGTGAACAGAAGTGTAGTAACTAGGGAAGGGACGATTCGATTCAGTTTTCAATTTTGTAGCCACAATTTTTGATTTTGTTAGTTTATCTATGTTAACTTTTTTTAATCTTAAGACACAAAATAAACCATAAAACATGAGATTTAAAACAAACACTGTTGTTAGAGCTTAAAACCAGTGTTTTTGTCAACATTCAAACAGTAAACATCAATTTAGTGTCCATATTTAGAGGTTGTCCACCCACCAGTTGTGGTGTTATAATAAAGCACATTCAGTCAGGTCTTGCACAAGTTCACGCTTTGTTTCTTCAAACTTTGTGAATATTCTTGTATTATTGTGTGTATTATACAAATACAGAGTGTGTGTTTAAGTCAGTGGCTGCATGAAAGAACTGAACGATTCTGGCTTTTCGATTCGATTTCTGATGTTTTCTATTGATTTTCCATCCCTAGTAGTAACATCACATCCTGTCTGCCTTCAAAACAAAATCTTTTGCACAGAAAGTACTTAACAGTTTAAATCTCAGATGGAACCATCAACAGAAAGAAACACTCCACTCACATACATACACTGTTGGGAAAATAGCTGTAGTGAGTTGATGACATGCCTTTCAGAGACAAATTACTCAAACAGATAAACTTTTTGTAACATTTCAGTCATTTCTCTGGGAATTTAGAAGAAAATGCCCAGTCCTCCTCTGTCCTCTTTTCAAGTGAAACTTCATGTTGTCTGCACTCTGACATTTGTCTGTCACTCACGCTGGGCCCGATAATTTGAGAAAAGTTGCACAATAGATCCATTAAAAAGCCAAGTGTATTCTTTGTTGTTTGTGTAACGAGTCCAGTTCAGTTTGTATTGTGAATGCACCTTAGACACAAATGACCCTGTGTGAAGAAAATAATCTTGCTGCAGTAATTGTGGTTCTAGTAAACAACACTGTGCTCTCTGATGTCACTTTTCTGTTATCCACTTCCAAATATAGGAGCTTTCTTACAAAAAGATGCTTTTCTGGGACATTGCTGGTGCATAGTACGTTAAAAGAACAATTTTTGATATTTTTTCAAATTGTGATCACTGGTCACTGTCAAAACTCAGAACAGCCTCCCGTGTCTGACTAACCCACCTCTGCCTTCGTATTCCGCAGAACACAGAGTGAATGTGGATTGAATGAACACATTGCTCATTGTGGTGAACCAATCTGACATCAAACATTGCTGATATGTGAGAACTTGTTATCGTGCAAAAAGCCCCTGAGATGAGCAGGACTGACTATTACAAAAAGACAGCTTACACAAGTCTAGTCTCAGAGCCTCTTTTATCAATAGGTGCTCATGTGCTAATCTGGTAAAGACGCTTCAAAAGAGCAAAAATCTGATACAACTGACATGCATCTAACAGGAGCGTTTTAGTTCAGTGAATGAATAAATGTACACAACCAGGTGTTTTTGCCAATAAATGCTAAATTTGAGGTGTTGAAAACGTGCATGTCGCCAAATTGATCACAGCTGTGAAAGTAACAACTGTAGGGAGAGTGGTGCAACATTAGTACATTTGCTGGTGATTTGATTGCTTCAAAAAGACAAAGACATGACTTCATTTGCACAAACAGATAAGTGCCATTTTAAAGTTATTGATAGCTTGTGGTTTACTCAAAAGCCAGATGAAGTTAATTATAAATAAAATATTATTTAAAGAAGTCCATTCAACATTATTGTCATTGACAGTATGGTTGATAATAATAGACAAGTGGAGAAGTTCAAAGATTTGGGGTGTTTTTACGAACGAGGGAAGGATGGAATGTGAGATTGTCAGGCGGATCGATGCAGTGTCAGCAGTGATGTGATCACTATATTGGACTGTGATGGTGAAGAAGGAGCTGAGTGGAAAGGCAAAGCTACTGTTTTAGGTTAATCTATGTTCCACATCTCATTTATGCTCAAGAGCTTTGGGTAATGACCACAATAAGTTGCGTTTTCTTTTGACGCACTCACACCAGAGTTTGTTAATTGTACCATGCTTAAGTCTGATTGCAGCACTTACACTTGCACAAGTCATCATCTGAACTATGGATCAAGCTCTGAGGCGCCAATGCTGCATTATATTGTTAATGTAATGAGGCAGAGTTTTGCCCATTATGTGCCCTTCTCTGTCAGGCTTTGGAATAAACATCGAGTGGAGCAGCTAGAACAACAGGAGACAAGAAACTTCACAACTTTTTTGTCTGGTCATACTGCTAATTCAAGGTACGTACATTTTGTGCTTCTTGTGAGAAACATCAGTGCTTGCACATCAGGTTGTTTGTACTCACATGGACAAAAGAACCACACTTTAGGGTCCATCCGGGCTAGGGCACAGTTAGGGTGTACTCACACTAGCACAACGAAAGAATAGGGTGAGGAGGTCAGTCACATGAGAGAAACTTGTGGTAGAGCTGAGGTTTCCTGGGCATGTCCCATCAGGAGAAGCTCCCAGGAAGACTCAGGACATGTTGGACAGACTGTGTCTCTAGACTGACCTGGGAATGCCTTGGAATTCCATCACAAGGGCTGGAGGAGGTGTGTAGACAAGGAAGTCTGGCATAGTGATCCAACCGCTCGAATCCATGGTTTAATAGGTTGACCTGTGGGTTCGAGCAGGTTGCATAGAACAATTAAACAAGTTGGGCGGGTCGAGTGTATCGGGTCTAAACACATGTTCAAACACTTCTATGCTTTAGCTCAAGTGACGTAACCTAAGTGCAATAAGCCTCATGTAATGCATGTTCTGTTCTGTTAACAGACTAAGACACAACTTATAGTCTGAGCATAACAATCCATTATAACTATGAAAAAGAAGAGAGAGATAAGTAGGAAACATGCGTTCTGCACGGAGCAGCTCGTTATGGACACAGTCATAAACACATCTAACTACACACGTGATGCAACAATGAAATCCTTACCTGGAGAAACTGTCCAGAGCGTCAGGTCAGCTACTCCTGCGTGATCCAAGCTGCCAAAAGTTTTCTAAAAAAGCTTGTGCCATTGAATGCTGCATTTTGACATATTCCACAAAGTGCGTCCACAGACATTCATACCCTGCATTTTTTTGGGCCGGGTATTTTGCAATTGAACTTTCATGTTACTTGGACAGTCAAATTTGAAATGTCCAATTAGTTGTAAAAATGCTAAAGAATATGTCATTAAAAACATAATAACAATACAATACAGATACTTTGGGTTAAGCTGACTTATGTATAGCCATTCTGTATGCATAGAATAATATTGGAATAAAACATTGTATACTGTAGTAATTTGAAAACACCAAAGTTGAAGCTAACTTGGATGATTCCTTCTGCTCTCCACTCTCCATCCTTTAAAGACATCCTATCATGACTGGACATTAGCCCTTCAACATTTCAAGCCAAACACTCATTGACCTCCCTCCGTGACACCTTTCTCAAACACCGCACTAAGTATTTCTCCTTATCCTCTTTGGAGATTAGCCAGTAGTTCTAACTGATGAGGAAGAGAAAAGAAGTTTGGAGCAAATAAAGCGTCAGAGAGCGGATTTCTCATTAAGCCTCACTGTAGGCTCAACAGGACTTACCAGCGCAGATAAGAGTACACAGCCTTAAGCCTGGATGTGAGCTGCTACTGTCTGCACATAATAACACTGCAGAAAAACCCATGGCCAACCGCAAAAGGTCAGGACATTATTGGGACTTGTGATTATTTAAGTGTAATCCCTATAGAGCCGCTAATTGAACGCTGCAGGTGTGCTACGTGCCAGGTTCAGTTTGATTGTTCTGGCTTTTTATAGAAATAATAATTGAAACTTTTCTAACAACTTCTAAAGAACTTTTCGCGATGTAATAATTGAATAAAGGGGAACATATTTGAAATCAGCTTTTGTTTTGTTGCATTTAGACGGGTTCCATTGTTTTGTCCTGCACAGATATGAGACGCATGGTCTAGAGCAGAGCAGACGCTGACGTGTTTATAGTTTTTGTGCGTTTTAAGCAGCTGCTTGAAGAGTGCCTTGAGAGCTGCCATTGCGGTCCAGTTTAAACTGAGCTTTAGAATGAGGAACGAGTCTCAAAAGAGTAAAAGAAAAAGTGAAAGAACATAGAGGGAACATATGAAGGGATTATTGGTCGACATCACGTTCCGCTCTAATGTACATGCCCCATGCAGAAAGAACCGCTGTCCATCTGGTTAGCTGGGAAAATTTCTGTGATTAAAAAAACAAAACGGCACGAGAGCTAGCTTGCTTTGATCAGGTTTGAACTGGTATGACAGACATCTGGCTCTTTTTTCACTCACCTGAATGTAACGTGTCTTGGTCAAAAGGTCTAATTTCATTCACAAATAAATTAGCAGAATAAGTTTTGTTTTCACAAAGTGATAACCTCTTGCAGAACGCTGACAACAGCCCTGGCTCGAGTTGTTGCTCAGCTTGGTCAATCAGTAGCAGCTCTTTCTGCATATCGAGTGCACACGCATTACCTGTGTTGATAAACACATAATCCGTCTATACCAGGGCTTCCCAAAAGGATTCCCCAGAGGATTGTTTAAAATGTATTCTATTTTTATTTCATAGTCTATCACTACGTCCTTGTGCTTACCTATGTAGCATCACTTAACCCAATAAATAGCAATTTTACTTTTAAGAGAGCTAAAAATACACACAACAAATAGTGTATGTATTTTTACATGTTTATAGTCTACTCAACCTCGACCTATCCCTGGAAAAAAAAAAAGTTGTGACTATAATGACCACTGCCCTGTCCTTTCTTTTTACAGTATGTGTTTACTTTAAGTTTGCAGTTGTTTAGTGTATTTATACTGGTTATTTAATCATTTCTAAATGTATTAACAGCTGTAAATGGAGTTCAGTTCTCTTTCCTCTCAAAAATGATTAGGTTTACATTTCATGTTCCTCATCAGGCCTTGTCCTAAAAAGTTTGAGTCCAAACTGCCTAATTCCCCAGCTCCTCTTCCCCTCACGGCTGCAGATATCATGCCCACATTGTACTTGGCACAGACTGAGGAGTTGTTTTTACTTGCATAATCATTTGTTTGTAAGTCATGCCAGCTCAGCTCAGGACAAGCTGTTGTCATAGCAACACCTGTCCCTTCGGATTACAGCGGCTACCACTGGAGCCAATTCAGCAAAGGATTTTAGCTGCTTTCTACAACCTCCGAGTCTACCATCTAGTTTGAACCTTTTTTAAGGGAGGAAGCACTGCACACATTGATTTATGCATAAGCTTAAACATCCGAGCAGGCCAGCCGATATTGACTGTGGCATATGCTGTCCGGTCTGTGAGGTCAGAAGTGACTTGCACCTGTGTGGATCATTAGTGGTGCGTAAGCCAAGTTTGTCCAAAGTCCACAGCAGCTCAGCACTGTTCTTCCCCATGAGACCGGGCCGTGTGAAGTGCATTAGCATTAGCATACTGTGTGCACATGCCCCAAAGGATACAGGATCAACTCTTGACTTTCAGAGAATCATAAAAAGTGCAAAGTAAGTTTTAAGGTTTCGTACTCGCAAAGTTCATTTCAAAGTGAAGACACAAGAGGCTGAACTGACAGTTGGTTACTCACAGATCTAACGTGTGATTTAAGTTCATCTGATCGTCCTCAAACTACTGCTGACTGTTCATTGTGCAAGGACGTTTATGGATGGTCAATGCCAGAACACGCTTTAAATAAAGATTTTAAATCGTCTCCTACAATTGCTTCATCAAAAACACAGCTGAAGTTCTGTCCTGAGTTCTATAGACTTGTTTTGTTAGCATTTAGCATCTAGCTAACTAGAATTCAGAAATCACAAGTTAAGAGTGTAAACTGGTGCAAACCTATAGAACACATTAGGAGAGGTCAGAGCATCAAGTCATTGTAGAGTTTACAAACCTCTTAGTGTCTTTTGTACTGCTTTTTAGGGCCTTACTGATTATGTTTTTTTTAAAGTCCGATTATGATTTAAAGAGCCTGAGAAAGGACAAATTCCAAATAATCCAAAACAGTCTCAATAGATGGCGTACTTTTACCACGACACAAAAACAGCGTATTCTGACCACGACTTCAAAGCTATTTTTAGTACTTATGTTACGCCGTGCATTTAGCACGATATGAAAAAGCGTAAAAATGACAAGAGATTTCACAGCGTCAAAAAAACGTTTTAGTTGCAGCCATGTGGGGATGTTTTCTTCAGGTGAAATGGGTAAGTTCAGGCATAAAGTTACTAAAATTGGTAAGATTAGGTCTGGGGCTTGGGGCAGGTTAGGATTAGAATCAGGACTGGGACGCGTACTATAATTACGCAGGACGGCCGTGAACTCGTGCTAATCATACCTCATTTACATATTGTGTAATGTCGTGGTAAATGTACGCTTTCTTGTGGGATCGGGCTCAATAATTACACGTCTTTGAAAAGCATCACAGCCAAATATCCTCCATTTACTCACTGTGACGGCCCCCGCCGTCCTCTCTGGGGGCGGGCCTGTAATCAGGGGCACCTGGGTCCGGGTGTCCCTGCTCCATAAAAGCTTTGCCACTCTTCTCACTCTCTCTCTCCTCTCTCCCAGGAGGACGCCAGACCAGCCGGCCGTCCACATCCTGCATCTCTTTCGTATATCAACCAATTATGTACAATAAAGACGTCTATTTTATAACTCTGGCTGTTGTCTCCACATTATGTTGTGGCCCTTGAGCCATGGGTCATGACACTCACTGTAAGTTACATATTTCATTGCACACACAACAATGGTTTTTACTCACATTAAACTTTTAAACATTTAAATTGTGGAGATCAATGACAGTGAAGTTGGTAGCATTAGCAGATGAGCTATGCAAATAACTAGTTTGCTAAGGAACAATTACTCACATATGACATTAGACTGAATGGGGACAAGTAATATTTAATAGAGTATCTCTTATTATCACTCTTGCGTCCTCGGGTCATTTAGTGATTTTGTGAATGTGTAGCTGTATTTTCAATTTCAAAAGTAAGCTTTTATTCAAGTTTATTTTTGGTCAAAAAGTTACACAGTGCACCTTTAAAGCAGTACTACAAGTCCTGCTCCTTCCTTTTGGAAGATGGAGGAGCTGAGAAGGAGAGGAGTTTAACTCATGCACAAGGAAACAAGAACAGTAAACAGTTATTGTTTTTTTTCAGATTTCTGTTGTAATTTTCAAACATGCCTTTAACCCCATAAATCATCCAAACTCATCTTGAGCATTTCTGTAGCTTTAGCAAAACAGGCAAGATCGCTTTTATTAGTCTTCCAATGTAATGCCCCTTTGTAGTTCATTAGGTGGAGCTCTAACTCAATTCCTGCTGTGGGAAACACATGCAGGTTGATTTAAAAAACAAGAACGACGCAAGTAATACATCATAAAAAAAACAAATCCGTCTTTTACATGTGTGTCAAGCTTACAAATGAACATCTTGACACATGAAAGTACTCCCAAAAAGTGCAAAAAGGGATGTGATTGGCCAAAAATCACAGCACTCCATCTATTTTAGAAAAGCTACAAATCTTGACTGAAAAAACAAACAAACAAAAAACTGCAAATCGACCAACACTGTTTTCATCAAGGCCCAATCTCTGCAAACATGAGACCCTTCTATTGTGTAGATTTAAATATTCTCAGCAGCAGCAGGAGCAGGATGGATCCATAGTACACACTCCTCCAGTTCTATAGGAAGGATGAGTCTGGTGTGTCCCTCTGTCGCGCCTCGAGCCAAACCTGAACAGCCTGTGAGACCGAGGAGCTCAGTGATCAGCTGTCATTCAGAACTAAAACAAACTGCTCTCACCACAGATTCAAACTTTACTGCTCATTTTTCATCTAGAAAGAATTGGTGTTTGGGCAGAAGCTAAAGGCGCAGCAAGCAAAGGAGTCAAAACAAACATGGTGGCACCGACTATCGTTTTATATTTTTGTAGAAAAAAACATATGGCTTTGTTTTAGAGTCGTGCTTTTCAAACTTTTTTTGTAATGTCCGTAATGTCCTTTTATTTAAGTCTGCAAATGTGTGTCTTTAATCATCACATTAGAGTAGGGGTGCCAAACTTTTTTTTCTACAGTGGACCGTATTTTGAAGCTTATATGGAGCGGAGGGCCTTGAACAAATGCACATTTTTGTCATTTCTGTTTCAAAACAAAGTGAAAATCATACCAAAAGGGGTCGAAAATCGCCTTTAGAGAACTATGTAGGCCTAGATGGAGGCACTAGGGCTGGGCTTTGTAAAGCTCTCCCTCGCGACTCTCACACAGAACAAACGAACAGAAACCCTGCGCCTGTTTAGTGGACTTCTTAATCACATAATAACACCTGCGGGTAGGGTAACCTTCCGAGGTGGTGTATGTACTGTAGCTTAATCTATAAGTTACGGGTTTCTTATTACTCGGGGTAAATTTCTAGAAAGGTCCTGCTCAAAATCTAGCATCTTTTTGATTTGTCTTTGCTGTTACACGAGCGGCTGCGTATGCTTTTTGTGAGGTTTTCTCTGATCAAGTTAAAAGCAGTCTACAGCGTCTCTCTCCTTTCCCCAAACCAGCAGCCAGCAGGTCCGGCCCTTTCCCCTCCGTGTGTGGGTAACCATGGCGACGCAGTTTGAGTGACAAGAGAGAGAGATGCAAAAACTTTTAGATATGAAACAACAAAATCATAATGATGATCTTAACAGAACCTAGATGCAGCAGCAAACACGTATTAGTTTTAATATGACGTAAAACAAGTTCATCTCATTGGCTCATTCTTTACAGATGCTTTAAAATATTATGAGCTCATAATAAAAAGCAGCAGTCATTGATACCGTCGAACAAAATCGATTAAAATTGAAATCGTCCAAAGTGGTCCAAAAAAATCGAGATTTTATTTTTTGGCTGTATCGCCCATCCTAGGAGGGACTGCTTTTGTGATTCATCCAATCAGTCATGGTATTGCCCAATTTCTTTTAAGTCTTCTGCACACAGGGCTCAATACTCTTCTGTTTTTCCACTGTCATACTCATATTTAGGTTTCTCTTTGCCTGACGTAAAACATACAGTAGCTCTTTATTTCGCCGATTCCTCTCGCCTACCCCGCCGCTTTGAAAAGAACCTATACATTTCCACGAATTGCTCCGTATTAATAGCACTTTCTTCGGATTTGAGAAATGACACGTAATTAATTCACCACAATTACTAATGAAATGACAGGATAATGTTTCATAAATCAGTGAAATAAGCAATTTTTAGACAGCACTAATTAGAATCTGCCAGGGATACTATATGCTCGGTACAGCCTTTGCTGATACTGACAAATGACGATATATACTGGTATTTGAGTGAGAAAAAAAGGCTATAAATGTTGGCTATAATTACACCATTGAACAGTGAGCTTAAGCTATCTATATTGGTGTATTATGGCATGTTCTCTCTCTCTCTCTACAGATGGAGAACAAGGCATTCAAGAGCGGAGCACGTTCGGAGACTTGATGGATTTTAAAACAATGCTCGTCACTCGATAAACAGTAGAGTCGCAAGTACCTAATCTCATGAATATTTAATGCGCAGATATTAAAAACGTGCTCACTCATATTGGAGCTATTTTTAGATGGCTCCTTTGACTGTTTCTGGCGCGCTGCACGTGAGGCGATGGAGGGAATGTCAACGCCAAGGCAGCAGATAACAAGACGGAAAATGGGGAAATGTCAGAGATGACAAAGACGCCGTATTGGAGAGCGTTCTTAATATTGTCACCATGATTAGCTGCAGACTGTGAGGTGAAACATTGGCCTTTGGGCTGTCATGCACAAGCCACAGCGCTTATTTTAATGCTTTGTTCTCTGGAGTTGAGAAGTTGTTTTTTGATGCTGTGTGTGTGCTATTTATAGATAAGTGTGGTCACGAGGGAGAGGAAATTGCTTGTGTAGAGACGGGTGGAGAAGTTAAAGATGCATCATGTAACTTTTCTGGTGTAGGTTTGACATCTGCTCATCTCCAGCGTGAGGTTGTTGCTTTGGAATGTTCAACAGATAAGGTTTAAGCAACTCAGAGCCATGATATATAGAGATTGCCTGACCAGCCAGTCCCTACACGCTTTAACAGACACTTTACAAACCGTGAGGGTCTGGGAGCGGAGCGCTGAGGTTCAATTTCGTGGGCGGCCTTTCCGAGTGCTGAGTCAACCAATCACAGAAAACCCGTAAATTCCACCAAAACAGCGACACGATGTTTTTGTAAACTTGTAGCGTGAGGATTTTTTCAGTATGAAGCCCCTCAACACGGTTTGCTGCTCAGGTTTTAAGGAATTGATACGTTCATTGTTCAAAACCGAAGAATGAGCCGAATCGCCTTCTTGAATGTTTTGAAATGGGGCTTGCAAGCAACTTCTGACATTTTAGTGTCACGTGTCAGAATCGCTGTGCTTGATTTGATCGTCTTAACATTGGGAGACGACTTTATTGGCTAACCGTCAGGTCCCAGACCCTTCTGCATTCAAACCGAATGTAACAGAATGTAAGAGGGGCTAACTGGTCAGGCAAATAAACAGATCTTTTTGGGAATAATGAATGTAAAACACATTTGTAGTTCAGTTTTGTAGTCCGGCCCTCAGATTTTAGTCGTCTGTGAATATAATTGAAAAGCCGGCGATACACACTGTGTCTTAGGTGCTCGGTGTTCTCTGTACATCGACATTTGAGTTAGATAAACACCACATATTCACAGTGAGGAGTCGTTCAAAAGTCACATCACTAGTCGTGCAAATGTCACATCACTAGACAAAATAAAAGTGGCCCCAAGATTGAACCTTGAGGCACACCCACGTTATAGATCACAGTGCGACTCCTGATTTAGTTAAACTGATCATTTTGAGATGCAAAATATGATAAAACCAATTTCATGTTTTTCAAGCCTAGTGAAGTGACAACAACTTCACTACATGAAGACCTCGCTTCTAAGCAAACCCTTTAGAAACATCGTATCATAATTAATACTGTTCGAAGCAAAAATCCCTGGTATCTGAAACAATACCTGCAGCTGAAGAACTTGGTTCCAGAGTTTGAATATAAGTTGCTGTCAGCCACCTCTGACAGGAGCAGGTACATATAGACTGCACGTACTGGAATGTATAGGTAGTAATCCCCAGGATGAAGAAAGAATGTGACCCGGAGCACAGGAATATTGCTGTCCATTCTGGCAATTAAAGCCCAGAGCTGACTTGGTTGTCATGGCAAAGGCTCAGTTTGTCGTCCCCTGTTATCACCCATTGTCATGTGTCTGAGTGCTGCTCTGCTGTTGAGGTGGAGAGCTCCCAGTAGTGATGGGTGATACACAATACCATACACATTAGTTTAACATTGGTTAACTTGGTTTAAGTTTAGTTTGTGCTTTTATTAATTCATAATTTATTCAAAAACTGAACTTTTTAATCATTATTATTATTCTTTTGAGGTGATATGAAGTCAAATCAATATTTCTGCAGCTTCAAGAGATAGTTGGTGATTTTTGACATGAATCTATATGGCATCCCCATCACAAGTGTCGTGCATCCACACTGTCTTACCCCCGACAGCAATTTTACTGGGGCCATAAAAATAAAACCTTTTTCTTCTCAAAACAATATGTGTTCAAGAGTGATATTTGCACAAATATCGCTTGCCGCTATTT
This sequence comes from Mugilogobius chulae, assembly GCA_038363315.1. Taxonomy (NCBI): domain Eukaryota; kingdom Metazoa; phylum Chordata; class Actinopteri; order Gobiiformes; family Gobiidae; genus Mugilogobius; species Mugilogobius chulae. Next base: position 15,209,079 of record CM076398.1, on the reverse strand, counting down.
TCTCTGCCTTCATATCACTGCGCACTGTTTGCAGCTGACACCACGCGTGTTTCACTTTGATTACTGCTTGTAAAAGTTAGCGACAACATGTCTGACTACGACAGTGAGGCGGAACAAGTGGATTAACTTTGTTGTACTCTCCGATCAATGTTCTTACCTGGGATACAGGGACAGCAGCACTCTTCAACACACGTTTCTTCCTCTGTCCTGGGCATGAAGAAACATAGTCGTTGTCGCTGAAGTGCGCTCTTTTTTTTATCTTTGCCAGTTTGCTGTTCACATTGAAACCTAGAGCAAGAAGCCAAAGTCTCCTCAGAACAACGTCTGCCTGCCCGTCACGGGAAAACGTTGAAATGTTTGTGGAGATTCAGACACATTTTTGTTGGCACAGCGTGGATAGTCACAAGTCTGCACCATGCTCTCAAGTTAGCTTGTTCGCGTCGCGCATGAGAACGTAAACACTTAGCAGCTGTTAGCTAGCAGCAGCGCGAAGTGATATGAAGGGAGAGAAAATAGTTCCAAGCGATTATGAGGTCTAACTTTTTTGTGGACAACGATTTTGTCTGCACACATATCACTCTTTTGAACACGTATTGTTTTGAGAAGAAAAAGTCTTTATTTCTTTGACCCCAGCAAACTTGCCGGACTACATTCGTCTGGACCTAAAGTGGACTGTCAGGGGTAAGACAGTGTGGATGCACAACACTGGTGTTGGGGATGCCATACAGATTCATGTCAAAAATCCCGAACTATCCCTTTAATAAATGTCAGTCTTGACTCACCTCTAGTTGATTTATCGGTACAAATGCACTTTTATCACCAATATGTTGAAATGGCCTGGCTTTCTTCTGTCTTTGATCATTTTTTAGGTCCCAGATTGCAAAAATAATCAATAAAGTTTGAAATACCCGGATATCGCTGTTGAACGCAATTGAATCGTTATTAGAAATGACAGGAAGAAGCAATATAAAAAGAACAGCACTGTCCCAGATTAATTTGGATTTCTGGTAACCGTAGTTTCTGGTACGTAGTTTAGTTTGTTCATAGTCTGTCTGAACCCATGAGACCAATCAGTCCATACAACAGCTGCTAATTTTGCATGTGTAAAACCTTCCAAAGAAACTGGATTTGTTTGTGTTGATTCAGCCCACTCAGATAAACAGGCAGTGTTCTCCTGTATTTTTCTGGTTCAGTCCTAGTGCAGTGTCTTTATCTCCTAATGGCTTCTTCTGATGTATGTGCACCCTGTGTGGGCACGCCGAGACCCTCCCCTGCCCGTGCTCATGGACAAGTCTTGTTCACCGCAATAATCAGCAAATGTCAGTGTCTTTACTTAACTCCATTGTCAACAACAACTACAACTTTTTAATGTCAGTGCTTGGATGGTGTTACAGTTGAACAGAGAACGATGGCTTTAGCTTTGTGTTGTCTTAAGATGACAATTTTAAATGTTGGAAAACCAAAAAAAAAAAAATAAAAAATACAAATATATTGTCCAAGTATTCAGGTGAAAGGAAGTAGACTAATGTATGTTGTTAGCATGTGCTGAACAGTGATGTGTGGTCAAAGGAGGGAGGTGTGTCAGTGCCTCACTAGACCATGGGGTAAAAAATACTTAAAGTTACACGATGTAACTTTTAGTCCAAAACATGAACTTAAATGTGAGGATATTTTTGTAGTTTCAATGTGTACACTGTAAACCCAAATGTTCAAATTAATGAAATAGATCAAGTTGTGAATACTCAAGTTTTACAAAAAATCCTACTAACTTGATTATGTTAAGTTGCTGTAACATGTTTAACTAATATTGTTGTGGGTTTAAATAAGTGTAAATTAAAAACATAGATGATATAAAACTTATTTGAATTAATTAAATAAACATTGAAGAAGCTGCTGACCAATCAGGAAAAGATGTGCTATGAATCATGGGTAATAACCAGAAAGTCACTTTCTCAGACACCTGACTCTGTCATGGTTTGTTCCCAAGAACTGCATCTTAATACATTGTGAATCCTGATTGGTCGGTGCATACTGAATCATGATTGGCCAGTAACAAAATTAGTGAAAAAGTTTGTTTTTTAGACTAAAATGCATGAGTTGTACTAACTGGTAAAATTTAGTTAGAATAATTGGGACTTTAAAAAAAATTAGATTACCTCAATTGTTTTGAGTACTGCTAACTTGTTAGGGTTTACAGTGTATGTGACACTAAAGAAAACAAAATAAAATACCTGACTTTACTCTGGGTGTGCTTGCATGGCCACAAAATAAACTATTATTTGGCCAAGAGAAGGTCCTCCTTCTGTTTGTCTCCATGGGAAGCAGCTTCTTTAGCTATATGTTTGTACATGATGCCATAAAACTTATTTTTCTTCATTAAGAATATATCATTTGATCTCCTATTTGTATTGGATTGTGAAGTTGACATTTCACCTCCAGAAAGTTACAGAGTTCACCTTTAATGTCAATAAGATTAAACAATATTTTATATGTGTTACCTGCGGTTCCTCACTCAGACCTGCGCAGCCACATACAATGAACAGGGCTTATTCATGCAGTGCGCTGCATGTACCCATTGTTTCTCAACAAAAGTGTCAGATACTGTATGTTTGTAGATGTACTTTTTTGAGTGCTTTGTCTTCTAATTGTCAAGAAAGAGAATCTTATGCAAAAGTTTGGACTTTTAGTGAGTTAATTTGACAGTAAACAGTGTTTGTAAGACCGTGATGAAGAAAGCCTCTGCTTGCCTTGCAAAGAGGTTAGGAGGAGCAAAAACTTGGCGTAGCTGACATTTTTCTTTCACACAAACACAAAGATGCAGAATTTGAGGTGGTGCATATCTGTTTTGTGTAATATGTACGTCTTCCAAATATAAAGTTTGCATAAATTGCATAAGTAACATGATTTTTTTTTTTTTTTTAACTTTGCACCCACAATTTAGCACCTGGCTTGATAAATCAGGCCCTTAGTGTTTAGAGTTTGACAGAGCCTCTCATTGTGAGTCACATGACCCTGCAAATTCACCTAAAAAAAAGTTGGCAAAGCTGGACTTGCGTAATAAAAACTGGTCAATATTAATGATCCTTAATGGACTTTTTTGATTAGCTTGAAACTTCTTTACAGCTAACCCATCTTTAAAGGGGCACTGTGTAAGATTGAGAGGAATTTTAATTATCACATATAGTCCACAAACATTTAAATCATATTTATTCTTTACAACATGAATAGTTAAGAGAGCACTGTTAACCAATCCACATCAATTGTGATACATTTATACTTATTTAAAATGTTTTATTACGGGCCGGAATGTGATAAATTGACGCTAGATGTCAGCAGGGTAGATAGGCAAAATGCATTGGAAAGGCTCCCCCTGGTGTTCAAAAGTTAGATCACTTTATTTTTTTTTTTACACAGTGCCCCTTTAAAGCTCAACAGTGTGCTATTTTATCATCTTTCATTCAGTCGTGTTGTTTCCAGTTAAAGACGTGTGACTGTCCACTTGGTTCTCCGACTCTCACGTGCATTATGGTCTACAACATTGGTTTTCAATCTTGAAGTTGCAACCCAACAGTAGAATTTTTTTGCTGGGTCTTGTGAAGTGATGAGCCGAGTGATGAGCATTTAAAATCCACTCCTCAACACTGTACCGAGTCTGTCTGATCCTAAAACAGACAGTATAAAATACACAGCATAACTAAAGTAGACTACTTGTCCAAACTGTTCATGCAGAAAGTATTTCAGATGATGAGACGGACCTTAGCTCTCTGCACACTCGCATGTCCCTTCTTCTCTCTCTCTCTCTCTCCAGCTCCCTTCCTGTCACTGGAGCAGATCAGGAGCATAGATTAACATCAGCTCACGGACAGATTGTGAACAGAGGACAGTGATAACTGTGCAGTAATGTTCTGTGAATGTCAAGGAACAGAACGCTGTTTTATTATGATCTGATTTAAATTCTCTTAGAGGCACACTGTTCACATAGCGCAAACGTACAGACGTATTCTGCTTTTTCTAATTGTCCACAAACCTTAACAGTGAATTGAATGTACATAGAGAAGTAGGATTTTCCAGTATAATTATTTTATTTGACTAATTATTGTATTTCTTGAAAAATTCCCTTTTGTTCAGTATAATAATAATAATAATAATAATAATTTTATTTATATAGCACTATTTATTTGTATATAGTATCTGAAAAAACATACTATGAAGCACCTGTAAAAGTTAAATATTAAAAAAAAACATTGTATTCCTTTTATTTAGAGCAAAATCAGCCATTCTGGGATGAATCAGACCCAGTTTTTAGCTGTAAACCTAAAAAAACAAAATAATCCCCAAAATAAAAAAATATATATATAACTATTGATTGGCTCTGCCTAAATTACCTTCAGTCTTTGCAGAAGAATTGTCAAAACTCAAAATATGCCAAATCAAGTGTCATTTATGTCTCAGCTGTCAACACCAGTTTACCAATCTTTTAGTATACCAAAAAAAAGTAGGCGGAATTTAGATTCTGTTTTTCTTTTGCTTGGAGAAAGTTCTCCTTCTGATGAGCCTGTTGAACATCAGAATTAAAAACTACAGGAATACAGCTTTAAAAAGACCCCAACCATTTGCCTGTGCTCCAAAGGGATCAGGAACTGTTTCAGTTTTATATTTAGAGATTTTTGTGTGTGAGGGGAAAAGAGGCCAGAATGAGAAATAGGCTATTAAAAAACAAAACGCTGGGGTGTGGGGGATGACCAATTAGAAAAAGTGACGATGGACGCTAACTTCTTATCCAAATGCATTATGAGTGCCAGACTTTTTTCACCTACTGACCAAAAATACGTGGCCTTCTGTATACTGTAGTTCCCTAAGTAGGTACATTTGATACTGAATTTTCAAATGCAAAAACAAGTGGTTTTGTGGTTGTTGTTGTGAATCTAAACTCTGTCACGGTGCATGTTATTGTCCCTGTGGAGAGTTTGTCCTCTGTATTCAACCCATGCATCCTTCCAATGTCACAGGGGCAGACTGAGCAGTGGTCACTGTAGTCTCCAGGGATCCCACTCCAGATGTTCTTGTCAGGCTTGGTCAAGAGGACTATCGTAGAGTGCTGCTGTTGCAAACTGTGATCTAAAAATAATGACTTTTAAAACAAATAGCATGGTAGCAGAGTGGTTAGACCTCTGGTTTTCTAATAAGAAGATGTGGGTTGACTTTATCAACATCTCACATTTTTCTGGATGGAGTTTGCATATTCTCCTTGTTCTGCTATTTTGGGTTTTCTTCGATTTCATCCCATCTCTAAAAATATCCATGTTCAGGTTAAGAGTAACCTGTGTGTTGAACTTTTTGAGTTCTTCCACAGTATCTATCTGGATCTTTACTCAAGGAAAGCGTTTGAGAAAAGGGGAACGTTTAATGAAATACATCGAGCTGATTGGGTATGCAACCTACCTCACTTTTTCGTAACCAATCACAGCAAGAATCGTAATGGTGTATTCAATGTCTGTGTGATAGAGCAAGTACACGTCACACACACTGCTCTTCTTTCAAAAAGAAAAAAAAAACTCTGCTAATTGAGAATCAAACGCATCAGAAACACATATATCGACTGACGCTGCCATCTTTGTTTGTTTATTCTTGTCGTCATTGCAACCCCAAACCTTCGCCCTGCTACAATGTAATTGGGTCGGTAACCCACTGTGTCAGACTCTACACCAGTCGAGCTGCTGGAAGCCAGATTGATTATCTCGATATTGCAAGATATTCCATCTGGCTGGCCAGATTAGATTATTTGAACATTGCTGTAAATTTCAAAATAAATCTAAATTGTACCTTTCCGAAACCCAGAAAAATAAACAGAATGTAGCTGTGAAGATATACCCCGGCGCTCAAGATCATGTTAGCATTTGGTTCACAGCTCTCGTTAGCATTGTTGGATATATTTACGTGTTTGGGCACTTTATTGGTTTCCATTTTCTTTGTTTCTATATTTGGCACAATATATTTTCTGTCTTATAAGGCAGTGCTGGGGCTTCTGCCTTGGTACCTGTGCACAGATTTGCAACAGAGGCCCATTGGAGCCTTCCATCTGCTCCAATAGGCAGATGGTGCAAAATTAGCTGCAACTAAAGGAGCTTATTTTGTTGTTGTTTTTTAAGTGCCTGAAAGATTGTGTTGAAAAGCTTTCTGATTGTCAAAGTTTTAAATATTAATTGTAAAGCCCAGTTACACATTTTCTTTAATTATTGTAGTACAAAGGATTGCTGTGCTGCCGCCATTGTTGGCCAGTTTTTTATCCTGGTTAAATAAAGGTTTGAATGAATGAAAAAGTCCACATTTGCTGTTGTAGTTGTTGAGCAGTGAGTGATAAAACTGTTGTTCTGATGCACTGTTCTGTTGTCTATACAGAAATATTCCAACATCTCCCTAGTAAAAAGCCCGATGCTGACCCTAACCCGAAAGTGACACTGTGTACTTTTAGTAATAAGCTCTCATGAAAACAGCAGACATTGTTGCGATCTGTCAAATGGAAAGTGAGTGTAAATAAACATGTCATTATGTGTCGGCTGCAGTTGATTGTTCCTCTTCATAATAATCCCACACAAAGCACCATTCATACAGGCTGTACACAGGCTTTGTCACTGAGCACACTCACCGAATCTACACGGTTTGAAGAGATTGTACAGATCAGACAAAATGAAAGAGCACACAGCAGAGAACGTGTCTGTGTGTTTAGGACACAACACTTCTGTTTTTGTCCTTTTATCTGCAAATATAAAAAGTATTATTTGTCTTCACGTGCACTCCCATTCACAGATACATTCCACTTCACCACCACTGGAAACTATGTGAAACCATAATTATTCATCTTACAGTGCTTTTATGCACAGGGTTGAGGCTTTTCACAAATCTTGAATGAGATTTTGGCGTATTCCAGCTGGGCACCTTCCTGTTCACTTTGTCACTTAACCTGTTATGTTATTGTCTCTAACTCATAAAATGTGCCCTTTGTATTCTGTTACAGGAAAAGTAATTCATAATAGTATAATACGTCTATAATATCAGGGGCTGACTTGAGACAAACGTGACCAGTAACCTCAGAGACAGCTTGACTTAATTTGATAGTGTTGCATATGTAGTGGGAGGTCTGGGGGTTCTCCCTCATATAATTTAGCTGAAAATAGGAGTAATTTCCTGCACTTTAGTGAACTTTAGAATCCATTTGTGAACATTACACAGATTGAAAGCAATTTACATTTTGTTCATTGTAAAACACATAATTGGTTTAACCCAGCTTAGAAACAGCAGTTTTGAACAGGAAGTCCATTGACTTCCACAAACCTCTCTGCTCTTTTTCAAAAAGTAAATACTGTAATTTCTGCCCTATTGAGCGCACCTGAATATAAGCGCACCCACTAGATTTAAGGTTTAAGTTTAAAAATGATAAAGTACATTTATAGGCCACACTTGTTAATAGTAAGTCAATGAGGATCTATAATTTTGCTGCATTGCCCTATAAGGCGCATAGTTCAAAGCTTGTGAAAAAAGTAGCGGCTTATAATCCAGAAATTACGGTACCAAATACAAGATCCTTCTTCACACCCACCACTGTCTGCACAGTGAGGACCCCACCTATCTGACCGAACTGCTCACACCACACACCTCAGCCAGGACCCAGTCAGGCCAACAGCATCGTCTGCTCCAACCCAGGACACGGCTAAAGACCATGGGAGACAGGGCCTTTGAGGCTGCTGCTCCCGTTTGTGGAATGCCCTTCCGGACCACCTTAGGGCCCCACAGATGGTGGATGCTTTTAAAAAAGGTCTAAAAACCTTTTTAGAAAAACATTTTGTTATTACTTCTAATTGTTATTTTTATTGTTGCTGTCAATTACTGTTTTATTATGTCACTGTTGTTTTTATTCTGTCATATTACTTTTATTCTGTAGCACTTTGAGTTTTGGAGTCAAATGTAAAGTGCATTATAAATAAAATTTATTATTATTATTACTCTGTTTTTGTGCTAAAACAGAATCAAGCGCAGCAGAAACACGTACAACCACAGGAGCTGCCATTTTTGTTTCGTTTGATTCAGATGATACCTACTGTCATCGTTGCAATCAACCCCTGAATTTCTTAAGTTTTTTTGACAATCAGTCGGGAAGTCCATTGACTACCTGTTCAAAACTGAAGAACCAAGTTCCGCCTCTTGACTGTAAAATTTAATTGTGACAAGCAACAGGTTTTAAACTGTTATTTATTTTGTTGTTGGAAAGTGGCTACATGACAATTATGCAATTATTTAAACCAAAAACACAAATATACTTTTCTAGCCTTATATCTTCTTTCCCTTATCTGGTTTTATTATACGTTTCTATGGAGGTTAAGCACTAACATCAATGTATTGTATAGTTGGCTGTGTAAACTTTTCATAATCTTAGGCCACGTACAGTATATTAAAAAAAAAAAAAAAAACACACCCAGCAGACATCACTATATAACACTAGTAGTACTTTGCCGCGAAATGAGAGTAAATAAACATGTCGTTATGTACTGGCTGCCATTGATTGGGCCTCTGATAGTGTCTCTTCATAATAATCCCACACAAAGCACCATTCATACAAACTGTAAACATGCTTTGTCACTGAGGAGAATCACAGGGTTTGAAAAGACTGTCCAGGTCAGAGCAAAGAGAAATGAATGACCACACAGCAGAATAATGTGGTCCGTATGGATTTAGGACATGACACTTCTTCACAATCTGTTCTTTGTTAGCATTTTGTTTGGTCTTGTGTTTAGCTTCATTCATGCTTGTTTGATGAATCATGTTAGTAGTTCTTTCACACTGAGCCTCACAAAGCACTCACCACCAACATTTGTATTAGTGAGATTTATGTGGCATATTCTAACACAAACACAACAATGAACATTTTTAGGAAATAACACACTGACAATAAATTAACAACGTTGCACAAGATTCTAAACTCTTTTTTATTAAATATACAGTGGACAAATATGCTGCAATATTCAGGTTGTTTTAGTCCTTTAAACAAGCTTTAGCGGTCCCACTTTGGAATCTCATGCATCAGAACCAATAAAAAAAGTGTAGTGTTTTTTACATCCGTAATTGATTTATAGCTCCATTTATTGGATGCAACGGAAATTACTTGAGAAACAATCACATCGATTTTGCCTGATAAGCTCATGATGCAGAAATGTTCAAAACTTTTATTATTATTTTTTTTATTAAAATTGTTTTTAGTAGCACAATGTACAATTATTTTAAGCACAATGGCAGATTCTAGCTTTATAACTAACTTCCATCTGTTATCCTGGGGAGGAGAAAGGTAAAACACATGCTTGTAGTGGTTTTTCCAGGACCGGTTTTCATGGTAAGTCACCATGAAGTAGTGATAGACTATAGTAAAAATAAGAGTTCCTCGGGGGCTCGGAGGCAGATGACCCGCGGCCCGGCTTTGAGCCCTGAACTGGTGGTAGCGAACCCCTGCTCTCTAGTTTTTGGAAGAGCGTGCAGATGATCTCACATTTCAGATCTGGGACATTTATGCATATTATGCATTATTCATTCATTTATACTGGGTAGTGGTAAGCTACTATTTAGCCACAGCTGCCCTGGGACTGACAGAAGTGAGGCTTCTATTTTGCGGGATCGGCCTTTTCGACCACCAACAACCATTCACACTCACACTAAATCCATAAGCAATGTGCGTAAAATGTCCTGTCTAAGGACACAAAGAGTTTCTCCTCTGTTCGCCCCACTGTGGCACCTGAGGTTCCTCCAGCGGTCTCCCATTCAAGTACTGCCCAGGCCCAACATGCTTAGCTTCTGAGATCTGACAGGATCAGTCTTTGGCAAGCTGGTTTGGCCATTTAGAAGAATGAGGCTCAGAGGAGACAAAACAACATAGAGAACTCCATCTGTGTTTTTGATGATGAAGCAACATTAGACCTGGATTGAAACTTCAAAATCAGTTTTGCATATGTGTCCTGTCAAACATATCAGAAAGTGTCAAAACTATTGTTTGTCTGTTGTCAGTGATCTAACATACTGTAAACCCTGTGTTGTTCACTTTTTTGTACCATGCTGACTGACTGCTGACAATCTGTTTTGTGAAAGTTCCTCATAATGTGGACAAACATTGATAGTTAACCCACCGAAATGACAAGTTGTGGAGAGCCAAATCAAGCTAAACATCAGCTCTAACCTTTTTAGGCCTTTAATGAACATGTTGAAAATGATGCTATTTATTTGTTTTTAGTTCTGTGTTGTACAAGATGAAATGTACATGAGTTTGAATCCAAATGACTGATGCCACAGAGCTCTGACAGCTGATAAAGTCAGAGAAGGTAACCTCTGACTCCAACAGCCCTTTAGCAAACACTCAGGACAGTTCATTGTTGAAAGCTTGCAGTTTTATGGAAAGCGCCTCAAGTGTTTTTCAAAGAAGAAAAACTTTATTCAACAGAAAATAGGCCACGCACTGAAAACTGTACAGAACACAATGGCTTTGTTTGTGTGATTAGTTCTACACTCGAGCCTATTCACACAGGATTACTTTCACCTTGGGACGTCTGTAAACAAAAGTTGTTGTGCATATAGACAGGATAATTAATGTCAGTAATTTACTTGTTTTTACAAAGTAGAAAAGCCTCAAAGATAAGAGCGGTGATGAAGTACTCCATTTAACTGCTCAAGTAAAATATACAAGAGCAAAAAAAATTATCTAGGAAACAATTAGTCTTAGCATTAAACAAATCTATTTAAAGGTAGGTTAGCTAACTTTTATTAGTTATATATTAGTGTTTTCCACTCAAACACACATGATAAATACGGCACTTTGTGAAAAATTTAGACCACTGAGTACTGTCTGAATGGAATAATACAGAATTTTAGTTCTTATCAGGAACCCAATGCAGCTCTCTGATTGGCTGAGCTTGGGTGGTCCTCTCCAGTTTCACTTTGCTGTTTGTAAGAAAAGGTTTTGAGCCATAATTGAAACCAAGAATGAACACATGTCAAGTAGTAGTAGTAGTAAGTAGTAGAAGCACTATAAAGTATTACTTTACACATTTTACAAGTGAAAAGAAAAAAGTATTCACATACCAAACAGTAAAAAAAAAAAAAAAAAAAAAAAAAAGTCAATGATCAGAGGCTTAATATAGGTCCTGATCAATAGACCAATGTATATCCAAAAATACAATTAATATGTTTTAAGTACTGCTTTGTTGTTGTTGTTGTTGTTGTTGTTGTTGTGGTTGTCATTATTAAAATAAAATGACAAATTTTCAATAAAAAGGAAATTTAAATAACCTTTCGGATATTTCATGTCAAAGTCCAATGTTATGTTTTCCCACTTTGGTCAGTTCTATAAGAAAACACAACATAGCTTCCATTTCTATGCTGATGATTTATTTACCACTAAAAATGGTCACTGTACAAAGCAACTACTTGAGTGCATTGATGAATTCTTTGCTTGGATGTTGTTCAATTGCCTTAATTTTAATGACAAAAAAAAAAAAAAAGAATAAAAAATGTACTTTTTGGCTCCAATGCTGATTTTGGTTCTCTCAATCAGTGTGTTAAAGGAGACTTATTGTAATTTTTCTGTATATTTAGGAAGAAACTATGGGATATGCTGATCAATAGTTCACATTTTGTTCATTGTAAAACACACAAATGATCTAAAATGGCTTGGAACAGGTCCATTAACAAGCCCCGCCTCTCCATTGTGAAATTCAACTTTTGCATGCCACAGATTTTAAACTACAATTTATTGTTGTTGGAAAGTGACTTCTTGACAGTTTTGAACCCTATGTTTTACTCAGAATCTGAATTTTAGAGCAATCGCAAGTGAACATAAGTGGCGAGGATAGGTGGTAGGTGAAGACAGATTTTCAGAGCACTCAAGCACCAGCGGCAGGACAATACAAGATTACTCAAACATGCATAAATCAATCCAAATACAGCTTAGGGTAAACTAATAATGAGAGAACACTGATGTAACGAGGTCAAAAACTCAAAAAAGTACATTTTACATAACAGGTCACCTTTAAAACAAAGGCAACTGTCTAAAGTCAAACCTTTTGTTCCTCTGCATCCATTTGAGAGTTTAATTCATTCATGTCAGCATCACTGTGCAACTTGTTCAAAATGTTGCTGCTCGGCTTTTAACTGGCACCAAAGAAAAAACAAACTCACATCACTCCAATTTTAAAATCTTTGCACTGGCAGCCAGTCTCTTCACACATAGATTTTAAATACTGTACTTTTATTTGTTTTTAAATGTCTTCATGATCTTGGTGCCACAGTATCATTCTCTCAGGTCTCATTTTCAAACCTAACATGACTGCTTGAGCTAGACATTTGTTGCTAAAGGTTAAAACAAACACTCTGTCTAGTCAATACAATAACTCACTAAATAGCACTTCAGTTGCATCGCCAAGGCAACATGCGCTTAAGTACGCTGTCAAAACTCCAGAAATTTCCTTGACTTGGGTAATCCATCTGACTTAAACCTCTCAGCGAACTTCATTTTCTTGACAAACACATTTAAAGGTCGTGTCCGAATGGAGCAGTGGACTGGGTTTATTCTGAAGTCTGCCCTTGCATTCGAGATGAGCCGGGCCTGGGAGACTGGAGAAGAAGATGACATAAACAGCCCGAGACGGAATGCAAACACAACATAATGACTCTCTGCACACATCCAGAGAGCTTGATTTGTCCCCAGGTGGAATAAACATGGCCGCCTTTAATCAAATATAGAGACTCCAAGCAAAGACGTATTGAATTGTCAGACTGAATATGCACAAACAACTATGTGTCGCTTTAATATGTTGGGCCGATGTAAATGTGATAGACCCTTTATTGCTTTGACTGATATTGTTTTTTGTAGCTTCTCTTGGGTGTTTCTGGGAACATATGCTCATGTTCAATCTCATTCAGATCAAGCAAATGTTTTCATTTCTAAACCCAATTTGATTCAATGAACCTGGAATGTGTGTAAAACTGGAATTATCCATGCAAAAATGAACTGGAAAACCTTGAAAATGTTTGCATTTTATTTTGTAGACTTTAGAATGAGTTGAGCTTGTTGTGTACTTCACTTCACTGATTTAATGTCGTATATTTAGACATAGTTGGAAAATATTGTAAAAAATATTTGCGGTACTCCCTAAGACAGGGGTTCTCAATTTTTTTGAGACCAGGGACCCCTTGTCGGCTCAAAAAACTTTCAAGGACCCCCTATCACTTTTCTCTCTAGTGTCACATTAAAATTCTGAAATTAAAGGTAAGCTACAATCAAATTTGAATAAATGTTAAATTTCCTATGGTTATTTTTACTGGTTTACATGTTTCTATTCAAAGCTATCTATCTTTTTAATCCAAATTCTATGTTTAGGATGATAAATCATGAGAAGTCATTATGAACAATTACCAATTTAAAAAAAAAAAAAAATGGGGACCCCCTGAACCACTGCCCTAAGACACGATGATTTCACACGGAAACCCGAAAAGAGCACATAGAAGCTTGAATTAGTGTTACTCACCAATGCTGACTTGATCCTGTTACAATCACCATTTCCAGTGATGAAACTTTATTTGTTGTCCAGATGACTTAGAAAGCCAGCTAACACGCTAGCATCAGCTATTTCCTGTTTGTCAAAGCAAGCCTCTAAAAAATGTAAATCCTGTGTCAACATAATGCAGCCTCTATGCTGAAATTGAGTTCAAATTGCAGCGTAGAATCGCAGCGGTTTTACAAAAAGTGAAATTTAAGACCCATAGCTTCAGAAGACCACCGAACACACGCCCGTCTAGAGTGAAGACACCCAGCTAGGCGATGAGGATCCCTTGAGAGATCAGTGGCACCAAAGCAAAACCTCCAATAAGGACCACGCAACAAATTAAATCAGCATTATACCTGCTACATGGAGTTACAATCACAAATCCAAACTCATGCCAAGCGACCATCACCAAAGCAAACACCTCCACACTAGCGCAGATAGTGTTTTGTAGACTCACAGTAAAGAGGGCAAGAGTAGAAGAACTGAAAAAAAACCATGTACAATGTTTCAAGAAATTCAATAACTTGTCCAATGCTTTAAAACTTTTCAAACTCTGGGGATTATGGCTGTTGCTTTGAGTCAATAGGTGGTACTCATTGGCGATACCCAGTTGGGTAACTACATCTCCGAATATGCCCATTTGTACATCCTAACATACGGGCGTAGGCATGCGTTTTCTTGTGACTGAGCTGTCCAATCGGAGCGAAAGCTGCTAGAGCGATCAGAGTGAGACCAGGTTAAAGTATATTGAACCAGACCAAAGTATCTGATTTTTCTGCTCTATTAGCTGAACATGTACAGCTTGTTTTTGTATATGAGAAAACATATTTCTGGAATGCCATGGGATTTTTTTGCTGCAGCACCAATAGACTGGACTGTGAGGGCGATTGGGCCTATTTAGCCTAGTCGTATATTATCCAAACTTCATAATAGATCCATGTCATTAACTGCAGCCGAATAGATTCAACATATTGGTAAATCATACATTCATTGAAGGATGGGTCACACTGTTTAGAAACCTGACCTTATACTGTATATTTTGCCATCTTATTTTCACTGGACTGTCAAAAAACAATGTCAACATTTATCAACAACCTAAATCCTACTGACACTGTACATTATAACGTGATTGATACAGACTTGACTTTTCTCACCTTTCGCCGATCGGTTTGGACTTGATCCGAGGTGACGTGAAACGAAACGGACTGAGCAGTGATGTCACGATTGGTGCGTGTGAAGCTCGGTCTGTCAATCATCCAAGCCATCGCTGAACCCATCGAACCCCGGAGGGACGGAAGCCAAGGGCGCGCGATAAGACTGATGTGTGGAATAACATGCAGAGGGCACGGAACGCTCGGAGGCGCGTGGAATTTTTTACGGTAGCTCCATCGCAGAATTGTCAATATTGTTGCAAAAAAAGCAGAGATGTAGAAAAGCTTCAAAACTTTCACGAAAATACAGTCACATCATTTTAACGTTTTTAAACCCATTCTAACATTGCTTCCACATTAAAAACAGCTTTAGATCAGTTTGTGAGATACTGTTCTTTCCCCTTTGGGCCTCAGAAAACACCATTCCCAATTATTTCCCAGATTTGTGATGTTGGGTAGATCTTTGAGACACTGATTGGAAGACAATCCAGAGTGATTTTGTTGTCTGATAATCAGGCACCCCAACTTTAACCATCGCAAAAAAAAAAGGCACTAATTGCTGATGCTAAAATTAGACTTTACCATTGAGTAAAAGCTAGGTTATAAAAGTGTGTTTTAGTGAGATGTAGTGCTTCTCTGATAGCTAAAGGCAGGGTATTCCACAGTGCAGGAGCATATATTACAAGGGTTAGGGTTAGGCAGCGTCACACATTTTCTTTGCTTTATTGTGAGGAAATTACCAGTAGGCCCGTGTTTGACAAGCACATGGTTCTTTGTGGAGTATAACAGTGTAATGCAAATATAAGGTGGTGTTCGTGGAGTGCTTTGAAAGTGATTAAAAGGACTTTAAATTTGATTCTGAAGCTGAGTGGTAGCCAGTGTAAAGAGGCCAAAACAGCTTTTGAGGTGTGGGTTAAAAGAATTTTGAATAAGCTGCAGTCTAAATAGCATTTTCTGAAGACCTTACGGAAGCTCAGTAGTGCCAATCTCTACTTTCATTTTCTTTTTTCAGTTGTATCATGAAATTTCATGATAACTTTCAGGTAATAACGTGATACTAAGTAATGACAGGATAATATCAGGTAATAACGTGATACAATTAAAAAAAAAAGGTTTTGGGGAAAAATTACGTGACACTATCAGGTAATAACCTGGTACTATTAGGTAAGTACTTGATACTATCAGGTAATGACGTGATTCAAATAGAAGAAAGAAAAGATGTATCAGGTAATTACTTGATATTATTAAGGAATTATTATATTTTTGTTTTATAACTTGACTATCAGGTAATAAAGTGATAGTATATATTGGCCATACTGAGCTTCTGTACCTTAGACCAGAGGTTCTCAAAGGGGGTGCCCTGGGGTGCCGTGACGTGAGTCCAGGGGTGCCGCGTGAAATGGTTGAGTCTGATAGAATTTTTCAAATAAAGACTTTTGAATATAGCATAGATCAGCCGTTGTGAACACCCAGTGCGCTCTTCGTCTCACTCAGAAACATTTATGTTCCGACAGCGTTTCTTTTTTCCTCTCTCCCATCCTCACTTTAGAGAGGCTGAGTGTGTCTGTGTCATATCAGAGTTTATAGCAGCAGATTGTGTCTTAAAGAAGGTTTGCCACACCTAGTGAGATTCTACGAAACTAGAGCTTCGTATTGGTGCTTCATTTGTTCAAATCGGCCTTATATCCGCGGAGGAAAGGTCTGAAACATAAAGTAAATAAAACATACGAGATTAGAAACTCGATACTACGCAAAATTGTAAGGGTGCCTTGACTTAGGGTAAGAACGCTTAGGGGTGCCCCAGTGCTGAAAAGTTTGAGAACTTCTGCCTTAGACATGGGGATTTTCTGAGAGATTTTTCTCAAATAACACATTTTACATTGAAAATTGTTTGGCAAAACTGAAAACAAAACCACAGTCTGTGTTTTAATATTTTGAAAAACCCAAGATTGTTAAAACTAAGCAAAACATTAGTCGCAGAAATAAAGGATAGCCTATGCTATGCTCACTATTGTCTGCAATATATTCTATGGCTTAACTTCTGCCTCAGCAACATAAAATAATCCTGACGCTCCAATGTTTCCATGTGACTTATCGTAATAACTTACACATTCCTGTTGGTCTAATCTGATCCAGTGAAATCCAGTCATCTGTATTCCACTGCTCACTCATTAATGTGCTGCCTTTGTTTGACTGTGAACGGCCTAATCGCTGACAGCGTTCGCAGCAGGAAGCAGTGCACCTGACTGTGTGGAGACGGAAAAACCAAGGGAATCAGTGGAAATATAATGAGGAGATTTACAAGTGTGAGAAAAACTATGTTGTTGGAAATCATTAGCGCTGTAGGACAAATAAGACTAGCGATTTTGGGCTTTGTACTGATAATCACACTGCCATTGGTTTTTATCTTAAGGGAGGAAAGCTTTAATAGTTTATACAGTAGATTGTAAAACACATGGGTTAGAAAAGGGTTATATAGATTTTCCCGAGGGCCAGATTTAGTGGGAGATCTCTGTCTGTGGACCAGAGATATACGATGCAGTATCATGTTGGATTCAAAATGATGTCACACAAAACATTCAAACTGTTTTAATATTGTCAACCGTGTTTTTTTGGAGAAAAAACAAAATATGCCCACATGATTCCACAAGACCAGAACTTATTTAGGACATGACCTTAGTTAATTTTCTTGCCATTTACAGTATTAAAACTACAATGGAAACAAGTTCAAAGTGCACTGCATTCATTTTTTTCTGGGTCCCTCAAAGCCCCGTTGTACCTCCTCATTAGCGTACTGACGTAGCGGTGCTTGTACCTCTGCATCCGTCCATCTCTCACCTCCATCAGTAAACTTTAAAAGGAACCCCGAGAATTTTTAAATGATTGTTTTCGAGTTTTCCTTACATCATCAAAGATATAAATACACACAAAAATAATCTGAAAAATATACCGTTTTATTAAACTTTTAAGAAATATATTTTCACGGAAGACGCCATCTTGTTTACGGGTAGTATGACGTCGAATCGTGTAACTACGAGGAAAGCTATGAAAGCTTACGGTATTCTCCTTGTTTCCTCCCGAGACGAAATCACAACCAAAAGCAACACAATGTACCATTTTACAATGTATTGTCGACGAAAAACTACTGACGCTCCTGTTAACCAGATCAACTGCAACTGTTGCGTGCGTCTCACGACTGATGCTCACTGCGCCACACGATTCTACGATTCTACGTCATCACCTCAAGATGAGGAAGTTGTTGTAAACATGACAATTTTACGTCAAACGGCGAATATTTGTTTACTTTAAGCTCTATTTTTTAGTAAGTATACCTACGCGAAGTATTTTGGATCTATTTATGTAAATATTCGGGGTTCCTTTTAATGCCATTATTATTTAAACAAAAAACTTACCGACAAGCCTGGCATTGTTGATGTGCATCACGTACGTATAACATGTGTCAACAACACCACAAATGGTTTTATTTGGTAAGGTTTTATTAAGGACAATGTACAAATACATTAAGCACAAAGGCAGAGATGCTTAAATAACGTTGCTGTGTCACTGACAGGTTCTCAGTCTAATGGAAAAGTACTTGCACCAGAGCAGGAGCTAAGTTGGTCCCCACATTGGTCTCACTGGTTCCTGGTCCTTCTGATGGTTGAAAAGCCCAGCAAAGGAGCTAGAGGCAAAAAAAAAAAAAAAATCATCAATCTTCGCCAAAGTGAAACCTTTTTTTTTCTTTCAAAGATTTTGAGCAGGTTATACACGCGTTTATTTCTACTCGTCTAGACCACTGCAATGTTCTTTACAAAAGAATCAATCAAAATGCACTTTATCGCTTGCAGTTAGTTCAGCCCGGCTCTTAACAGGAAGCAAAAAACAAGACCACATCACGCCAATCTTTGCTTCATTGCACTGACTTCCTGTTTAAGAATTGATTTAAAATGTTTTAAGTCTCGTCTTAAGACCCAATTTTATTCTCCGGCTTTTAACACCGCACAAGTTCTGTGGTCCTCTGTTGTCTTTTATCACTATTTGTTTTATTTTATTTTTTTTAACTTGTGCTTTTAATTTATTTATTTATTTCATGTCTTCTTCTTTCATTATTTTATTTTGCTGACTTGTAGGGCTGCACGATATTGAAAATTTCTGCGATATGGGCTCTGAGATTGCGATATTCGATATTTTTGCGATATTTATTTTTCAATTAAAAATTTCTCTGTACATTATTTAAAGTCGTTATTACACTATTAAAACGATGTGCGTATAAACCGCACACGTTCTGTGGCTTAGTAATTGCTTAATCATTTTATTAACTTATTTTTATTGAGGCGCGGTCATGTTTTAGGACGATTTTTTACACGGCTTAGTTGCTGGTTGCTCTGAAAATCTGGCAACCGCAGTCGGTACCCCTACACACATTATGCCTGACAGGTCACAGCTTTATCACAACTATAGTTTTTGTGCCTTTTCAATCTTGTTTTAAACCAACACAAATCACAAGAGTTGTTCTTAAGAGAAGACGAGAACGGAGTCAAACCACTCTGCACTAAAAACGGATGAATAATGCATAAAAATGTAATAAATTATTGCACATCCTTGCGATATGGATATTGCACGTGTCAATATTGCGATATCGATATTTTTTCGATATATTGTGCAGCCCTACTGACTTGTATATTTTGCTATTTTGTGCAGCACTTTGGAAACTATTTTGTTTATAAAACTTGCTTTACAAATAAAGTTGGATTGGATTGGATCAAAGAAAACTTTTAAACTTTTGTTTTAGTTTTAGAGTCCAGCCTGTGAAAGCAGTATTGCTCCTCTGCCCTAGTCCTGTGATTGGTTGGGGCATATTCACTTTTGACCAATCATGTGTGTCCACCTGCAGCTGCCCACTATTTAAAAGAGACTCAGGCGGTTGGAATTTGAGTTCTGTATGTCATTTGATATGTTTTTATTTGTGTTTCCTTTATCGTAATCACTTGATTCTGTTTTAGAATTTGGAGGCAACTGAAACCTATTCTGAAGAAACCTGAAGAAGAAGAGCCTGGAATCAGATGCAATAATATTTTTGAACATTCTTTGATAATGTATTAAGTGCATCAGATCCATTGCCAGCTTTGGACAGGAAACAACTCTTCAAAGAACAGGCATTTTTTACATTATTATATTTTTCCTAATATCATCTGTAGGGTATTATCTTGCTCTATAACCGTTTCCACATGGTGTTCCTCGCTCAGCACTCGCTCTGCCCCGGACACAAGGTGACACCAGCTGAATGACAGCACACAAAACTGGGCACGGCCTGTTCAAAAAGCCCTCCATTGTCCCCGTTCTGTTAGCATATAGAGTGTTTTCTGTATTGTCTGAATGCAAAAAGCACATTAAATTGCATCTGGTCCGGTATTGTGTTCTGGTGAAGCGTGCATTGTCCGGTTTTATACAGTCTGAATTGTACGTGCAGTCAAATTACACTGAAGAAATGCCTGCCCAAGGTCTTGGCTCTGGTTCAGGATCTTGATCTTGTGTCCAATTTCACACATGCTACACAGTACACAGCGGCTGCAAGCTTGACCGCTCTCCTGTGTGCAGTGCCACATAGTAAATTTACATTCTGTGGCCTGTACAATCACGACCCCTGGAGCTTTTTCCAACAAATCTGGCAACATGAGGGGCTGGAAGGTCAGGGCGTTTCATATTCACCTCCAGTTTGTACATGTCAGAATTCAAATGTATCTTTGTACCAGCTTCTAAGGGAAGATAGAATATTATGTTTCTTTTTTATATTTAAAGTCTAACTTTATGACAATGTTGGCTATGCTTTGCACCACAGCTTTATCATTGTGTTGATAAAGTCTCTAACGCTGAGTGTCCACTGTATGATTGTGGCTGTTTGTGAATTCCGTAGGATGGATATTATGCTACGAGTACATTTGTATGATTACTTTTGTACTCGCATACTCAAAACACCACTCCATCTTTACAAAACACTTTCAAGTGAGGCTAAACACATGGTCAGAGACTTACTGTGTCTACCCAGAAACTTTTAAAGTGAAGCTAAACCCAAAAACAACATTTTTGGTTGTTAATCTGTGTAGACGGAGTTTAATTGACATAGCCTACTATTCCAAGTCATTTTTCGGCAATCTTAATGCAAGTAAACAAGTTTCAGGCAAAACAATCAAACTGACAGTGTCTCACTGCAAAGGCCATTGTCACTTTAGACACTATGTGACATTAGCATGTATAAAAGGTGATTTATAGTTCCTCGTTATGTTACGTCCTCGCACGAGCTGCTATTGGAGCTTCTGTCTAGAGCTAATCAAGTTCCAGCAGCATCTAGTCAGCTTAACCAATCACAGATCAGCTGTGCGCTGTGCTGAACGGCCTGAACACGGTGCTACTGTAAGTTTCTCTAGATTACCAGAAGCCCTGAGGGGAAAAAAAAAAAAAGACATAAGATCTAATGGCAGCCTGTGCAAGAATGTAAGATAATGTGGAATAAATCAGCCTTTATCCACTCACACCAGCAGTGATAAACCCGCCTCCTTGAGCCCTGGTTGCTCTCGTGTTGTCTCCAGCTCTCTACAGGAAGTTTCCAGAGGGAGGCAGCCATTCAGAGCCCTTTGAGTGTCTGGACCAATGCCTGGTTTGTGTTTGTGAAAAGGTGTTCACTGAGTGGCTGTCGACTTGGAGATGTCGCTCTGAATTTGCAAAAAGTTAACTCCATCTCAACTTTGGTTGTCTGGACCGCTGCGCTTATGTCATTATTTCATTCGCCTTTTTGCACCATGTTGTAAAGAAATGAAACTGAACTGCTCTTTCAAGTCGCTTCTGGTGTGAGTCCATTGTCAAAACTGATCACACTGCAGCTCTCCAATCACAGCTCCTCTTCTTCTCTTTCCCTAATACTTTTGTTTGTGTGGGGAGTTTAGGGGACGAGCTTCTCTAGTGGACTCACACCAGCAGCTGTTTGAGCGTGTCAAGGCAAGGCAAGGCAAATTTATTTGTATAGCACAATTCATACACAAAGCAATTCAAAGTGCTTTACAAGGCAGGAAATATACATCAATAATTACAATACAACATGATTAAAAATATATAAATAATCAGCATAAAATTAACTTTAAAAGAAGAAAAGAGTGCAGACAAAGCATTTCAGTCATATGCACAGACAAAAAGAAATGTTTTGAGCCTAGATTTAAACATTGTCACAGTCGAGGCCTGTCTTACATCTTCTGGAAGACTGTTCCAGATCTTAGCTGCATAAAACTGAAACGCTGATTCCCCATGTTTAGTCCTGACTCTGGGCACCAGCAGGAGGCCGGTCCCTGAGGTCCTCAGAGTGCGAGATGGTTCATAACGCACTAACATGTCAGAGATGTACTCTGGTGCTAGTCCATGGAGAGACTTAAACACAAGCAGAGCTGTTTTAAAGTCTATTCTCTGAGCCACTGGAAGCCAGTGCAAATACCTAAGCACAGGACTAATGTGATCGTACTTCCTGGTTCTGGTCAGGACACGAGCAGCAGCGTTCTGGATGTACTGCAGCTGTTTTACAGCCTGTTTGGATAGGCCGGTGAACAGGCCGTTACAATAGCCTAACCTACTGGAGACAAATGCATGGAAGTTTCTCCAAGTCGGACTTTGACACTATGCCTTTAATTTTGGCAATGTTTTTTTAGATGTACAAAGTGCGACTCTCAAACTTGATTCTGTTGGCCCTCAGATCTCTGAAGAATTGCCCTAAACAGCAAAGTAAAGCATTTTAAAGTACAAAAAAAAAATCTACCATTTTCTAAGGCCAAAATCTTATTACATATTCTGGTTTTAAGATTGAATACATGTCATGGTTCTCAAATGTTGTTTTTATTCATTTGTTAGAAAATGTCAATGTATTTTAGTCTGCGTTTCAACATTTTGCCCTTGATGCAAAATGCTTGAACACCCCTGCTTTAAAGGGACACCCAGAATGTGTGAACAGACTTTGATTGACAGCACGGGATATGGATAGCAATCAAAGCGTGGTAAGTTTTGTGTGGGTGTGTGGATGACATCTCTGTAGCACCGTCACTCGACATGGAGGGTGGCATTGATGAACCATCGAGCCGGAGCCTTTAAGCTGCTGTGCCAAGGCCGAAGGAGACTCATTGCAGGAGAGTAGGATCAGTTGATGAATGGCAAATTGATCCTACCGTAACGGCTCAATATGGATGTGACATAACTTACACCAACTCTTCAACAGGTTTCACTATCACCAATGCAGAATGTGTATCAGAACACAGCTACTTTCCAATGGCAGTTTATAGTGAGAAAGAGAAGCTTGACGAGATGTCTGTGGAAGCATTGCTCAGATATGAACTTGGAAGACTGTACTGTATCTTGCGGAAAGAAGATTGCGTGAAGAGTCAAACAAAGTTGAAAGTTTCCAGCATGGGTATTTCTGCTGACCATTGGCTGACTTGACTAAATATTTGCATATTTGCGGTGGCTACATTGCGGTTGTACATGGAGGAGTGTCCCAATTGTTTGCTTTTGTACACTTTGAAGTACAAACTGGACATTTCTCAAGCAGCTGCATCAAATTCTCCTTGTGACGATAGATT